>MNCI01036913.1:1702912-1863139 GCA_015680685.1 Gnetum montanum
AAAAACATAACTCACAAAACTATGACAAAGAGGCTGAAATCTTTCCTTTAGCAAGCCATCTTACAAGCAATCTTCTTTACAAATATTTCAAGATCCCAAGTGTTATGTGTGAGACCTCAAGTGATGATGATATGAGACCCCTTCCCCCTTGACCCCTGAAGCCTTTTTATAAGGTTGAAAGGTAGTTAGGTAAGTTACATATTCAAAAATATCTTACCTAACTTCTCTCCCAAGTAACTTGGCCAACCAATTAGGAGGTTACTTTCCCAACATGTTAGGTAAGTTACAAAAAATCTTGGATGGTTGTAACTAGCATAGAGATAAAAAAGGATACAGTTGACAAGTGTCTTCATGATAATCCAAAATTAAAATTAATTATAAATATTATAGTTGTAACTATCATAGGAAGTTACAACTTCCATAGGAATAATAGCCAAATGTCTCCTTTTATAGGATGTTACAAAAATCTTTCATAACTATCTTTTCCTTTTTAAATCATAAAATATTTTATTTAAATCATAGTAATAGAGATAGTAATCATGGAGTGTGTAATATTTGTGCATCTTGCACTAAGCGTAGCAGCAAATGCCCTTCTTACTGGTACTCGGTACTAGGGTCTGTAGAACAAAAAGCTACACTTCACCACTTGTAACTCTCTGCCATTTGTCATCAACATTTTCTCAACCTCCATTTTGCTGTCACTACACTACCTTGGACTGGCCTGAGGTCTTCTTTTCCAGCCCATACAAAATTACTGCCACCATTGGTTCATTGCTGATGTGCATGATGTTGAGGCCAGTGATGGTGCCGACATCTTTGGTGTCCCGGGGCTACATCCGTGTGGGATTTTGGATCATCAGTTGTTTGCTACTGCCTGACCACTACCACTAACTCCTTTTCTACTCAAAGAACAAACAAAAAATTCCCTAGCACCCCTATGTAGGGTTTTACATGGCAAGACAACTATACCCCTTCTCGTGGCCATTGATGGCCAAGATCTGCACCGATGGCTTTCTTTTCCTGATTTTTAGCTATTTTTGCAGATTTTTCCTTTTTAAGATTGAGGATTCCATGACACGTGGTGATGATTGGTGGTGCAGCCCATCTGACAAAAGCATTGGTTGACTCAATGATGGCAAGATTAGTAGATGTAGGATAGAGCAGGCGTTAAGGGGTGGGCTGCTATTCTAGAGTGTCTATTTTTCCTAGAGTTCTTGTGGATACATGGGAAGGTTTGCTGCTAGCTTAGCATAGAGGAAATTATACTATTCTTTGTACTGATGATGTCCCTCAGGCTCTTTGTTTTAAACCTTGAAGGAGTGGTGTTGTCGCATCAAACTAGTTGGTGGCTCCACCACTAGAAGTGTGACTTGCATGGTCCAGGGGTTTTCTAGGTTGGCAATGTCAATAGCTATGGTTGATGTAACCATTTTCTATGTGATTTAGAAATAATGATGATAAAGGTAAAGATTGGAGGAAAAAATACAAGCTAAGACAATAATTGGGGCTTTTTGTCTTGTAGGATTCCAAAGGAATCGTCGAAGTGACCGATCTGCACCTCACAATTTCATAAACAACCTCGGAGGTATTACATTTACATTGATTGAAAATGGGTATAGACAACTTACAAGACTACCTGTAAAATGTATATTGGCTATGAAGGCCCTCCTTCTAGTGCCAAAAAACTGTAACGATGGAAAATGTTGGTCGTTGGAAATACCAAACAAAAGTCTGTGTACACAGTTCTAACGTCAGATCCATGTGAGGGTAGTGCTGGAGAAAGAAATGAATCCAAGGTCTCCTTAATGTTCTTGTTGATCATATAGGGGCTTACTTAATTAGTAAAATTTTTGCAATAATTTGATGGAAAAATGAAGATTCTTTATAAGGCAATGCAATATTGTTAATCCCGAAAACAATTGAAGATGATGTAAATGATTTAGATGTGATTGCCAAATCTATATAAATAGGATGCAAGGAATCAAATTTTTATGGAATACGATCATAAGATCTAGGATTTAATTTATGAACATAATATATTTGATACAATGATTACAGGTAGACTTCAGTTTGGACGAAGCACATGCTAGTAGCAAGGAAGTTATCTAAAGATGAAATAAGTGAGGATCAATCTACCTTGTTCTAGCCAATCTAGGTGGAAGGAAGTCAGACCCTGGGGAGAATATCTGGTAGCCAATTTTTTCTGATCAAGAGCTCTCACCAGTCACCTCTGATGTTCTCACGATCTCTAATCCACTTTTTTCTCTCTTGCCAACCTTGAAAGAGAAATTTTTTTTCAACCCTTTGAACTTCATCAATTGGAGCATTTATAAGGTTACGATCAGGAGGAAAATGTGGTTTAGATGATGCGTGTCTTGAACTTACATGATTCCATTGACTTAATATGTTGTTTTTGGAGCTTATGGCACTATGCTATGTAGCCCATCGTAAACTACTCCTATTTGAGATTTAGCAACAAATTGTCCTTTGATTACGCTGCAATACGCTAGAGAGAATATTATGGCATATGAATTACTGATGTTTGAATTGTACTGTCGTTACTTGTATTACGCTGCGTCACACTACATTACCCATCATAGCATGATTTAGTGTAAAATAACAAAATTGTAAAAGTTGAAGTATTGTTGCAGCATTTCCTCTGTTTCAATCCCTTTCGGGATTTTACTATGCTACACTGTGTAACACATCATAATGGGACCCTTAACCAAGAAAGAAAAACTACTAAAACATGTAGCATGTTGCAGATTGTTGCTTAAGCCTTGAGATTTTTGCTGGGTTGCCGAAGTCTTGATTGTTTGCCATTTTTGATGTTGAGGTAGACTATCTTTGATATTACGCTACATAACATAGCGTTACGATATGTTACGTAATGCAATGTAATGTGCTAAATGTTGAGCTTTTGAAACATAGAAAACTCACAAAGTGGAAGGCTTGCCATTGTGCACCCATTATTTTGTTCTATCTCTTGAAGTTCATCTATATTGTATCGTGCCTTGTTGCAACTCCTCGCCTGAGTCACTAGATTTTGCCAAACCATCAAGGCCTCAAAATTTTTATGGTGTTTTAGTCCCTACACTTCACCCTCCCTGCAAGGGTAGGGAATACATAGTCCTAGAGTATAGGCTCTACTTTGCATTAATTCATTGGCATTTTTCTTTGAAGAAAATATGGTAGTTCACTAGATTCTGGCACATGCAATTTTAGTAGTATGGTCATAGCCAAGTTTCACACCCAACACTACATAGTAGCATGGCATTGTAATGTTTGTACTTTGTGGGACCTAGGACATGTGGCATCCAAAGAATATTTCTCTCACACACCTGACTCTATAAATATCATAGTGAACGATGTTCAAGGGGCTAGCTTGGGAGCATTCTAGCATGGTTGGCATTTTGGCATTTTTGTTTTCTAGCGATTAGCTATGGTAAGGAGAATGGCAAGGAGAAGGTTCTTGTTGGTAAGCTGTTGACAATACTTCAAGGAGCTATGACCATACTGCTTCATTGTAAGCTAAGATTATCCACACTACCCATCAATTGTACACCTCCAGCCAAACAAACATCAGATCCCAGATCTTGGGGTAGCACACTTGCTCACCTAAGCCAATTTCATTTAATATTTCTTGTTGTCATGTTATGCATCATTTTCTATTAGTTTACATCTATCGCTCATTGTTTCAGTTACACTTAAAATCCTTAAAAAAATGTTTTAAAAAGGTTATTGTACACTAGTTAAGTCCTTTTCTAATTGACAAGACCATTCAGGGACCCCATTTCCATTTTACTCTAGCACAACCCTTGCATGGATCTGGGGTTAGGCTATGCACCTGGTAACATCTCAGTGTTCTAGCCACTGACCCTTTTAGTAACTATACTTTTTGGCACTAGAAGGAGGGCCCTTTATGCCCTTTATATGTATTTCAAGTAATCCTACATACTATCTATACCCTGTCACCTACTAGTGTAGTCGTGAAACCCTTGTGGTTGTCTACACATCATGTGGTGTAGACTGGTTGCAATAAAGATTCCTCCGGAACCTGGTAGGATGAATGCCTTCAAAAATTTACTATACTACCTTTACTCTATTCACTACCCTACACTTCTTACATCTTGTGTGGCATAGCAAACCTCTCCACATAATAGACATGTTTAGTGTAGCAGGCGTAACATTCAAGGAAGTTAGTTTCCAGCACTCCTTAGCATACCTACTTTTAGCCTCTACCTCTTTTATAGTTTTCTCTTTTACAGAAAAAAAAGAAACATGATTCTCACAACCACTGTTGTTCCAACCTTAAACCTCATGGTTCCCTACTTGATCTAGAACACAACAAGACTTGAGCATCATCCCAGCCCAATGCTGGCACCATGACAGTTACTTAGGCTATGGCACCTATTACCCGAGTGCTTGGCACATGACATAGAGCAATATGATATCCTGTATGAAAGGGTCCAAGTGAATCTACCACTAGATTGCTAGAACTCAAGGATAAATGTAACTTTGAGTTCCTTCACCAGAATGGAAGGGAGTTCATCCCTACACCTGATGTTTTCATCTCATTGAATGAAGTGTATCAATGGGTTTTAAACTAGTTGATGTGAGTGAGTAGGTCTACAGAATGAGACATAGGGTCCCATTACAATGCAGCATTCTAGGATGGGTAGGAAGACTTGGAGTCCCATTCCAAGGGTGGTGGCCAAGTCTACACTATGGAAACCCCTTCCATTACGGTCATTTGGATAAACCCACTTTTCTCTTTTGCTCCCTTCATTGTTATTATAACCAAGCCACAAATCACATCTTCTATAGTAATGGGTAGCCATCCTATACTTTCAATGTACCAACAAGTGGACCTTTCAAACTCTCACCCAGTTACCTTCCCTTTCCAATCTATTCAGATAGTGTACCCAATGTCAATCAAGGTTGTGCTATCATTTGTGCATACTATGGCTTTGTTACAACCACACATAAGTGCCACTTCTATTCCCTCATCTGCACTTGTCCCACCATCAACAGTAGACCCACTTTCAACCAAGTGGTGGGCATTAGCCACTTTTCTCCCTACTGCAAAACCCTCCCAAATGTCACATTATCTCCACCACCAAGCATACCATGTACCGTAGGTGGTCCAACCAAACACAAGGATGTGGGCTACCTTACCAATTAGGCAAGTAGCTAACCCAACAGCATTACCAATGGCTAATTCCCCAACAACACCACCCCCTAAGTGGTGGATCACCTAAGCAACACCACTTGCTAGAGTAGCTCCAATAATGCCTCTCATGGGATAGGCCACCACCCCGTCATCCATGATGGCTACTCAGGAAGCTTGGTAATTTTTTGCAATGTCCCTTGGTCTGGATCAAGCCTTCTAGCTTATCCATACCATAACTGAAGAAATCAAGTGGCTTAAAGCCATAAATTTTGATAGTGTACAAGTCATGGACACTTCCCATGATGACCCCATTGGCCTGATTTTCCCCATGCATACATTGCCCCCCTAAGATATCGGTACTGACCTAAATCATTTGTGTTAGGCTAGAAGGAAAAACAAACACTAAAAGATTTTTCGGTAGGTACAACTGACACTACCTTCACCCAAGGGAAAGTTGGAAAAGTTAACAAGGGTAGAGTGCCTTAGATGGTCTACATGAAAATCAACCAAGGACTTCCCCAAGCATAAAATAGAACTTGTGCTAGGGTTATTATAACTAATTTTTTAAAACATAAACGTGTGCACAGGAAATATTAAAGAGACATATGTAGAATTGGTAAACCAAAATGTAAACTAAATGTAAAATAGAGTAAATAGAATAATGGCTATAAAAATGAACTGTATTGTATTACTTAGAAAAGATGTGCATTGGTTAAAACATAGCTGCACATGTGGATGGTAGGTCAAGCACCAAGCCCTAGAGTGATGTGTTTCAGAAGTGCTTGGATGCTTGGAGTCAGGTGTGGGGAGTGCCCAAGGATTTGCTGGTATGAGTTTCCTAAGCTATCCAAAATTCAAAATTTCCAACCTCATTTATGTGAATTGATAGAGTATTTATAGGGCTAGGCCGAGCTTAGGTGCAAAATTCAAGAATGAAATCAATGGTTGGGAGATGATAGGAAAGTGAATCAAGTGACACGTGTCCAATGGAAATCTCTATGTGAGTTGGACGTGTGTGGGCAAGCTACGTTCTGAACTAGGTACA
The DNA here is from genome assembly GCA_015680685.1 of Gnetum montanum. NCBI lineage: Eukaryota > Viridiplantae > Streptophyta > Gnetopsida > Gnetales > Gnetaceae > Gnetum > Gnetum montanum. The sequence continues at coordinate 1,709,131 of MNCI01036913.1, forward strand.
TTGTATCTTACAACATGTGAAAACTTACTCAAGCCAGCTCACGCTCATGGCATAAGAGCTTGATGAATGATAAAAGATGGAAATTTACAATGAAATAACAAAATAAATTGACTCTGGCTTGCTTGAAACTTCTAGATTTCTGACTTGCCTGCTATAGGATGTTGACTGAAGTGGTTCCATGATTATTTCCAACATCCCCACCTAATTAGGACTTCCATCATAAGTTGATTTTGTCACAGCATGTCCTCAACATGTGCTGGGAGTGCTTTTTATTGAGCATGACCAACACTCATGCTACACTCACGCTACTAGCATGAGTGAGGTGTACTCACATTGGGCACTCACATTGGGTGTGTCCTTAGCATGGCCTCAGTGTGAGTGAGGTAAAATGAGATATTAGACACAAAATTTTGATTTTTGAAGCCTATTCATTGAATGAAACTATTACCTAAATGTGTCTAACCCTACGAGTGATCTAAAATCTAGAATTTGAGCTTGAATGTGTCTACTATGAAGCTATTTTGGATAGGTCACACAACACTCATGCTACCAGCATGTTCACAATGTGAGCTACAATGTGAGTGACTTGAACATGCAATTTTGAATTTGAAACTTGGGATTCTAGAGGTCGGGACTAGAGGTTGTCGACCATGAACCCTGAGGATAGTTTGCACCTTGGAAGTTAGATTGTTTCAACTCAGTTTGGAGGCTCCTGGAGTTGGTCACGCTAGACTCACACTGCCAATGTGAGTGTAACGTGAATTGTAGTGTGTGTGAGAAAATGGACATTTTTTAACCTAAAATTTGATTTCTGAATGCTAAAACCTAGAGTGGACATTAGTGGACATTGAGGATTGCTTGCACTCTCATATTTTGACCATTTTTGACTTGATTCTAAAGGTGTAGAGTTACTCATGCTGAGGGCAAGCTAACTTCAGCTGGGCATGAGTTCCATGCCTTCCTTAAATTTTGTCTCCTGAAACTTCAAAAGGTCTTGAGTCATTTCAAAGTATTAGGCCAAAATTAGTGGTGTTTCATTAGCCTCTCTTTGTTGACATCTAGGGGAATCCACCTGGGAGGCATCAACAAAGAAGTACAAAACATCATGAACAACCAAGCACCAAGCATTATCTATTGACCCTTGGCTAGATGTCATCGCACCATTTTTAGAAGTACATGGGATTGAGAGGATGTGGTTCAAGATGCAAGGGAATTGGTTGTAATTAGGGGGAAGCTAGGAGTTGATTAGGGATTATGATTACTATTGGGATTGTGCAAGAGGAATGCTCTCATGTGAACAAGCCATGTTTCTAGTCTTTGTCGATAGCCAATTTTCAATAGAATCCGAGCCAAGACATAGGAGGTATGTTCTTTGGAGAGAAGGAAATCTTATAGAATGTTTACAAGGCTGGTTATAAATGTACTGACTAAAAACGTTGGTGGCTGAAAAACACCGAGGGGTCGATAGGCGCGATAGTCTCAACCCCGTATCCATGGGAGGGCCATGTTGGGAGTGTGTGTAGATATGGGGCACCCTGAATGGTCTTGTTGATCAGAAATGGACTTAATCAACATCTCTATAGCCTTTTGCAACATATAATTTGAGAATGAGATGGGAATGCAAAATGATGCTCAAAAATAAATAAGCAAAATGATACTTGAAAGTAAATAAGGAAACAATGCAATATGCGATAGTAAATAGGAAACGAAGTAAAATACAGTTAGAAAAATGCATCACTCCGAAGCTACAAATTTCCTCTGTTAAGGTGGATACAGTTGGTTGCATGGAGTGATGAAGTGGAGTGATCCTGATAGTAACCACCATGCGTAGAGTGGTAGGTAGTGCACTTGGGTGCAGACTTTGGTGCTGACAGCATGGGAATTCTACAAAGGAGGGAGGAAGGGGGATAGAATGGAATGTTAGCTAGGGATGCTAACTATTCACAGTGTTGAACAAAAAGCTTACAATGTTGGATACTGCAATGTGCCAGTAGGGGAACTTGATTCACCTAGTAGGAGATAAATGAGACACTTGGCAAAGTTTTTAAACTGAAGAGAATTTTACTAGAATTAGAGAGATTGTGTGTTAAAGTCTGTCAAACTAAAGGTCTTTTTTAGTGTTGCTTATGACCCAGAGAGTTTTGAGTATTGTTTGTGGGGGTATTTATAGGTCCAAGGGCATGCTTCATACCCTAAGACTTCATTGAATCACTGGTTCCACATGTGCTAATATGATTGTTGGACATTCATGACCATTGTGACCATGAGTCTACCATGCCGCAACTGTGAGCCTACCATGCTATACTTGCATCATCAACATCTGGAGACATGTGCCAATGGTAAAATTAGATGAAGTGCATTGATGTTGCACAACGACCTGCATGCTTCACCATGTATCATAGTGTGGCATGCTTGGTGTAGCGTAGCACATGACATGCTTTCTATGCTATGTAGTGTAGCGTAGCATAGTGTCTAGCTTTCGTTGCAAAAAACTTGGCCAATTTGCAGACCTTTCTTCCTACACTATGAAGCTTACAACTTTGCTAGATTTGTTCTTTGAGCTACCTTCTATCTCTTTCATAGGATTGCTATACCTTGCTGCACTATGTAGCTCAATGTAGCGTAGCAACAAACATGGTCTGCCGCTTCCTAATAGAAAGGGATATTTGAAGGACTTGAAGTTGGATTATGAAACTAGATGTATGATTGTTGCTATGCTTCATACCATAGTGTAGCATGACACTTCACTTTGCAGATGTTTTCTGAAGTTTTCTATGCTACATAGTGGAGCATAGCTTAGTGTAGCAGACTTCATGCCTTAGAAAACTTGCCAAACTATTTCTTGTGCATCCAGAATGCTGCTGCCAACTTCACACATTGCTTTCTAAGAAGGCTATCGACTGGGCGAGCTACTTGGATGAATAAGCAGGGTGACCTGTCAAGCATGTTCATGCCCAAAGTAGAAAATTTACTGAACTTGCTAGCCTGAACTCATGGAGTTATCCTCCTAATGAACTGGCATGATGTTGTGTGAAGTGCTATGCCTAGTGAAGCAAGAATGACCTTGCATTTTTTGGGGTGTTTCATTGGCCCCTCTTTTTTAACGTCTAGAGAATAAGCTTGATAGATGTCAACAAAGAATATGAAATACCATAGTAGGTGAAATGCTAAGGTTTTTGCATGGTAAGTGTCGAGATGTTGCTTGGCTACACTTGAGAGTGTTGCATCAGTTTTGTAAAGGCTAAGGTACAGAGCAAAGATGATGTTTAGTAGAGTCCCTCGTCAGAGTGCTCATGAGGGGCTCGTTTGCATTTTCATATTTAGCTACCATGGTTCTTCAACCTCTTGTAGAATAGGTGTTTCCTTCGTAGGGTGAGTTTTGTTATGTCTATGAAGGGTTTTGACCTACCTATAGATGCTTTCCATGTGGTGAGCTACATTATGCACGTCATGGTATTTGTACTCTGAGGTATCTGGGCTAGTCGAGGCACTTACTTCATGGCATTGTAGTATTTGCTACTGTCATAGGCTATGGCCTCAAGGGTGAAGGTCTTGCTAGCTACTGGAATTATTGCAGCTTTTGGACATTGTTACTGGTGTAGGATGTCCAAAGCAGGAAGGCCAGCAGTGGCATTGGCAGCATCAGTGTGGAGGAATTGGCATCAGGCACACTGCAGTAAGTGCAGATGCACTCGAATCCCTGCTAGGGGCATGCATTCCTAGTTTAGCTATGGGGTTAGGTACCACATAGCTGAACATTATTGGTTGGGGGCTAAAGGGGGTCAAGATTGTGGTTGGCCCACAATATTGTCAAAAACCTAGGCGTAGGCATTGGCTGAGGAACTATCATTAGGGCAAGGGGCCATGGTGACGGTATGTCCAGAGGGCCAATATAATTCCCTACAACATCTCTAGAAGGTCAGCATGATGCCAAGGGTGGCGACACTGCATATGCTCTAGACTATTTTTCCATTCTATCGTGAACCATGTTTTGGGGCTACGATGAACCACCCATGCGTTGACATTGCACCCACTCGTTTGATGTGTATTTGGTCTTGATGCATGCTAGTGATGTGATGCGAACCCAGTTTAAGGTCTTGATAGACCATGTGTTGGTTTAGGGTCCCAGTGGAATGCTATGCTAGTTTAAGATCACAACAAATTCGTACCTACCATTTTATTGTCGTAGTAGATGCTGCTTGCCATTGTTGCTAGTTTAATATCTTAGTAGATGCTACTTGATGTTGTTGCTAGTTTAGCATTGTAGCAAATGGTGTTGTGTCTTAGATGTATAATAGCTTGAGGTACGACTGATTCACCAAGTTTGCGAACTCATTACCATTCATGTCTGCCAGCTTGAAGGCTCCTTTCTTGAAGACTTTGATGACCACGTAAGGGCCTTCCCAGTTGGCTAAGAATTTCCTTACATGCTCTTGGATGGCCTTGAGGACAAGGTCTCCCTTTTGCACTAGCCATCAACGTGGATCTTCACGATGCTTCTACTACTTCTTTCTTTGGTAATACTCAATGTGTATCAGCATCTGCACATGCTCCTCCTCGATTGAGTCGAGATCAACGATCTACGACTCATTGTTCTAGGCTTCGCTCATGATGTCAAACAAGATCAGTTGAAGCGAGGGTACCTGCAACTCAAGAGGTAATATAGTTTCAAATCCATAAACAAGTTGGTAAGGAGTCTTACTTGTCATGGTCTAGAACATCATTCAGTACATGCACAGGACATAGATGATTTGTTTATGGCACAATATCTTGCTATTTTTGAGCATCTACTTCAGTAAGTTGATGATGGACTTATTTGTAGCCTTTTCCTGGCTATTTTCCTATGGATAATAAGGGAAGGAAAATGATTATTTAATGCTTATATTTTGTAGAAGGTCCAGGTTTTCGTACTACTAAACTGTGACCCATTGTCGGTCACAATGGTCATTGGAAGCCCAAATTTGGTTACAATGTTATATAGGATGAAATGGAAGACTTGCTAAGATGTATTTTTCCTTAGGGGAATAGCTTCTATCCACTTGGTAAAATACTCAATGGTAGTGATAATGACACTATGCCCTACAGAGGACTTAGAAATGTAAAACTATTAAGATAGAACATGTAGACTATTGATACGAAGCTGCTAGAAATGGTGATACTATCAACATGGAAGTGTGAAACTTTGGGAAGATGCAAAAATGCTCATGTTATTGTGGACTGCAAATTTAATAGGTTGAGACTACTAGTATAGGATCTTTCCAGACCATTAGAAGTGCAACTACGCTAGGATTTCTAGTTTAAAGTCTTTTCAGACTCATCATGTTGTAATTACTAGGGTTGCTAGTTTAGGGTCTTTTTAGACATGTAACAGAAACAAATATATAATTTTTTATTCTTGAGAAAGCATGCAACTAACTCAAAGTGTGTGAAGGCTTTAATGCCAATAGTGCTACAATGTTGTGGTGAGCATACTATGCTCTACGACATGCTCTACATTAATGGGAGAGGAATGGTAGCAAGTTTTTCCATTTTGCCCTTGCGACCATAAATAGGGATTAGGACCTAGTAATTTTTCCATTTTTACCATAAGAACATAGAACTTACATTAGAGCACAAGGCAATTTTGGAGCATGAAGTGATTGTGTTATCAAGTAGCAAGGAGAATTTTCATGATGAAGAGTGTGCATCTATAATTGGGACAATGGCTCCTAAGATCCATTTGGCACTTGCAAAGGTTGACGAGGTGAAGAAGACCCTAGCGCATGTGACATAGTTGCACATTGCAGCATGGAGGAACATGACATTGACCCAGTAAGTTACAGCTCCTCCACTTTTTTCTATTTGTTTTTCATTATCTAATTGTCATTGCATCATTTTGGCCCACGCATTATCATCGTCATCATTTTAGTAAGTGCAGATGCATGAACATTGTATCACTACTCCATGTAAGACCAGTTAAGTTACCACTGTCATGCTTATCATAACCATGGGGGCTCGGGAAATTTAGGTTGCTTGAATTTTAAAATGGCATAGCATAGAACTCTTAGAAGGGCTTGGCTGTGTGAGACTTGTTTTTCTAGGGCATGTCATTAATTTTCTTTTGCTATGCTAGGCTACTTACATGTTCTTGCTATGCTAGGCCTTCATGCCCTTGCTATGCTATGTGTAGGAAAAGGGTTATGCTATGCTGCTACTATATCACATGTGTATTGCTTTAGAATGAAATACGAACATATGTTGGTTATGTTATGTAGGTTGGGGTTAAGACCTAGGCTAATTATTTTGGAGGTTAGAGGGATCTTGTGTCATGTGGGCAGGCCTATGGCTATTGTTCCTCCTCCTCATGTTCTTATGAGGGATCTAGGGGTTTAGTTCAAGCCTAGGGCATAGGACTTTTTGAAATTTCTCCTGGACCACTTTAGTGTGATTGTTTGGTCCTCCCTAGAGTAGGAGGCGGTATCCATCATCATAGAAAGAATTCTGCCAAGGGCAAGCCAGGGTATTTTAAGGTTTCTAACCAATGAGGTAGTCACAAGCAGGTGGGAAGAAGGATCTACCCAGCGTCCAACAGGGTTAAGGTCCTTGGCCCAAATATGGGAGATGGTAGAGTATGGATGCTACCATTTCTTCAACATCTTGTTCATTACATGTTTCATGATGAAATGCTTCCAGAACCCTTAAGGAATGGTCTACATTATTGGTGGGTGGGTTTTTCATCTTCGTTTTGCTATGTTTGTGCAATTTTGTCCAAGGTGGCCTAATGTTAATAGTATGGGTTTGCTACTAGGTTCTTCCTCAACGAGGTGGATGTTAATGACCTACCAAATCAACTAGCCATGAAACAGCTAGCCCAAAACTTGCAAGAAGGCATGATCTGTCAATGTGGGGGTGAGTACCACAATTATTTAGTTGAATACTATGCCCTTTATAAGTAGTGTAGGAAGCAGGGCTGGCTAGACAAGGAGTGGATGAAACCCTTCAAACTCGTCATGGTTGAACAAGTCTTTATTGAACTCCCACAATTCCCACTCCAATATCGGTCTTCTAGGTCAAGTGGTAGTTGCTACATGTTTAAATGCCTTTGTAAATTTTGAATTTACTACATATTCTTGCTAAGTATTTTGTGAACTTGTAGCATGGGCAAAGAAACCTAAGGACGTGATGACAGTGGCCATCGAGGATCAAGGAGTGAACGTCTACTTCAAATACAGAGAAGTAGTGAGGAGCCAACATTGGTTGAACAGTAGGATCTTGGATGCCCTCCTCTAGAACATTGAGAACGTGGGCCTTATGGATCTATTCCTAGCCCCAAATCCAAACGTTCTCGTGGCCAAGATGCTTACCTTGATTCGGTGCTTTTTCGATAGGCTGGGCTATTTTCACCTAAGCATGCATGGCATGCAGGTGGTCATTGACATCAATGACAAGCTATTTGTGGATCTATTTAGCATCCTTGTTGAAGGCATTGAGGTGGGATCAAAATCCATTTGAGAAGATGGACCTTGAAGAGTGGCTAGGGCTTACCAAGGAGCATAAGGGGCTCCCCATTGAGAGGCTCAAGGGTGAACACATCAAGGAGTTCTATCATATTTTTTGTGCTTGTGCATTCCCCCATATACTTACCCAGGGGAACTTCATGGGGCTTGAGTAAACCTAGATCATGCATGAGGTCATGGAGGAGGGGACTTGCTACAACTAGGCTAATTCTCTATGCAAAGGCTTGCAGACCAAGATCTTAGGACATTATGAGAAGATGGAGGCCTAATCCAACATCGACTATGTCTTTTATATAGGCTACCTCAAGTGCTTTGTGGAGTTCCTAGTGTTTTAGGAGAGAGGAAACTAGGTTTTCCAGAATTGTGACTAGATTTTCAGACCCTAGATTCACCAGGTCCTCCAAACCATCCAAGCCTAGGATCCCCCAAAAGTAGTTGGGGAGTCGTTCTCTGTAATGAATAAGGATTAGGTTTCCCACAATGTTTGTGGCCAAGATAGCATGGGAGAGACGTCCCCTTCCATGGATGGTATCATGTCATAGAATGATCATTTTATAGTTGAGATAGTTTCCAGCACATTGCAGCAGAAGAGGCCTCCCCCAGCCTTGAACGTGGAGGACGAGGAAGGGCAAAGACTGTAGCTCAAACTGCAGAGGACACGACCTCCTGTGGGTAAGTGATTTTTGTTTAGTGCTTACTTTGTTATGGTCTACTATGCTAGATGACATAGAGAAGCATCTATTTTAGGCTGATTCACTTTCAAATAATGATAACGTGTCTGATTATCATAAGAGAGAGAAGAAGAAGAAGTAAGTGATGAAGAGGTGTCGGCCCTCAAGGTAGGGATGGCGAATAAAGATTTGGAGGCCCTAATTTTGGCAAGAGGGGCCCTGGTAGCAATGAATAAGGACACAAAGGCCCCAGTTTTGATGAGAGGGACTCTAGTCATGAAGAGGGGAGCTCCTACAGCTAGGGAAGGGGCTCTCGTCATTAGGGAAAATCCTCCTATTAAGGAGTGTCCCTTGAATAAACAAGATGTTGACCTCCTTAAAGGAAAAGTACAGACACATGAAGAGGAGGTCCATGTGGACCTAGCAGGTATTTCTAGCTAGGCCTCTACCATCATTTTGTGTCAACTAGAAGAAAGACCACCACCAGATGTTGGTGAGTTTGGCAACATATCTGCCTTGTCATAGTCCTCTTTGGTCATTGCTAATGTGCTTTGTTATGCGACAGATGCTATTGCTGATGCCGCAAGACCCACTCAGATTCATACCAAGCCTCAAGTTGAATTCGCTTACAAGTTTACATTTATGCATCGGGTCATTGATGACATGGTTAGGCACCTTCAGCGGGTGGACCCTGAAGTGGGTAAGTAATTGTGCTACTCGCTCTTACGGTGCTGTGCTAAAGCCTCTTGTGATATGCTAACATGACTAGTATATTTTTCATGTCATGATGGCTTCTCAACTTAAGTGGGACCTAACATGACCTTTGAAGGTTAGTTACATGTCCTCGTTTCCATTGAAAACTACCGAGGTGTCTCATCGTCCATACAACGAGGCTTGTAGATGCACTTTTCTCTCACCATGCTCCCTATGGGAGTGCAAGCATACTAACAAAGAGTTATGGAAATGGACCCAAAGGGTGGAGTAGGAGGAGGCCGACTTGGGGTTCAAGATAGTGGAAATTAGGTCAAGGAATGAGTTCCTCATAGCCCAAGTGATCAATAATGCAGACTGGCACACAGCTGTGCTAGACCACACCAAGTTTTAGATGGTTGCACGTCGACATGTCGAAACTACATGTGAGGTGATAGAGCAGCACATGGAAATGGACCTGCTCTACTAGAAGTACCAAGATATGAAAGACCTCAGTGCTAAGATTTTCAAATGGAGGAAAACCTAAAGAAACAACAAGTACATGTATAAACTAGAGAGTTATGCCCATCACAAGTTATATGAGGAAGTTACTATGGAGGAATTTACATTTGAAGCATTAATAAGCGCTATTGACACTTCTGAGGATTACAACAAGTTCAAGGAACAAGTCAAGGTGATGAAGGCTCCTAACCTAAATATAACCCTTCTCATAGGAGAGGCTGTGACCATCCACTATGCTTTGGAGCTACCAAGATGGATGCCTGTCGAAAGGGTGAGAGCTTCTGTAGCAGATATTGCACTAGGTAGGAGCCATTGGATAGATATCATAGTGGAGAAGATTTGGCATCACCTTGGACTTAGCTTAAACCAAATATCCTTTGAGGAAGACATGGGACCTACTTTAGTTAGTTATGTTTTACTATGTCAAAGTTCACATTCAGTTGTAATTTGTGTTTGTTTCCCTAACTAACCACTTCACCCCCATGATGTAGGCCCCAGGTGATGGCACAACGTCCATAGAGGGAGGGAGTGAAGAACTAGTGGAGGGAAACTAGGAAGAAGGAAATGCACAAGGCAACGATGCAAGAGGAGATGGAGAAAAGGAAGTGAATAGAGGCAACCCATCACCACATGGGATTTTGGTTTTGATTTTTTTTTGAAATTTTGGATTTTGAGATATTGAGAAATAGATTTTGGAAATATTGAAATACATAAATTTTTAAATAAATCAAAGAAATTTTGTGCAAACATATGTATTGCATGCATGCATTTTATATAGAATATTCATGCTCATATGCTAGTTTTAGGCCATTTCGGGGCACCGTGTATTGGTCGTTTTAGGCCATTTTAGGCCATTGCATAATATTCCATAGGAATGAAGCATCTACAACTTGGAAAAATAACCAAACAACGACTTGTGCTAGTTTTAGGCCATTTTGGACCATTTCATATCACTAGTTTTAGGCCATTTCGGGTCGTTTCATATTGCTAGTTTTAGGCAATTTTTGGCCATTTCGTATCTCATATGAATGGTGTGTGGGAAAGAAGTAATGGGATTGCTATGCTAGGAAAAGATGCTTCTTGACCTAACATAGGTTGAGTGGGACGTAAGGTCGAGATGTTCCACGAGGGCCTTCATCCACATCATTGCCCCCTTCTTGGAAGGGCAACTCAATCCATGCATTTCTGGTTAGGGGATCAACTTACTGGGCTGACCCCTCTATTGAGTAGTCTGTGTAGGTTACAATAGCCATTTTGTTCTCAGAATTTATGCCTTCTAACCCTTCTTGCATGCCTATGTTATGGATTTCTTGCATTGCTACTTTGTCACTATGGATCACCACTTCTCTGCTTTCTTAAGGCAGGTGGATCTCTTGATGGATGGACAAGGAAACAACCCTAAGTTGTGCTAACCACAATCTCCCAAATTTCAAGTTAAACCTAGGCATTTCCTTGACCATGATGTATGTTGCATCTGTGGAGAATTGGTCCCTTGCTATGAATTTTATGTGAAATGTACCTTTCACTACAACCCACATCCCATTAAACAACCTTAGGCATGCCATCGTTGTGGGCTTGATCTGGTCGACCAAGCCCAACTTGTCTACAATGGGGAAGGGGATGACATTTGTGGCAGCCCAATAATTAATGTGTACCCTTTGAAGCTAGTGTTGACTGACCTAAATTATGATGAATAACGATGACATGGTCACCTGATCCTTCTCAGGGTCTTCCCGAATGGCATCATTGCAAAAGGTTAATTGAGGCTATTCTAACTCTGTGAGTGCAGAGGCGTGGGTTGTGTAGATGCCTTAGGCATGGGTACAACAGCTTGCAGCATGTCACCAAATTTGGATGTAGGGTTAGCCATGGGTGTGGGAAATTTCTTGATGCTCTTACTAACATTATTGCTATGTTTTTGCTTGGCCTCAGCTGCCACAGTGACCACTGTGGTTGTTGGGGCTTTACCTTTTTCTTTCTTCATGAAGTTAGTTTTGTACGTGATCTAGGCTAGGTATTTGCTTGCCTCAGCCATGTCTTGTATGCTCTTAGTCTTAGCGAAGAGCCTTGGCCTAACTAAGAGAGAAAGAATAAAGGTAGTACAATCTGTACATGATGAGGTCATTCACTACACCATTAAAGATGGCTAGCAAGTGGGCCTCCACGATGGGCTTGCAGATCTCATTAAGGATTATGCTCCAATGATAGATGAATTTTTGGACTGGCTCTAAGGGATCTTTCTTCACACTCATGAACTAATCCAGCATGGTTTCTGGCTTCAAATTGTATTTGAAGTGTGTCACAAACTAGTTTAGTAGCTCTTCGAAAGTTAAAATGGATGAGCGTGGCAATGCACAATACCAATCCAAGGCTTTCCCAGCTAGGGACAAGGCGAAGATGAGAATGATAGTATACAGACATTGCTATAGTAGTAGAGATTTAGACCTAAAATTCACAAGTTGTGCATTGGAGTCACCCTCCCCATCATATTTGGTAAAATGAGGTAGAGACATCCCTGGGGGTAATGTCAGAGCAGAGATTGCAAGAATGATGGGGTCATCCTAGTAGAAGTCCATGACTTGTACCGCATCAAACCCAATAGCTTTGAGAAATTTTATTTCCTTAGTGAGGTTGTGGATGAGTCCAAATGCTTGGTCTAGACAAGACAATGTTGTAGATGGTTGAGGCACTACGAAGGCTGCGCTCACATGTGGTATGGCAGGCGTGGCTGTGTGACCCATTGGCAATGCCATTGGGATGACTCCCATAAGCGGTGCTGCTTGTGTTGTCCACCACCCAACAGGTAGTTTTGTTAACATGGAGACCATGGGTTGAGCTACCAAGTAGAATGCTTGTGTCACCAACAGCATGGACCATAGCTCCATGTTAGGCTGTGCTAACTGTGAGGCTTGGTGTATCTTAGAGTTCACATAGTGAGACATCTGTGACTTCTGTAGAGTAGGAAAAAAATCAAATGAAGCCCACCATGTGGATGGGCCAAGGCTAGCCACTATGGATGGAATAGACATGAATGTAGCAATAGAGGAAGAAGTCATGTATGTTTGTGAAGGTAGCATGGTATGCACATGTGGCAGGGTAGCCATGATTGACATGTTATGTCTTATAGGAATAGGCTAGTGGATAGCCTACAAAGGGATAGTTGCTACAAATAGAACATGGGAAAGAGGGCATTGAAACGCTATGGGATTAAAGTGGTTACCTATGGTAGGTACAGTTGCAAGTTGTGGAAGTGTAGACATAATTACAAAGGGAGTGCTAATAGATGATAGCTTGGCCTAGAAAGACTTGGTAGGAGGGACAAGAGTAGGATCGATGGGATCCCCATCATCTGTTTGGGAAGTGAGTTCCTCCTGTCCATCCTGGAAAGTTTCATCCTAGTTGGACGATGTGTCCTATTGCTCCCTAAGCCTAGCCAATTGGATTAGTTGGTGTTGGTGACCATTTAGGATGCGATCGCCAACAAGTATCCTCGAATAGGATTTAGGTGCTTGCTAGTCTTTGGCAATACCAAGGCCCAGATACCTCCAAATAGACTTAGTAGTTAATGTGAGTATGTGTGTGTGCTATTGCAGCATGTAGTTGTGTGAAATGTAATGATTGTGTTGTGTGTAAACTACAAATGACTTACTTTAAAGAGATTCAGCCAACTTTGCCAAGTACTCTGAGTTGTTGAGATTTCCTATTTTGTTTAATTGCATAGTCTACATAGTCCTTATAATACCTACTTGTAACAAATAAAATTTTACAAAAAAATTTGAGCACAACTCTGCAAATATACTCCTAATTTTTCCCAAAGAAAGAGATAGTTCCCTAAGAAAACTAGAAATAGAGCAAGATTCGATAGAAATAGACAGAAAAGAAAACAAAGTATATTTTTGTAGACCTCAAGTATTTCAACAAGGTAAAATGACACAAGTAAGCACTTCACAATAAAGCTATCCCAAATTCAATATCTATGAATTGTTCAAAATTCGAAGGCTAAAATAAGCAATTTCTTCAAGGCAATCCTACTATGCTACCAGAAATTCTCTGCATAATCTACCATGTACAAGACTCTATTTTGGCTAGATAATGGATGCCAACAATTGCATTCAACAGAACCTTCAAAAGACTTGAAAATTTCTGATTGAAATACAATAGAAATTCACTTTAAAGATAAAAAGAAGATATTCTGGTCCCATAAAAATACCAAAGATTTTCTAAACCCTCTTGACTACTGAATTGTTCAACGACATGACTACAAGTAGAGGCTCTCTTACAACAATCCCAATAGTATTTCCTATACATTGCACAATAACAAAATTTACTACTAAAATGCTCTTAAGGCTTTTAAACACAAGTGCTTCTATGGCAAAATTTTAACAAAAATTTTCTATCAAGCAACAAGAACAATAAGAGCAATCTAAAAATCCCAAAATTACTTGCCAAGGATGACACTATCTAAACCACAAGCTAAAAAATTTAAATAAAATAAAAAATAAAAAACGTAACTCACAAAACTATGACAAAGAGGCTAAAATCATTCCTTTAGCAAGCCATCTTACAAGCAATCTTCTTTACAAATATTTCAAGATCCCAAGTGTTATGTGTGAGACCTCAAGTGATGACAATATGATACCCCTTCCCCCTTGACCCCTGAAGCCTTTTTATAAGGTTGAAAGGTAGTTAGGTAAGTTACATATTCAAAAATATTTTACCTAACTTCTCTCCCAAGTAACTTGGCCAACCAATTAGGAGGTTACTTGCCCAAAAAGTTAGGTAATTTACAAAAAATATTGGATGGTTGTAACTATCATAGAGATAAAAAATGCTACAGTTGACAAGTGTCTTCATGATAATCCAAATTAAAATTAAATATAAATATTATAGTTGTAACTATCATAGGAAGTTACAACTTCCATAGGAATAATAGCCAAATATCTCCTTTTATAGGATGTTACAAAAATATTCCATAACTATCTTTTCCTTTTTAAATCATAAAATATTTTATTTGAATCATAGTAATAGAGATAGAAATCATGGAGTGTGTAATATTTTTGCATCTTGCACTAAGCGTAGCAGCGAATGCCCTTCTTTCTGGTACTCAGTAGTAGGGTCTGTAGACCAAAAAGCTTCACTTGACCACTTGTAACTCTTCGCCATTTTTTGTCAACATTTTCAAAACCCTCCACCATTGATTGGCCTCCATTTTGCTGCCACTACACTGCCTTGGACTAGCCTGAGGTCTTCTTTTCCAGCCCATACACAATTACTGCCACCATTGGTTCATTGCTTATGTGCATGACGTTGAGGCCAGTGATGGCGCTAACTTCTTTGGTGTCCTAGGGCTGCATCTGTGTGGAATTTTGGATCATCAGTTGTTCGCTACTGCCTTACCACTACCACTACCTCCTTTGCGACTCAAATAACAAATGAAAAATGCCCTAGCACCCCTATGTAGGGTTTTACATGGCAAGACAACTGTACCCCTTGTGATGGCCACTGATGGCCAAGATCTGCCCTGGAAACTTCCTTTTCCTAATTTTTAGCTATTTTTGCAGATTTTCCCTTTTTAAGCTTGAGGATTCCGTGACACGTGCTGATGATTGGTGGTGTAGCCCATCCGACAGAAGCATCGGTTGACTCGATGATGGCAAGATCAATAGATGTAGGATAGAGCAGGTGTTAAGGGGTGGGCTGCTATTCTAGAGAGTCTGTTCTTCCTAAATGAATTCGTGCACGAAAGAAGCCCATGAAAGCCTCAAAATGAGCATCCCTGAACTCAGTAGTTTCTGAAAATGATTGAAGAAATTAAGGCTTAGAGAGTGGAACCTTGGAAGCACACCACCTTTTTTGTACTCCTCCAACACCTTTCTTCCCCATGATAAATTAGTAAACTGATACAGTCCAATTGCAGGGTTCCTAAATTAGTTGAAGACCTCCTCGATTTGGAAACTAAATATTTTCCTAGTAGAATCCCTAGAAGAAAATGATGCTTATTTAATTATTTTTGTTGACTTTTAATCATAGAAGTCCATTGTAGGCCAAAGCATTAAGTGAAGATTTAGTAAGTGTACCGGTGTATCAACCTTCTCCTGATAAGTTTCCTCAAAAGCATACAATACAAAATTTTCCTTAACAATGACATCATCCATGTGTTTTTTATTCTGCATTATTCTCCATGTCCTCCAAAACCATTATTTCCCTAGAACCATCACATCCAAAATGTTGCGTTTCAATTTTTCTGGAATCCTCCAATAATGAGGGTTGTTTAAAATCCTTGGCATCAATTTGCTCCATTTCAGAAACTTGATGATTGTCTATTCTGGTAGTTAATTTTCTCTCCATCTTTGCATTATGAATTGAAAAGGTGGGTTTAACATCAAGGGATGATCAAAATAGAGGATCATATGTTTGAGAAGACAAGTAACCAACTACTATCACAACATCCCTCATAAGAGTCTGCGTGGTGGCTTGTACCTATAGGTCATTTCAGATCATGATATATATAATAGGTAGTCTTGTCTTATCATGTAGATTCTCAAGTCCTATTATTGATCCAGCTACAATTCTCAATCTTGTGTTCTAATCTGTTCCATGAAATGGCCTAATGTTCCAATAGTTGGTCCAAAAGCCTTTGGTATGGTTGTGTTAAAGGTAAAGAAACATTGAGAGTAGGGACAAATTCCTTCCCGTTGCAATTCAAAATCTCAAAGCTACATTTGTCCTCGAGTTCATGTACATCCAAGGGCAAATTGACTTGCACCTTTGAACAAAGGAAACTATAACACTCATGTTACTGAGCCAATTCCACAGGTCCTCAATTTTGGATTATGAGAGATTAGCGTGTCTCCAGCATCAGTTTTAGCGGTTGTTTGGCACCAGTAGTTCCTTGGACCACAGTAGGAACTTTAAAATTGAAGGGAATTTCCACGTTGAAGGTATGGAAAGTAGTAGTTGAGAAAGACATTTCAAGTTGAGTAATTTTGCAAAAGACGCAAAAAGTGCAAAAGGGAAAAAAGGGCTGAAAAGAAACCTAAAAGAATGGTAATGAATGTAGGCTTTATGTCTTCCTGAATTCTTGAGGAACTATCGAAGTGACCGCTCCGCACCAAACAAAGCATAAACAAATACAAAAGGATGTCACATTTACGCCAATACATGATGATGTATAGAGCATGTGCAAGACTATTGTAAGGTAAGTTTAGCTAACTAGCAAAGGATTTTAGGTCTCGTAGGTTTCCCAAGGGATTATCGAAGTGACTAATCTATACCACGCACAATGGGGTACAAAACGCATGTAAGACTATGAGGTTTGCAAGTTAACTAGTGCACAAGTAGGCTTTATTTCTCATAGGTTTCCAAGGGAGTTGTCAAGGCAATCAACCTATACTATGCATGATGGGGTATAAAATGCATTCAAGACTATTGTAAAATAGGATAGTTAACTAGCAATCAGAGGCCTTGTGTTCTGTGGGACTCCCAAGGAATCATTGAAGTGACCGATCTACACTGCGCAAAGCACAAACAACCACTGAAGGGTGTCACATTTACACTTATTCAAGTCAAGGTGTATAAGGCTCATAGAATGACCATGAAATGTAGAAAAGGCAGCAAAAGGCCCTCCTTCTAGCACTAGAAATATATAGCAACCGAAAACGTCGACGGCTTGAAAACATTGAGGGGTCGACGAGCACAACAATCTCGATCCCATATCCATGGGAGGGCAATGCTGGGAGTGTGTGTAGATACGGGGCATCCTAAATGGCTTGTTGATTAGAAAGGAACTTAATCAACATCTCTATAGCCTTTTTCAACATATAATTTGAAAACGAGGTGGGAATGCGAAATGATTCTTGAAAATAAATAAGAAAAATGATACTTGAAAGTAAATAAGGAAACAATGAAATATGTTATAGTAAATAGGAAACAAAGTAAAATATAGTTAGAAAAATGCATTACTTAGAAGCTACAAATTTGCTCTGTTAAGGTGGATAAAGTCAGTTGCATGCCATGATAAAGTGTAGTGATCCCAAGAGTAACCAGTGTGCATAGAGTGGGCAAGTTGTGCACTTGGACATGAAATTTGGTTCTAATAGCATAGGAATTCTACCAAGGTAGTAGAAAGGGGGATAGAATGGAATGTCAGCTGGAGATGCTAACTATTCACAATGTTGAATAGAAAGCTTATACCCAGTAGGAGAGAAATGAGACACTTGGTGAATTTTTTCAACTAAATGGAATTTTACTAGAATTGGAGAGAGTGTGTGTCAGAGTCTATTAGCCAAAAGGTCTTTTTTAGTGTTTCTTATGAGCCAGAGACTTTTTAGTATTTCTTGTGGGGGTATTTATAGAACCAAGGGCACACTTCGTGCCCTGAGACTTTCTTGACTCACTAGTTCTGCATGTGCTAATATGACCATTGGAAATTCATGACTATTGTGACCATGAGTCTACCATGTAGAAACTGTGATCCTACCACACCATAATTAGGCCATCAGCATTTGGAGATATGTGCCAATGGTCCAATTAGGTGAAGTGCATTGATGTTGCACAACCACTTGCATGCTTCTCCATGCGTCGTAGTGTGGCATGCTTGGTGTAGCATAGCACATTATCTTGATTTTTGCTACACATGCTACATGCTTGCTACACTATGCTATGCTATGTAGCATAGCATCTAGCCTTAGTTGCAAAAAACTTGGCTGATCTGCAAACCTTGCTTCCTACACTGTGGAGCTTTCAACTTTGTTGGCTTTGTTCTTTGAGCTGCCTTCTATTGATTTCATAGGATTTCTATGTCTTTTTGTGCCATGTAGCTCAGCATAGCATAGTAGCAGACATAGTCCACTACTTCTTAACGGAAAGGGACATTTGAAGGACTTGAGGCTAGGTTGTGAAATTGGCTATATGATTGTTGCTATGCTACGCTACGCTTCATAGCATAGCATAGCATGAAACTTTACTTTGTAGATTTTTTCTAAAGATTTCTACACTATATAGCAGGGCATATCATAGTGTAGTAGACTTCATGCCTTAGAAAACTTGATGAACTATTTCTTGCACATCCAGAATGCTGCTACCAAATTTGCAGGTCAATTTTTGAGTAGGCTATCGACCAGGCGAGCTACTTGGATGAACAGGCAAGGTGACCCATAGAGCCTGTTCATGCCCAAAGTAGAAAATTTAATGAACTAGCTAGCCTAAACTCAGGGTGTTCTCCTCCTGATGAACTGCCATGACACTGGGCAAAGTGCTATGCCTGGTGAAGAAAGAATGACCTTGCATTTTTGGGGTGTTTCAATAAACAATGAAAGCCACGTGATGATATGAAACATGATCTCCTTGAGACATGACCATAACTATTTTTTCAAGATGATTGCCTTCTCGCTTGGGGCTTGTATGAGAATAGCCAATAGTCTTTGATATATGATGTTGACGAGGTCATGCAGACCTTGCTCTTTGATCTTTTTGTTCTTTTTATCTTTCTTATTTTCTTATTTATTTATTCTTTTCTTTTATTTTTTATTTGTTTTCTATTTTTCTTTTTTCCTTTTGGGTATTTTTGAAAGAACTTACTTTTAGTGCTATGCTCTTGTTCGAGCACTTATATTTTGTGTCATGTACCATATACTGTATTTTTCATTGCAACTACTTACAGAGCCACAATGTGCAATAGTGTATCAAGAGAAACTTTGAGATGAGTAGGGAATGCATTTTGATTAGGACAAGGGGGCATGATTGGGAAATAGGAAATGTATTAGGATTTCAAAATATACTTGTGAACAGATTGATTAACCCAATTATGAGTGTTAGGAAGCATGTGATACCTTGTCATCATGATGAAGTGCATCTGTGCACGAATGCCTTAGGAGTGTCATCTTGCAAACACAACTCCAAAAAGACAAGAAAATCACAAATGAACAACATCAGCACTTTAAACAAGGATATGGAGCCACCATGTGTAATTCCAAAGCAGACAAAATCATGGACAGCATCAGCTTCATCAAGACTCATGAGACAAATTATGTAGCAAGTCATTGTGGAACATGTACAACTAATTGTAGCAACACATCTTTTCATTGTTTTCCTAGTTGTTGATGATGTCACCATTTTATAGTCCTAGCAGACTATTTTGGATTAGTTTCACATCATAACCATTTGGATGATACCAATTTAACATCATCGCTGATGGTGCATTACTAGTTTATAGTCCTAGAGGACTGTGAAGAGACAAGCCAGTTTATAGTCTTAATGGACTTTGGATACTAGTTTCACATCATGGTGGATAGATTTGGTAGTTTTAGCATCATTCTAAACAAAGCTTTGTGGTGTTGATTTATTGTCATGACTCTCAGACATTCTGTGATATTAGTTTTAAGTCATGATACTAGGACTTCTTTGTGGTATCAGTTTTAAGTCATGATGCCAAGACTAGTTTGTGGTGCTATTTTTAAGTCATAAAAATAATATTGTCTATGGTGCTAATTTTAAGTCATAACCCCAAGACTATCTATGGTGCTAGTTTTAAGTCATATCCCTAAGACTGTCTATGATTCTAGTTTTAAGTCATAGCCCTAGGACTATCCCTACTTCTAGTTTTAATTCATAGCCCCAGAAATGGTCTATGGTATTAGTTTTAAGTCATAAACCCAAGATTGTCTGTGCTATTATTTTTAAGTCATGATTCTAGGACTGGTCTATGGTGCATGTTTTAAGTCATAGCCCTAGGACTATCTGTGGTATTAGTTTTAAGTCATGATGCTAAGACTGGTTTGTGGTGATAGTTTTAAGTCATAGCCCCAAGACTATCTATGGTGCTAGTTTTAAGTCATAGCCCTAGGACTTGTCTGTGGTATCAATCTTAAGTCATGATGCTAGGATTAGTTTGTGGTGCTAGTAAAACACCAAAAAATTTGGAGCTTAGTACTTGTCTGACACCAAGTAGGTCCCTAGGACCCACAGACGACCTCGGCTGCATGAGATGTCACATACGACAACCTTGGGGATCGCAACACTTAGTTTTCACTAAGTGCACTATGCCAACATATACGCCTAGTGTATATTCCCAGCACTCTCCAACGTATACACCTAGCACACTCCAGCGTATATGCCTGGCACTCCAGCATACACGCCTAGGTACTATAGATGCATACACTCAACAACAAAATCTCCAATGACAGCATGAAGATAACACTGAAGAGCAAGGATTGAAGCAAGTGGGCAGCCGTCACCGTATACGCAAGTGTATATGCCCAACATATACGCCCTGCATCCGTCAATGTATACGCCCAACACAACATCTCCACCCAACTTCACATGCCCAGCACATCCAGCATATACGCCTAGTGTATACACTGGCCTGATATGGCATATACACCCAACATATACACCCAGCGTATATGCCCAACAAATGTAACATTTTATAAATTTGTAAAGTGTGTGCACCCAGTCAATGCGCCATGTGTCTCCAAACCCTAGTCTAGTGTAACAACCAGTATAAAGACCCTGATTTTCTAGTTCATCCAAGTCGGTTGGTAAAAATCCTAGAGCATACCAGAGACATTTACGCTGCATACTGGAGTTGAAACCCTCTTATGCTGGAAAAGCCTGTATGCCATGCCTACAGCGTAAACCCGCCTTGCTGCCCTCCCATCCATCGGGGCTTTTCGTCTACCTTGTGTTTCACCACAACTGCGTTCCGATGCACAGTATTCTCATATTGTAATATCATTGTCACATTTGCTACATGTTTACAGTTTTACGTCAATTTGGCGCATGCATTCTGTTTACGCCCATTTATGCTTACGCTCCACTCGCATCTGTTTTACACTTTTTACACTTTGTTTACTCCCATTACACCATTTACACATAACCCAGCATATAGCATTTTGGTATACGTGCGGGTAAATCCTTGTTTGATATGCGTATGAACCACCCAAGGTGCTCTACCTTTGTGCATTCTAGCTTGCCCTCAAGTGAAGGTAGGGTCTTCTGTGCATGTCCTGCAATCCCATGGTCTCTATTTCCTTCCAGCCAGTGACCAACGATTTCAGGTGGTACAAAAATTGATGCTAGAAGGAGGGCCCCTAAAACCCTTGTCCATAAATTTCCCAGTGTTTATGCTGTTAAGCATCTACGCTAGCGTCTACACAACCTGATCTACACAACCCTAAACCTAGCCTACAACTATACAGCATCTATGTTATATAGTGTTTACGCTCTTAAAAGCTTGCTCAGAAACTCCTACACTGCTTTGTTTTACGCTAGCTCCTGTTTTACGCTCACCTATTCTACACTATCTTCTATTTTATGCTGCAACTTGTTTTACACTGACTTGTTTTACGCTAAGCCTTAGTTTACATTGCAACTCGTTTTACATTCCTGTGTTACGTCGATTAATTATCTTACGCTACCTCCGTCTTATGCCACAGATCATTTTACGCCACCTCTTTTATGCTCTCCTGTTTTACGTTGAGCCTATTTTTATGCTAAACTTCTTTTACGTTGTGTCTCGTTTTCAGACTGCAACTTATTTTACGCTGCAACTTGTTTTACGCTCACCTGTTTTACACTCTCCTGTTTTATGCTGTGATCCATCTTACATTGTATACGCTCTCCAACATCTACGCTGACCATATACATTGTATACGCTATCACTATACGCTATCCATTGAAGCATATACATTGCACGCTACACAATACATTAACTTCGCATCTCTAGACTGTTTCATATCCATGACATATCATCATGAATCCCACAAACAACACCGCTGCCACTACTCAAACCACCCCCATCATAGACATCACAGCTATCCAATAGCCTATCGCACAACACATAGGAGTGCAACCTAGAGCAGGGCCCCGCTGATCTCTAAGGTTGCAACATCATAACCCAACATCAGTATAATTTCATATGTATTAAGATACAAGCTGGCCTAGCTATAGATCAAGCTCAAATGGAGGTGACGAGGTAATTCAAACTATTTTATAGGGGGGGACAAGAGTTCATCCCTTCCCCATATGACGTAATTCTCATCCCTGAGCAGTACTCAGAGCTTATCACATAGGTCCTCCTGCAAAGGATTCAATCATTGGATCAGCTTGCGCTAGAACCCCAGCTAGAGGAAGAGGATGAGTTCGCTGCTCAATCTGAACAAGTGGATTTGTACCACATCCTAAGCTCACAAGCATAGGTTAACCCCATTTTTCATTCTGGCACAGGGGAGATCATGCAACTACAACACCTTATATTCACCCAGGCTCAAGCACCACTATCAGAAACATTAGCATTAGTGCATATTCCTCTCCCAAGTGATCCCCAGCCTAACACTTTCCCTCTCACACTTATACCTATTGTAGCTACGAGCTTGTCCTCACAAGCACCACCCCCTCATGACAGCCCATGAGTAACATTCCCACCCCAAGTGATAGGGATGCCACACATGATACCAACATCTACATCCACCCATTACATACCACACATCCAAACACATGTGGTTCCCCCAATAGCCATAACCCAATAGGGAGTCTTTGTGCACAACGTGGTGGGGCAATTGCTAGCGAGGGGAGTGTCCTCGCATCAAATCTCCCATGACCATGCGCCACCCCATACAATTCCACCATCCAATTTTCCCTAGGTATAGCCCCAACCGTAGCAACAACAACCTTTCCCCTATAACATGTCATCCTTAGTACCACCCACTGTAAACTTTCCACAAGCACAACCACCGATCGCGTGGCTTTCAGCCTTCCAACCCACCATACAACAATCTAAATTGTACAATATACCACAACCTCAAGCTATCATATCACCGAATGCCCAAGACTGGGTAGAGGATAAGAAATTAATACAAGAACTTACTAACAAGGTAAAGCACCTCAAAACTACTGCCAATGGAGAGCTGAAGGTAGTGGACTTCTACCACGATGACCCCATCAGCTCCTCAGTCCCACCCTTAACCTTACCCAAAGGCGTCTCCTTACCAACACTAACCAAGTATAATGGGGAGACGGATCAGAATGCACATCTCATAACATTCAGGTTAGAATGCACGTTACTCCAGGCTTGACCCCACGTCATTCTCCAAGTGTTCCCCATGTCCCTCGCAGGGAGAGCACTCGACTGGTATCGAGCCCTGCCCAGGAATTCTATCTTCTCCTTGGAGGATCTATTACACTAGTTTGTGACCTGGTTCAAGTACAGCTTAAAGCCCGAGGCTACACTAGACAACCTCATATAAGTCAAGCAAGCACCGCTTGAACCTGTACAAAAGTTTATTTAGAGGTGGAGTGCCGCTCTCAACGAGTTACATGAGCCAATCTCCCAAACTTATCTACTTACAATTATGAAGGGGGTTGTCAACGATTTCTTCAAGTTCAAATCATATTACCTGAATGCACATGATCTCAATTAGGCATTTTGTGCATATCAAAAACATAGAGGAAGCGGCTCAAAATAGTCATGACCTGACATACTTGGCCTTCAAAAATCAACACACTAAAAAAGATAAAGAGAAGGTGAAAACCACTATAGCAGCAATAGCAAGAGCACAACAAACAAACATGACACACCAAAACAAACCAATCATAGCCCCTACTAACTATAATAAACCTGCTCCCACAACCACCCCAGAATCATCATCATCGCAGAATCCAACAAACCATATGCAAAATTTTGAGAGGAAAGAACCCTCTCAATATACACCTCTGCCAATGAAACCATCCTAGGTCTTTGATCAACTCCTAAAATCTGGGTTAATGAAACATAAGTAGTTATCCCCTGCGGCTATCCAGAGACATGACCGGTTCTGTGAACTTGTATGAAACCCAAGCTTAGCAACACCAGATGAGTCGCCCATACCCAAAGGCTTTAGGATGGATTGCTTCTGCAACTACCATCAACGCAATAGGCACGGAACGGATTACTATTTCACTTTTAAGTAAGATATCCAATGGATGATCAATGAAGGCCAAATCACTTTTGATGAGGCCAAGCTGGTCCAATCGCAGAATCAGGCTATGGGGATGTATAAGGATCCCTTGAACACCAAAGAGGCCCCGTAATTAATTAATACAATCTACATTGATGATGATTCCAAGACACATAACATCAACACTGTCTACCTGCAACATAAACAGGAAACACTTAATAGGCCATTCGTAGTTCGAATTCCCCCCACTGTGTCCATGCCCACACCTCAACCTCCATGTGCTCCCCAGAAGCCCTACATCATCCATATACCTCTAGCCATAGCTACCCCCTCAAAGCCACTAATCCTCCATACTCGAACTGCGCCCTTTGTAGTCCGAGTACCACCAACCTTCACAATAGCAGAGGTCCAACCTCCACCGAAACCAACACCATACGTTGTTAGGGCACCCGAAAATCCTAATGATTATCAAACCTCCATCTCGTAGGCACAAGGCAAACCTCTTCCATACATCATTAGGGTCCTTGGCCAACCTTCAGCTCAAACACTTCCTACTTCCCAACTACAATCCCACCTGCCTCCATATGTGGTGCACATCCCAAGGCAACCCGAGGCTACAAGACTAGCTCCACCTCTACACCACATGCGAGAACGCTTAGCTGATAGGCTTACGCACGAACTCTTGGAGAAAGAGTGCCAACGGTTGGCTCTGGGGCCACCCAAGCCTACTCCACTTAATTCCATAGCTATGTCACCAACCAACAGTTAGTTAAACACAGGTAATTAGGGTGAACCATCAAAACAACATGAACCATCCAAAACTACAACGACGAGTGAGAATGATAGGCCACTGAGACACAAAATAAAGTTGTTGGGCCCAATGGACCAAGTCATCGTTGATGAGAAAGTCCCTAATAGTAGAGACTTTGCGACGGCCTTGACTCAAGTCACCCAAGCGTTGAAGCAAAAGAATACTTCTTTAAGCCTATATGACTTGGTGCTAACATCCTAGACTCATCGAGAAGCTCTAATACGCATGTTAATGTCAATCCTAGTCAGTGAAAACTTGCCCCCAAATGAACCCAACATTCATGTGGTAATGTACTCATCTCGTGGAGTCATTTCTAAACCCTTGAGCTTCCAGGACGATAACATCAAAGTACACAAGAAGATAGTGGAGAAAACAACAATCCCCATGTTCATAACAATAGATGTAAACTAGTTCAAAATACATACAGTACATGTAGACGATGGAGCGGCCACAAACGTTGTACGATATCCCATCATTGAACAACTTGGGCTTACTGACTTAATTAAAACAACCACAAAAACATGTTTAAAGTTATTCAGTGGGTCATGCATACTGGTGAAAGGAATAATAACCCTAGATTTCATAGTAGGAGACCAGTTCCCTAGTTCCCCACATCCGCTGACTTCCTAGTTGTCGATGAAATGCCAGGATTCAACTTAATATTAGGAAGACCATAGTTGGCCCAAATGAGAGCTGTTTCCTCCCCTATACATTAGGATATTCACCTGCCCTATGAGGGTGGTGAAATCACCATACATGGGGAACTGGTCACTCCCATCATTTCATCGTACATAGACATGGACCAAGGCTCCAAGGTTGAACTCGACACACCCAGTCAAAAGGACACAAACAAACTGCAACCAGCAGGTAGTAAGCCTTTGAAAATGGGACAAAAGCCTCCTAAAACTGAAACACCTAACACTGTACACACGTTTCCTCATGAAGAAACCAACACGGAAACAACAATAGACACTGGAGCACCTGAAAACACTGATATAGATAACACTCCATCGAACGTCTCTTGGACTAAATTACCATTCAACATGATCAACGAAGGAGATGCCGAATACAAAATCATACCAGCTAATACACCCCCTGACATAAAAATAACGAAAATTAAAAAACAATTAAAATAAAACTACATATCATCCGAAATGACGCTAAACTACATTATGTCCGAGATGACGTTAAACTACCTTCAGTCTGAGATGATGTTAAACTATCATGTACGCAACAACATAAAAGTAGCCATGGTCAGAGATGACCAGTCAACCGAAAAACTCCATTCTATCTAAAATATTAATCGTTTACAATGAGGCCTGAAATGGCCTTAAACTACACATAGGGGCCCAAAATGGCCTTAAACTAGCGCATACTTTGTTTTCCTTTTTACGTATCATTTATAATTATTTTAGTACATTACACTTAAAATAGAAAAGTAAACTAAAAAAACATTTTAATATCATGTCGTGTGTGCAACCAAATTGAAAACAAAAGAAAATATTTATTCATGCAATGTTGTACAATTGTAAGAACCAATTGTTCCTATTTTTCTCAACGTTTTCAAGTTACAATTCCTATATCAATTTGAATCAGCACAAAAAATCAAAAGTACTATAAAAAAAACACTAAGTGTCTGGGTTGGGATGATCATCTCCTTTAGAGCCACCAACTTCAGGGGCCCTGCTCCACTAGGGACAACCTCTTCGGCATCATCACCACCTTCATCTTGAAAATGCCCAGAACAAACAACCAACATAAGAATAAGCAGAGGTTAAAATTTTAAACGTTATTCAATAAATTAACTTCAGAAGGAAAAAATGTTTACCATAGGGGATCCCCCTAAACCGAATTCCAGCCGATGAAGGATTTCCTCCTCTGAAACATTGGACAAATCTGTCAAAGTCTATTTCCAGGCCTAAATCGACGTCTGCAAAAGTCTTTCCTTTGTTGATAGCTGACCAGGTAGGATGTTTTAGAGGGAACTCACCCACCGACACCTCCCCAAAAGTAGTCATTATCACCCTTGTAAGCGATCCCATTTCCACAGTTGTGTTTCAAGCAACCATATCAAAGGTAGAACGCAAACCCAAACCCTCCACAAACATCTCTAGTTGGCGCTTTTCAATACACACCTCTTTCAACGACTTCTTATAGTGATGTTTATTGTTTTTCTCATCCTAACCCCACTTACGAACCTTGAAAGCAAATGCCTTCCAATCTTGACACTTAAGGTTCAGGAGATCGATTTGTGCTTTACGCTCTGCTATCCTCTAAGTCAGTGACACATGATGATTCAGTAAGTTCGAATACCTAGTGTACGTAACCTCAAATGTTCACCAAGAGTGATCTCTGCTTAGTTTGGTAGCGGCGAACTCATACTGAGCCTTTAGATCATCACGTTCCTCTGAAAATTTGGATACTTCCTTTTCTTTTGCCTATATATTTAGCCACAACTACTCAATGGAATGCCTACAAGTACATAATGACTTAGCATTGTTCACAAGGATTTCTGCAACTCCCTCATAAACAGGCCTTGGCACTTGTTCCACTTTTGGGGAGAGTGTGGTTAAGCTTTTCATGTTGATGCTTTCAGAGGGATCCCATCTCAATTTAGCACCTACCCATGCAAAAAATACAAATGTTAAGACTATATAAACGAGATGTGAAGTCCCAAATCTTTAAATGATTTCTACCTATATTAGGGTGGGCTTCTTGGATCCATTCAACGACTTCCTCCATGATTCTTGCCACAAAATCCATCTTACTTGGCATTTCTGACCAAGTAAGTGCCTAACGGGTATGGGATGAAGTAACCTCAGTGGTCCTCTCAGGGGAAACCGTCTTCATGGGTATGTCCAACTGCACTATCCTGGTCTTGCTACCTTCATCTGAAAAGCATAAAAACATGAAAATAAAAGACCATAGGAGCGACAACTGATTCAATAAATTGAAACGAACTAAAAGGAAAATGTACCATGATCCTTATCACCTTCCGGGGGATTGCCCAAATCTAGGTTCCCCTTAAGGAAGCTACTGAACACTTGGTTGATAGCGTCCTGGTCATCCAATAGTTCAGTTTTGGTGGTCTTTTCAGTTAACTACTCTGTTCCTCCACCTTGGATCTTCTCTAGGCTTTCCTTCTCATTATTCTTCTTGGTGTTTGTCTCTTCCTCCTCGGTGATGGTCTCCAAAGTTTGCTTCCTCACTTTTTTGAAATCAAGCCAAAAATATCAGTGACACATAGGTGATCGAAGGCAAAGCATAGAAAAAATGAAAATGATAAAACAATAAACGGGTCAGCTGCGCTTACCAGGTATCTTGAAGTGTATGCGCTTCACGCATGGCTGATTTACATTGACGAGTTTTTCTGTTGTGCGTTCAGGCCTTTTCAGCTTTGATTTGGCTTGGCCAATGGTTTCCTTGATAAACCATTCTACCATTCTAGCAGTTAAAGGTACATTTTCTGGCTCCAACCCCAAACTATCACATGTATGGATTGAAGCACCAGATGATCCTCCCGTGGTGATAGAAATGGATTCATTGATACCTTTGGGGGCATCTTGAGATTCGGCCATCGCAAACAAGTGATTGACCCACGGGTGGGATAGTTGGCCCTGATTTCGTAGAACAAACTTGTTATCTACATGAACTACAAGGAACTCGGCAAAATGGTGGAGATAACTGATGAAGAAGGCAAAGGTAAAGTGCGATTGTGCTTCGATATTCGAGCGCAACCACACTATCTCCTTGTGCAGGCCCACCACCAAAAATTGAGCCCAATTATACCGCATGCCAATTTCCAAGATAGTTTGCATGATGTGAACTACCTCAACCCCAAGACTCTTCACCTAGAAAAGGGTTTTGGGGAATTCCCATGCCCGAAATAGGGGATATAATTCGTTCACCTCAACAAATTTTGCCTTCCCCTACATCGGGAATCCCTTGGTGCTCTTGGCCATGCCTAGCCAAGATTCTAGCTCACGGATCATCTGGAGCTCTTTATGAGCTTTGTCTAACACTACGGGTAGGCCATCTGCCGGTACGCCAAATAAATTGAAAAAGAACACAAGCAACAGATGAAAGAAAACCTTCACATCCTTAATCGAGGTGTTGTACTGTGAGACAGACTCATTAAAAGAGTCCACAATCCTAATCATCTCCCCGATTGATATGTCTAGACTAGATGTCATAAAAAGCTCCATGAGGTTGGCATCATCTAGGCAACGAATGAGGGATGGAGGGGCTTGTCTACACAACCACTTTTGTGCCTTGGCCACCTCCCTGAACTTCATTGACAAAGTAGTCTTGATTTGTCCTGTGGTCACGGGATCCCCACTAGGAGGTACATCAATTGTAAAAACAAATGATCACATTAGTGTAACTCCAAATAGTTGAAAAAACCTACTAACATATCTAGTAAATGTTATCACTTACCATTAGTGGCAGATTTAGAGGTTTTGCCAAAGTTATGAGGGAAGACTGGCCCCAGATCTATCCAGTCTTCATGAAGCCACCCATGAGCCTTGCACATCTCAAATGCCCTGGAAAATTGATTATGAAAATGGACCATCAAACCCTTTGTTTGAGCTAGTACGACTCCACGAAGGGTGAGGCCCATCATGAAGGCCTCCAGAGCAGTGTGAGAAAGGGCCATTCCTTCGTTCTCAATGAGGGTCCCACCCGAGTTGGTCTTCGGCCTATAAACAAATATGTGTTAAAATAAGAAAAAATCATAAGAAAAACAAAAGCAATAGGGAAAATGATAAATTTAAATAATCCCACCTGGCCACTCGGTACACCATGTCAAGAGGGTTCTGGAACAATGTATGTGTGCGGGTGGCTATGAACAACGTATTGTTGAGGTAGTCCAACCCTCGGGGCAATAGTACCCACACGTGCGTTAATGGGCATTTTGACCTAGGCCCATAGGTAGTACCATCCTCATTAACAAAGGGCCCCTCGTTGATGTCTTCGATAAAAACCATGACACCCTCTACAGCCCCTGGCAGCATCGCATCAACCACGCTCCGTGCGACTATCGTTGAAGTTTGACCAGATGGCTACCTCAAAATTTTCCAACAGAAAGGCTAGAAAGCCACATGCACCTTCCTGGAACCAAACCCCATTATCATCCACCATTAGGTCCGGTGGGGGGGGGGGAGCTCCCCATCCTCAACGGGGCCAGCCCATGCTAACACCCCAACGAGTTCAACCATGATAAGAAAGCATTTATTGTCCCTGGAACCAATCACGATGCCACGATAAAATGAAAGTTTACATCATAAATCGGCAAAAATCAAAAATTAACTATTTACACTCAGTGTATATGCTGCATAAACTAGCGTATACATCGGCCAAACTATTTACACTTAGCATAAAAAAAACACGACTCAAACTCAGCGTATATGCTGTACACAGAGCGTATACATCGGCCAAACTATTAGCATAAAAACACAATTTAAACTCAGCGTATATGTAGTACACTAGGTGTATACGCTGCGACACTCAACATATACACCACATAAACTAGCATTTACACCGGCGAAACTATCTACACTTAGCGTAAAACATTGTTTAAATTCAGCGTATACGCTGTACACTGAGAATATACGCTGCCCAACCCAGTGTATACACTGACAAATGATCTGCCTTATGCAGATGCCCGAACCCTTCGCGTACAGCGTATACATTGAAGAAACCCTCAACGTATATGCCCAAGTACCCTTCCACTGTAAACAGTCTATGCCAGCACTAAACAAACAAGTTTACGTCAGAGATAAAAACCAAGTCCACGTAGAAAAGGAAACTATACACGAAGAGCGTATACGTTGAACAAACCCTCAGCGTATACGTCATCACAAGAAACAGAACTTACGCTGATGACAAACAAATCACGCAGGCAAGCTTTCATGCATAAAGAGTTCATGACACCGTAGCGTACGCTAACATAATAATGCAGAAAAAAAATGCTTACGCTAGTAAAGCTAATAACGCAGTTTACGCTTTGCAGTTACACTTGGTGTATACATCGAAATCCCATATTCTGAAAACCCTCTACCCTTGGTGTATAAACCAAGATTGTCTACGCTACAAAAGATAGTACAGAAACAATAGAGGTAGGGATCAGAGCCTACCTGTGGAATGTCACAGGCCATGATGGGATCCTTGGCCTGGACAAGCCCTACAGCATTGCTTCCATCTCTTCTGCAAAGGTCAAATTAGGACCCTTCCTTCCCTGGCCCTCCACTTCTTTCCCCTTGCCCATCTCATCTTGTCTACACTGTTGATGTAAGTTGACACTAAGGAAAATTGTCTACGCTGGTACTTGCAAGTCTACTCTTCGGTGTCTATGCTGAGGTTTAAGTTTATGCTTATGCTAGGGTATTGTGGTTTATGGTTATACTGACATAGGTTACGCTGTTGCTCACCAGTCGCTTTTCAAGTAAGAAATAAATGGACCCCCCCTTCCCTTTATATAGCGCTCCAATGATGCTGCCCTTTATGCCACTGTTGCTCCTTTTTTTCCTTTTTTGCTTATTTTTCACTAAAATTTGTCCAAAAATGATAAAAATTAATTAAAAATAGAGATTATAACATCTTGGTTCCTTTGTGGACCCCATTTTACACATTTATGCTAGTTTAAACCACCATTATTGGCCTGGTACGATCTTAAACTGCCATCTCCCCATCCATTGATGGCCCGGTATGGCCTTAAACTACCACTGAAGGCCCAACACGGTCTTACATTGTCATTCAAAGCTCGGTAAGGCCTTAAACTACCATGTGTCCTGGTGTGATGAAAATCCACCATTATGCACATACACATGCTTTAAAACTATTAAAACACATGGAACGATCTCCCTTCTTCTCATTCTACTCTCTGTTTATTGATAGGAGCAAGCTCAATGGACTGCCAGCATTTAGTCATACTGTTAGTCATTGAAAAATCATATGGAAACATTACATAGGACACTAACATAAATTTCATCAACTTAAGTCCCCCAACAGATGACATAGTCATAGCCTCAACATAGCAAATAATAGACGATTACAAAGGCATGACAAAATTCCTTGACATAGAGGCCGAGAATATAACTGAAGACCCATTGTCTGAAACTCCCATCGTCATGCCCAATGGAGAAGATAAAATTTTAAAGTTAAGCACCTTATTACAACTGCACTTGGCCCAAGACATCCAGAATGTGCTTAGGGAAAATATGAAAGCATTATCTTGGTCCTATACAGACATTCCTGGGTTAGATCCTAAAATTTTCCAACACAATATTATTCTTGACCCCAAACTGAGACCAGTAAAACAAAAAGCACGAAAAGTTAGACCTGAGGTGGCATTGGCAGTTTGCAATGAGATCACCAAGATTTATGAAGCTGGTTTCATTCGAGCTGTTGATTCCGCCGAGTGGGTGTCGAACATGGTCATCATCCCAAAGAAAAACGGAAGCATTCGCTTATGCATTGACTTTCGAGATTTAAATGTAGCGACCATAAAATATGACTTTCCCCTACCCAGAATCGATAAACTCATTGACTTGACTGCTATACATGCCTTACTATCTTTTATGGATGGTTCTTTGGGATACAACCAAATTTGCATCAACCCGGAACATCAACTTCGGACAACCTTTATGACCCCATGGGGAACATTTTGTTACATAATGATGCCCTTTGGTCTCTAGAACGTAGGGACCACGTATCAAAGATCCATGACAATTATCTTTAGTGATTATATGTTACAGTTGCTCAATGATTACGTGGATGACATTGTGGTTAAGTCAAAAACGTCCGAACAACATGTACAAGACCTTGACTTATTCTTAAAGCGTTGTTTAAAGTATGAACTAAGAATTAACCCAAAAAAATGTGTCTTTGGCGTCAAAACAGGAAAGATGCTCAAATTCATAACTTATGAAGTAGGGATACGGGTGGACCTCGATAAGGT
Organism: Gnetum montanum; assembly: GCA_015680685.1. Taxonomy (NCBI): domain Eukaryota; kingdom Viridiplantae; phylum Streptophyta; class Gnetopsida; order Gnetales; family Gnetaceae; genus Gnetum; species Gnetum montanum. The sequence goes on from MNCI01036913.1 coordinate 1,742,214, forward strand.
TAAAGCCATAGTAATCCTGAAACCCTTGAGCAACCTTACCGAACTCTGAGGTTTACAAGGTAGATTGCAGTTTATCAAGCACTTCATAGAAAATTTGACAGACAAACTAAAACCTATGAACCACCTATTATGCAAAAATGTCCATTTTGAATGGACTCCATAGTGCCAAGAAGCATTCGAAAACATCAAGATAGAACTTGCCCGACTACCCATGGTTTACCCACCCCAAAACAACAAATCATTTTACATCTACCTTGCCACTTCGGAATCATCAATCGCATCTATGCATTTTTAGAAACAAGATGATGGAACCAAAGTCCCTGTGTACTACTTGAGCCATGCCTTAGTCACCCATGAGAAGAAGTATAATGACGTGGAGAAGTCATGTTTAGCTTTGGTCTTCTCTTTAAGAAAATGACAACATTACCTTTTCTGTAACTAGGTTTACATAATTTGCAAGGATAATGTACTAAGAGCCATAACATGGAATATTTATGAAACAAGTCAAATAGCCTGGTGGAAAGCTATGATAGCTGAGTTTGACCTATACTACATAGCGTAATCATTAGTCAAGGGTCAAGCCATAGCAGATTAGATGGCCACGTCACCAACACGTGATCAAGCGACCATAGAACCAGAATTCCCAAATGAGAACATAAGAACCATAGTGCCCCATGATTATGATGCCATCCTAAACTTTGATGGAGCATCTACCTCTCGAGGAGGAAGTGCAGCCACTGTCATCACCTATCCCTCTAGGGTGATCCGAACCTTTGCCTATCGCTTCAACTTTCACTGTACCAACAACACAGTAGATTATGAAGGTCTTCTTAGAGGTCTTGTGGCAGCGTCGGCTTCAGACATCACACGGCTAGTAGTTAGAGGTGACTCACAAAGTCCTACACCAAGTCACAGACATCTATACATGTAAATCCCAACACTTACAACCATACTGCAACTTAGCAAAACACCTAATGAAGTGATTCGAAAACATCGATGTGCAACATATTCCCCGAAACGATAATACCATCATAGATGCACTAGCCACCTTAGCATTAAACGTATCACCTGACATGTTTCACACGCTGCCAAGCTCCATAATCAGTTGTGCTGAACCTATAACCAATACTTTTGACACATTGTCGATTGCATCTGTTAGTACAACACACATGGTAGAATGGTATGATGACATAAAAGAGTACCTTCTACATGGCGAAACACCATGACATCTAACAAATGAATAGAAATATGTAGTGTGGAAACGTTCTAAGTAGTATACCTTGGTAGGGGACACACTGTGTCATCGATCCTATGAAGTCATATTGCTAACATGCATCAATAGTACCGATGCCCAAACTATTGTTAAACAAGTACATGAGGGACTATGCGGAGGACACATAGCGCCAAAAGCCATGGCAACAAAAATAAGGTGTCTAGGCTCTTATTGGCCACACATGGAGTATGACTATCTCACCAAAGTCAAAACATGTAGTACTTGTCAAAAACATAGCAATCTGATACATGTCCCACCAAATGCATTGCATACAACACAAATCACATGGCCTTTTCAAAAATGGGGGTTGGACCTCATTGGTTAGATAACCCCCTCATCTTCCACAGGCCATAGTTTCATTATAACCACCACAGAATACTTCACGAAGTGGGTAGAAGCTTCTCCCCTTTGAAAAACTACATCCAAGCATGTGTGCAATTTTGTTCTTGAAAACATTGTAGCCCGCTTTGGCATTCCCATGGCAATAATCACCGACAATGGGCTGCAATTTAGCAATGCCAAGACAAAAAATTTTTGCGACAGTCTGGGGATCAAACACTCATTGTCATCCCCTCACTATCCTTAGAGCAATGGGCAAGCAAAAGCAACAAACAAGATGATCATTACAATACTTAAGAAAATGCTAACCCAGAACAAAAGGAAATGGCACGAGCAACTGATATATGCATTATGGGCATACTGCACTACACACCGAACATCAACAGGTAAATCTCCATATAGTATTGTTTATGGTTTAGAAGCTATTTTACCTCTAGAATTACAAGTACCGTCTTTAAGGATCACACTCTTTGGACTCCTTAACGATGGCCAAAATAATGATCTACGTATCATTGACCTCAATTCGGTAGAAGAGGAATGCATACGCGCGCTCAACCAGATCGAATGGTATCAAAAGCAACAATGACAGTGACTTCGGCATGACATCAACAAGAGCCCCATTCAAGAAGGTGACCTTGTGCTCAAGGCTATTCGAGAACACCTGGATAAATTCTCAGCCAACTAGGATGGGCCTTACATAGTCATCAAAGCATTTGATAATGGTGCATTCAAGCTAGCCGACACGGAAGGGAAAAAGCTTGCCAACCCAATCAATCACTTGTATCTAAAGCCATTCCACATTTAAGTACAAGATCAGGTACATGCAAGTCCTGGAATTATGACTATAAACTGATACCATAGCGCATCTTGGAATCATGACGATAAACTGATACCATAGAATAGTCCTGGGTTACAACTTAAAACTGAGACCACAATAGTTCTAGGTTATGACTTAAAAGTAACACCACAATAGTCCTGGGTTACAACTTAAAACTGACACCATAATAGTCCTGGGTTACGACTTAAAACTAACACCACAATAGTCCTAGATTATGACTTAAAACTGACACCACAATAGTTCTGAATTATGACTTAAAATTAATACCACACAGTGTCGGCAATAATAATAAACTAGCATCTATCCGGCATGATAGTAAACTGTCACCGTCACAACCATCAGCGTCTACTAAGACTATAAACTAGCTTGCCTCTACATGGTCAACTAATACTAGAAACTAGTAATGTAACATCTGCCACGACGCTAAACGGACGATGTCCAATGGGTTATGACATAAAACTAACCCATGATAGTCTGTCAAGACTATAAAATGGCAAGTCAACATCTGGTTCATCAATCTGCCGCCATGTTCATCCATCAGCTTCACTGCATCACTCACCATCTGTTGATCTTACTAGTACTATTTTAGCATCACTCACCATCACATACAGTGCCTGCAGCCTCCTTTAGCATCTATGTGCTATTAGCCACCTTGTAAGTCTAAGCTCATTTATTCAGTGCAAAACACCACAAGCAACCTGATAAAGACATTGCCCACTATCACTCGACAAGACGTCATCGCACCGTGTTCAATAGTACATGGGATCGGGAAGGTGAAATTTGTAGCTGGTCAGAGGAAAGAGATCGTGGGGATTGGTGACTACCCAAGAAAATGTGCTATGGATAGGGGATGCTTGGATATGTGGCATGCTGATCCTTATCAATAGCCAAGATGTAGCAGACTCAGAGTACAGACATGTGATGTGCATTGTTTGGTAGAACAAGACTCTTGGTTAGTTTTCAAGAGAACCTGTTGGAAAAGCCAGAGCCATGGTAGGATGTGTTACATTCTTTGGGAGAACAGGACTCATGTTTAGTGTTTAGGGATGAACCTATTGGAGGGGAGCCAAAGACATGAAACTGGATGTTTCTTGACCAAACTACAACAATGTGACTAACAGATAGTATGACAACTGCAGCGTGAACAACTATAGAAATGTGACTAACAGACAACCTGACAACTGCAAATAGTGTGAAAACTACAGTGTGAGCAACTGTAGCTATGTGAATGATAGGGAGACTGATAGAGATAGGATGGGTAAGTTAAGTTGGCATACATAAGTTAGATAGACAAGGTGAGCTTTGGTTTCAGCACTTAGTCCATGTAGTGTTTTGAAAGGTAGTGTGGTCAATGTTTTGATGGATAATAGATGGCCCTCCTTCTAGTGCCAATTTACTGTACTAACCTAAATCATCAGTGTAAGGCTATAAGGGAAAACAAACACTAAAAGATCATTGTATAGGCATAGCTAACCTAGCTGGAAAAGTAAATGAAGGTAGAGTGCCTTGGATGGTTTGCACACAAATCAACCAAGGAAATCCCGAAGCATAAACTATGACTTGCACTAGGGTTATCATAACTAATGTTTTAAAACATAAACTTGTGTGCATGAAATGAAAAATACATGTATGTAGAACTGGTAAACCAAAACATAAACTGAATGTAAAATAGAGTAAACAAAATAATGGCTGGAAAAATGAACTACATTGTATTGCTTAGAAAATATGTGCACTAGTCAAAGCATAGTTCCACATGTGGATGGTAGGTCAAGAGATAATCCCTAGAATGATGTGATGTAATGTGTTTTAGAAGTGCTTGGATTCTAGGAGTTAGGTTGGTTGAGCATCCAAGGATTTGCTGATCTGAGTTTCCTAAGCTATCTAAACTTCAAAATTTCCAATCCTGTTTATGTGAATTGACAGGGTATTTATAAGGTTGGGCCAAGCTTGGGTCTAGAATTCAAGAATGGAATCAATGGCTAGGAGATGAGAGGAAAGTAGATCAAGTGACACATGTCCAATGGATAGTTATATATGAGTTATACGTGTGTGGACAAGCTATGTTCTGGACCAGGTACATTGTATCTTACAATGTGTGATAACTTACTCAAGCTATCTCACGCTCATGGCACATACAATTCAGAGTATAATAGCTTGAAAACAAACAAATGATGGAAATTTACAGTGAAATAATAAGAGAAATTGACTTTGGATTGCTTGAAACTTGTAGATTTCTAACTTTCCTGCTACAGGATGTCGACTCAAGCAATTCCATGATTTTTTGAGATGTCCCCACCTAATCACGACTTCTAGTATGAGTTTATTTTGTCATAGCATGCCCTCAACATGAATTTGGAGTAGCTTTTCTTGGGCATTAAAATACCCTAAAAAATGCAAGATCATCCTTGCTTCACTAAGCTCTTGCAGTCTGCACAACACTATGGCAGTTCATTGGGAGGAGAACATTCTGAGTCCAGGTTAGCTAGTTTAGAAAATTTTCTACTTTGAGCATGGATAGGTTTTGTACCATCCTACCTACCCATAAAAGTAGCCTAAATAGTTGGCAGCCTACTCATAAATAATGCCTGAAACCAGCAATAGCATTCTTGATGCATAATAAATAGTTCGGTAAGTTTTCTAAGTCAAGAAACCTACTACGCTACACTATGTAGTGTAGCAAGATTTAGAATATTGGTGGAACGAAGTGCTATGCTACACAATGTCACACAACATACCATGGCAATGACTTCACTACCCACTCTCCTTGCCCAATTTCAAGTTCTACAGTGATGTCCCTTTCTATCAAGAAGTGATGGACCATGTCTGCTACTATGCTACATTGAGCTACATGGCGCAGCAAGGCGTAGAAATCCTATGGAAGAGACAAAAGGTAGTTTGAAATGTGGAGTTCAAAAAAATTGCATCATGGAATAATGGTTTGCAAATAAGCAAAGCTTTCATGACTAAGGAAAGTTGCTACGCTACGTAGCATAGCATAACGTAGCAAGGATGAGACATATAGCAGAATGCGTGACAAAGTGCTATGCTATGCCAAGTAGGCTACATCACAAAGCACAATAAGGAAAACAAGTGGTTGTGCAACATCAATGCACTCCACCTAATCAAACAGTTGGCACACATCTCTAGATGTTAATAGTGTGATTATGGTGTGGTAGGATTGCAGTTATTGCATGGTAGGTTTGCATCACAACGATCTTGTAGGCCCAACGGTCATAGATGATTCAAGTGATGCCAATAAGACAATGTAAGCCTATGGAATGTAGCATTCAAACTGTCCCTTTTCGCTTACCTTCAACCCTATAAATATCTCGGCAAACAACATGTAATAGGTCGAAAATTTTAGGAAGCATTTGTAATTTGAAAAAGTGATCCACAATTATTTAAAGTCGGAAACTTAACAAAAGAGTTTGAATTTTTCTAGAAGCAAATAGCTTCCAAGTTGTGGGAACTTTGAAATTCTAAAAAAAAGATTTCCCCTCTCTCCAGCATTGTAATATCAAACTCATCTATTTGATACTATAAGCAATTACTCTCTCTCAGCTGGCGTGAGGTCCTCGTCTCCATTCTACCACCTTGTTGGAACCCCCCACTATTTGTATACGAGTCCACATTCAAGAGCATAGCTCCTTTTTCTTGGCACAGCCTGGTTACCTTTAGGATTTCTACACTCCATCACACTATGCAGCTGATTATATCCACCTTGACCGAATGAATCTATAGCTTTGAACTGGGGCATGTTTCCAACCATACTTTACTTTATCTCTGGTTTGCTATCTCGTTTATTTTACATTATTTTCTATATTATTTACCTTTAAGCATTATTTTGTATTATTTTTGCATTTTCACAATTTCTCCCCTACTTCATTTATCCTTAAGCATTATCTCACATTTTACATTATTTACATTGCAAGGAACCCCATGTCTGATCGACCAGACTATTCAAGGTACCCCATGTAAGTCCTTATGTCCACAGATACCCAACATGGCCCTCCTACAGATACAAGTTTGGAACTGTCATGTTTGTCAACCCCTGGTGTTCTTCCAACCATCAACATTTTCAATTGCTACAGTTTTCTGGCATTATAAGGAGGGATTTTTGGTGCCTTTCCCACATGTCATGGTAGTTCTGTGAGCCTTCTACACCCTGGTACACATGAGTGTAAACGTGACACCCTCTTACAATTTTTTGTGCTTTCTGCAATGCAAATTGGTCACCTCGATGGTTCCTTCAACATCCTATAGAATACAAGGCCTTTGATCATTGGTTAACTAGCTCATTCTATGGTTTTCTCACATGCATTCTGCACCCCATCTCATGTGGTATAGACAAGTAACCTTGACAATCCATTTGGGATCCTACAAAACATAAAGCCTATCTAATTGCTAGTTAGCTTGCCCATCCTATGATTCTCTTGTCTATGTTCTGTACCCCATCACATGTGGTACAAACCAATTGCCTCAACAATCCCTTCGAGATCCTGCAAGACATAAAGCCTACTTGGTCACTAGTTAATTTTCTCATCTTACAGTAGTCTCATATGCCTTCCACACCCTAGCTTGCATTAGTGTAGACTTGACACCCATCTGTGGTTTTTTACGCATCATACAGTGTAGATCGGTTGCCTCGACGATTCCTCTAAAACCCTATGAGACAATAAGACTTCCAATGGTGATTTAACTTGCCTTTCATTTTTATAGTAGTCTTGCATGTGCTCTACACCCTAGCTAGCACAGCTGTAAATGTAAGATCCTTTGAGGTTTTTTACGCCTTGTGTGGTGTAGGTCAGTCACCTTGATGGTCCCTCTGAGATCCTATGGGACATAAAACCTTCTTGATCACTTGTCAAATGAACTTTCCTTATGGCAGTCTTGCATGTTCTCTATACCTCATCGCGCACAGGCATAGACATGACACCCTTTGCAATCGTTTACACTTTGTGTGGTATAGATCGGTTGCTTCAATGGTTCCTCTGGAATCCAGTAAAACATAAAGCCACCTTTTGTCGATTTAATCAATCCTTTTTTTCTTTTGCACTTTTGCATTTTTTGCATAATCACTTGATTAACAATGGATTCTGCCACCACTACTATTGACACCTTCAAATTGGAGGTGTCCTTCACTATCTAAGGCACTATCGGTGCCGAACAATGATTGAATCCAATGGAGGAAGAATGCTGGTCTCTCAAAAATCAAAACCAAGGACCTAAGGGATTGGCCCAGCAACATGAGTATTATAGTTTTCTTTGTGCAAATGTATAGGTTAATCTTTCCATGGATTTACACGAACTCAAAGAAAAATGTAGCTTCGAGTTCTCTTACTGCAAGGAGGAGGAATTCATTCCTACCCATGACATTTCTTTGCCTTTAACACAAGCGTACCAAAGGCTTCTAGATCAACTAATCTAGTTGACCAGGCTTAGGGAGAAGAAAGACATAGCGTCCAACCAAGATCATGCCTTTTAATATAGATAGAAGGAACTCAATTCCCAATCTGATGAGGGATGTCAGGCTAACCCCATTCCTGTCCCACTTGCCTAGTCCTTCTGGGCCAACCCGCTATCTGTCACCATCCCCTTTGTCATCGTGCCTATGCTTCAGTAGCCTACAATTGCAACTACAACGAGTAGCCATGCTACATTCCTAGTGCGTCATAACCCTTATTCCCTAGTTACATTCATAGCAATTGTACTACTGCAAGATGTTAATCATCACGTTACCACATTGCATAACATGCCTAGCATGGCTACCCTAGCACATATCCATACTATACCTACTTTGCAACTACACATAACTCCTATGCCAATTCCTACATATGTGTCTATTCCACCCACTATGGTGGGCCCAAGCCCATTCACATGGTGGGCCCCATTCACTTCTTAGTCTATTCTACAACCATTGTAGTTGTTTTACTATGTTCACCCTTAGGCCTACTCAACCCTACAAACGGTACATCCTGGCACAGGGGCATGGTCTATCCCACCGATAACCCAAACGTCCTATTTGATGACTCAATCTGAGGCCATGAGTTGGGTCGCTATGGCTCCCTTGGTTGATGACCAGCTTACATAGTGTAGGTGAAACTCTGTAGTTATAGCTTTCCACCGGGCTATCGTATTGCTTTCATATAAGTTGTTAGTGATAGCCCAGAGTATGTTTCTTTTGCAAATGATGTTAACTACACTCTGAAATAGATAGTGCCTCCATTTCTTTAATGTAAATACTAATGTAAGAAAATTCCTCTCTATTTCATTGTATTTTACCTCATACGCTATCAATGCATGACTCAGATAATAAACTACTACCTCAGATCTATCATCTTGTTTTTGACATAGCAGTCCTACAGTAGATGTGTCAGAGGTGGTGAGGTAGATGAAGAATGGTTTACCCCTTTGTTGCAGATGCATAGTTGGGAGGTGTGAAAGCTCCTTCTTTAGGTCATTGAAGGCCTATTGACACTAGGTTGTCCACTTAAAGTTAACCCCCTTGTTTAGAAGATGTTTCATGGGGTGTAACTTGTCAGTCAACCTTGCTATAAAACTTTGGATGAATTGTACCCCACTTTGTAATCCATGTAAATCCTTGAGGTTTGTGGAAGACGCTAGCTTGATGATGGTCTTGAATTTGTCAGGGTCCATCCGTATTCCGGCCTCCAATATGACGAACCCTAACATGCATTCGATTTTCACCCCGAAGATGCACTTAGGACTGAGAAGTAAGTCGTGCATTTGGCATCACTTGAGGACTACTAATAGATTATGTGGGTGATTAGCTACATATTTAGAATTGAATACTATATCATCCATGTAGTTGTTTAATGTTTCTAGGATATAGTCACTGAAAATGTAAGTCATGGATCGCTGGTAGGTTGCTCCAGCATTCTTTAGCCCAAAGGACATCATGGTGTAGAAGAAAGTCCCCCATGTAGTCACGAAGGTTGTTGATAGCTGGTGCTCTGAGTTAATGCGGATTTCTTTGTATCTAATGAAACTATCCATGAAAGATAGCAGAGCATGGCCGTCCGTGGTATCGATGAGCTAATCGATGCTTGGAAGTGGAAAGTTATCCTTGATTGTTAGCTTTCTCAATTTCCAAAAGTCTATATAGATTCATATTCCTCCCATTTTCTTTGAAACCACAATGATATTGGACACCCATTCCGAGTAATCAACTATGCAGATGAAAATAGCTTGGTATAGCTTAGTGATTTTGTCCCTTACAGCTAGTGCAATTTCTAGTTTAACTTTACGAGCCTTTTACTTAACTACCTTCACACATGGGTCTAGGACAATATTGTGTTGTATCAGCCTTGGATACGAACCCAACATGTGACTATATGACCATGTAAAGACTTTGACATTGTCTTGAAGAATATTGGCTACATTTACATGCATCTGCACGTCTAGGAGGGACCTAAGCTTTAAAATTTTTACTTCCCCTTTGGATGTGGTTATAGTCATTACAATGAGAGGGTCCTTAGTTCTGTCCCTAGCCTCCAAATCTAGGGTTCGGACTAAATGCTCAGGCTAGTCTAGGGGTGTTTCTAAGGATGCTATGGTGCTAGCTATGGTCAACCCCCAGTCGATTAGGTTGGGGTTCAACTATCTCACGAGCATGCCATGTGGACCTGCTAACATTAAAAGCATGGAGAGATCATGATGGATTTCCATTTCTTGCTCAACCTACCAATACAAGGTGAAAGCCTAGTCAAGAGGCACTCATTGGCAGAGATTGTGTGTAATGAAAATTTGCAAAATAGTGGTGAGATGAAACTTGTGAAGTATGATGATATAAAGATTCAAATATTACCATTTTAAGGTCATGGTGGATTGCTAATGCATAAGAATATGAAGCTTGTTAAAAAATTCAAACCATTGACGTAAAAATGCAAAACTACTAGAAGTTGCAAAACTGCCAATGAGAAAGTGTGAAATTTATGGAAAATGTGAAATTTCCCATATAAAAGTGTGGAACTACTTAACTATTAACATGAGAATGCCAAGTTGCAAGTTTAGTGTCATTGTAGACTGCCAAATTGTAACATGAAAAATTGATAGTATAAGAAATGGGAAGTTGCAGGCATAAGAAATGTAAAATCGCTAATGCCAAAATGTGAACTGCTGATGTGGAGACACGAAACCACTAGGACCTATGAAGCTACCAATGTGAAAGTACAACATTGCTAGTTTAACATCATTGTGGACTATGAATGTATAATAGGTTGAAACTACTAGTTTAAGGTCTTTTCAGACCCTTAATGGTGCAACTATGTTAGGATTGCTAGTTTAAGGTATTTTTAGACCTATAACAAAAACAAATATATTTTTTTGTTATTCGGAAAGAAGACAGATGGCTTGAAGCATGTCAAGGGTTTAATGCTAATAGTGCTATGATATTGTTGCGAGCATGCTACATTGTATGGCACACTCTACATTAAATAGAGAAAGAGAACAACAAGTTTCCCCTTTTACCATTATGACAATAAATAGGGGTTAAACCCTGGTAATTTTTCCTTTCCCACCATAAGAGCACATAGCCCATATTTGGAGCACAAGGAAAATCTAGAGCGATTGTGCTATCAGCGAGCAAGGCGATTTTCTGCATAGTGATGAGGGAAAGATATCTGCAAGTAGGAAAATGGCTCTGGAGAAGGAACGCATGCACTTGATTCTTGCAAAGGTTGATGAAGTGAGGCAAACCCTAGGGTGCATGACACAAGAATGTGTTGTGGCATGGAAGGACACACCATTGACTGGGTAGGTTACTATGCTTCTTTTGTTCTTTCATGACTTTGTTATTGTTTTGCTTCTACTTCTTAGCCACCCATGTTTTCTATCACTATGTTGTTTTGGCTTCTATATCGTCACTATTATTGTTTTGACTATAGCGCATGCATAAAAATTACGCAATTTTTGCATGCAAGGTGGCTTAAAATACCACCATAGAAATTGTCATAACCGTGGAGGCTCAGATAGCTTAAGTCACTTGGCTTTCGAATGGTGTGATGTGGGACCCGAAGGAGGGTTGGGTCATGATGTGATAGTGCGACGTGTGTTTTCTTAGGTGGTATGTTTAATCATCCTATTAGGGTTAATTTCTCTACTACTACACTAGGCTATTGTTGCTACGCTAGCACTTTCATGTTCTTGCTACGCTATGCACAAGAAGATGGTTATGCTATGTTATATGCATGGACTACTAGATGTTGCTACATTGCATATGTATTGCTCTTGGACATGATGCTAACACTTACTGGTTATGTTGCACAGGATGGGACTAAGGCCAATCCTGATTATTTTAGAAATTAGAGAGGTCTTGCACCATGTGAGCAGACCTGTGGCCAATGCTCCTCCTCCTCAGATACATGTGGAAGAGTAGATGCTTTGGTTTAGGAAAGGGGCATAAGACTTCTTGAAATTCCTCATAGACCATTTTAGTGTGACCGTTTGGTCATCCCTAGAGGAGGAAAAGGTGGTTGCCATAATAGAAGCTATTTTGCTTGGGGCAAGTTGGGGCATTCTGAGGTTTTTGACTAACGGGGTAGTCATGGGAAGGTAGGGAGAAGGATCCAATCAACGTCCAATAAGGTTAAGATGCTTGGCTTGGATCTGGGAGATGCCCAAGTACAGCTTCTACAACTATTTCAACACACTATTCCTCACACATTTTATGAAAATGTGCTTCTAGAACCCTCAGGGAACTATCTATTATGTTGATGGGTGAGTTTTGCAGCCTTGTTCCACTGTGTTTATGTGATTCCATCCATATTGGCCTAATGCTAATAGTATGTGTCTGCTACCAGGTTCTTCATCAACAAGGATGGAGTTCACGACCTACCGAGTCTACTGGCTACAGTATAGATAGCCCTACAGGAGTTCTCTTCTACTGAGAACCTATGGAAAAGTGTGATTGATTAATGAAGGGATGAATACCACACCTACCCAGGCATGTATTCTATTCCCTACAATTAGTGCAAGGGGTAGGGTTGGCTAGATGAGGAGTGGGCAAAACCCTTCAAACCATTTATGGTTGAACAAGTTCTAGTTGAACTCCCACAATTTCCACTATTGTACAAACCTGGTATGCCAAGAAATAAGTGTCACATGCCTTTGCAATCTTTTCATTTTCTATATTTTTGTTCTAAACATTTTTGTGCAAACCATTGCAAGGGCGAAGAAGCCCTAGGAGGTGATGATGGTAACTACCAAGACATAGGGGGAAAATATATACTTCAAGTATGGAGAAGTAGAGACTAGCCAACACTAGCTAAATAATGCATCCTTGGACTCCTTGGTCCAAAACATCGAAAAGGGTGGGCTTATGGACATGTTCCTCACCCTAAATCCAAACATTCCTACTGCTGAGATGCTCTCCCTTGTTAGCTCCTTTTCTAATAAGGTGGGCCACTTCCATATGTGCATATAATGCTTGTGGGTAGTCATTGAATTCAATGACCAACTATTTGCAGACCTACCTGGCATTCCTACCAAAGGTGTCATCATAGGGTTAAAGAGAAAGAAGGATTTAATCATTTAGAATAAATAGATATAGGAGTGGTTGGGGATTGCTAAGGAGGGGAAGGGGATCCCTATGGATAATCTTAAAGATGGGCTCGCTAAGGAGATCTACCCTATCTTCCATGCTCACGTGTTTCCCTAGCTGCTTACCCATGGGAAGGTCCTGGGTCTTAAGTAGACTTGAATAATGCATGAGATTAAGGAGGAGGGGGCCCATTAAAACTAGGCTAGCTCCCTATTTAAACGCTTGTAGTCTAAAATATTGGGACTCTGTCAAAAGACAAAGTCCCATTCCAACATAAATTACACCTTCTACATAGCTTGTCTGAAGTTCTTTATGGAGTTCCTAGTGGTTCATGAGAATGAAGTCTGGGTCATGCTAAATCACATCTAGATTTTTAGACTATGGATTCACCAGATCCTTCTGACCACCTGAGCCCGGGATCCCCTAAAAATAATTGTGGAGTCATTTTCTATAATGAGTAAGGTTTGGGTGGCTCACAATGTTTGTGGGCAAGATAGTGTAGGAGAGACATCCCCTACTATAGCCAGTATCATGTCATGGAGGGAACATCTCATATTTGAAACTATGCCCAAAAGGTTGCAGTGGAAGAGGCTTCCCCCAGCTGAGGAAACCCTTCACATGGAGGAAGAGGAGGAGCAAAGATTGTGGCTTAAATTGTAGAGGACGTAATGACGTAGCATAGCATAGCACCTGCATTAGGCTAACTTACTTTGAGCTAATGTGAACATGTTTATTTTATAATAGATGTAGAAGAAGAGGAAGAAGAAGGTGATGAAAAGGTATCGACCCTTATGATGGGGGTGACAAATAAAGATATGGAAGCCCTAGTCTTGGAAGAGAGGGCCCTGGTCAAGGAGGGAAGAACCCTTGTTGCTAAGGTGGGGGATCTTGTTATTAGGGAGAATCCTCCTACTAATGAAGAGGAGTCTCCCTTGAATAAAAGAGACATTGGTGTCCTTAAAGGAAAAGCACTAGTGCATGAAGAGGAGGTCCACAGGGACCTGGTAGGAACCTTTGGCTAGGCTACTACCATTGTTTTGCATCAACCGAAAGGCAGACCACAAGTGGATGCTAGTAAGTTCAACCCTATGTCTACTTTGTTATAACTCATTTTGGCTATTCCTAATATGTTTGGTTATGTTACAAAACCTATTGTAATACTATAGGACCCTCTCTGACTCATGTGAAGTCATGGGTCGAGATCCCTAACAAACTTACATTCGTGCAGGGCATTGTTGACGACATGATCAACCACCTCTAGTAGGAAGACCCTAACATGGGTAAGTAGTAGTGTTATGCACTATCATGTTGTTATGCTAGAGTTTTTTAGTTTGCTAACTTTTCTATGCTAACATGATTGCTATTATCTTTGTATCATGGAAGTCTCTTGACTTAAATGGGACTTGGCATGACCTTTGAAAGTTGATGTCGTGCCCACATTCCCACCTGACATGATCAAGGTGTCTTTTTGCATGTACGAAAAGGCTTGTAAATGTGTTTTGTACTCGGCACGCTCCCTGTGGATGTATAAGCACATCAATGAGGACTTGTGGAAATAGTTCCAAAGGGCTAAGCAAAGGGAGGCCACCTTGATCACCAAGGTGAAGGATCTCAAGTCAAGGAATGAGTTCCTTATAGCCTGTGACACTAATAATGAGGGCTGGTGTACTACTATAGTAGATTGTGCCAAGTTTTGGATAGTCATGCATTAGAATGTCGAAGCCACCCGTGAAGTAATAGAATAATGGATACAAATGGACTTGCTAGCATAGAAGTATTAACATTTAAAAGGCTTCAATACCAAGGTTTTCAAATGGGGGAAATTCCAGAAAAGCCACAAACACATGTATAAATGGAAAAATTCCACCCATCACAAATTGTACAGGGACTCTACTATGGAGGCATTTATGTATGAAGCATTCAAAAATGTCATTCACGCTTTTGAGGCCTATGCCAAGTTCAAGGATTATGTAAAGGTTACAGAGTCTCTTGACCTGAAAGTGGACCTTCCCATAGGAGAGACCGTGATCCTCACCTTTTCTTCAAGAATACCAAGGTGGACAACCACTGAAAGGGAGAGAACTATTGTGGACGCTAAACTTAGCAATACGCATTGGATGGACATCATGGTAGAGGAGGTCTGGTATCACCTCAGGCTTAGTTTAGACCAAATACCCTTTGAGACATATACAAGGCCTTCTTAGGTTAGTTTCCTTTCACTGTATTAAGGCTTATGCTCTTTTGTTATTTTCTTGTGTTACTTTTAGTTGACTACTTCATTCCTACGATGTAGGCTCTAGATGAGGGCATAGGTCTCATAGAGGGAGGAAAAGAAAAGCTAGCCAAGGACAACACTGGGGAAGGTGATGCAAAGGGAGATGATGCAAGAGCAGATGGTGAGGATGATACGAATAGGGATAACCCATGAAATCATGGGATCCCTTTTGAGATTTCCTTTTTGAAATTTTGAACTCTTGTAAAATCTTTTTCAGCATTGGTCATGAGACTAGAATTTTGAATAAATAAATGAATTGGTTCTTGTGCTAGCATGTAGATTGCATATATGTTGTGCTAGTTTTAGGCTATTTCGAGCCACTACATAAATGCATGAGAATTGTGCATGGACAGGAAACAATAGGGTTCCTATGCTAGGTGTAGCTATTTCTTGACCCAGAGTAGGTTAGGAAAAACATAAGGATGATATGTAAATGCACATTGCTAGTTTTAGGCCCTTTCGGGCCATAGCACATTGCTAGTTTTAGGCTATTTCAGGCCATAGCACATTGGTAGTTTTAGGCCGTTTTGGGCCATAGCACATTGTTATTTTAGGCCATTTCAGCCATAGTGAATTGCCAAAAGGATTACATGTTAACAAAGCAAAAAATGGTGAATGCACAAGGGATGGAGACTAGGGCCATATGTAATGGGGTTTCTATGCTATGTGTAGCTACTTCTCGACCCAGCGCAAGTTAAGTGGTATGTAAATGCACATTGCTCGTTTTAGGCCATTTCAGGACATAGCGTAGCATAGTTTTAGGACATTTCGGGCCATAGCATAGATGCACAAGAATGGTGCCTAGGTAGGAAGCAATAGGATTGCTACACTAGGCATAGTTGCTTCTTGACCCATCATGGGTTTAGGGTTACCTAAGGTCAAGGCACTCTGCCAGGGCCTTCATCTTAGTCATTACCCCCTACTTGGAAGGGTAGCTTGGCCCATGTGATTTCGCACTGAGGATAAGCTTGCTAAGCTAACCTTCTTTCCAAATGGTTAGTTTAATCTATGGCAGGTGCTTCTTCCTTAGAAGTTATAACTTATAAGCCCTATTACATTCCTACATTGTGGACTGTTTGTGTTGCTACTTCGTCACCCTGGATCACCACTTCTCTGGTAGCATAAGTTAAGTGGATCTCCTAATTTATGGGTGATGAGATAGTCCTAAGTTGTGCTAACCATGATCTCCCCAAGATCAAGTTAAACCTAGGAATTTCCTCAACCATGGTGAACGTTATGCTCATGGGGAATTGGTCCCCTGCTACAAAGTCTATGTGAACTATGCCCTTCACCAGGACAAATGTCTCATTGAACAACCTTAGGCACGATATGATTGTAGGCTTGATTTTTTCAATCAAGTACAAATTGTCCACAATAAGGAAGGGGATGACATTCATGGCAGCCCCATCATCAACATGTACCCTCTGGATCCGATGTTGGTTGACCAGAATTATGATGAAAATTGGTGCTATCATAACCTGTCCCCTTTTAGGATCTTCCTTAATGGCATCATCATTGAAAGTCAATTGGGATGGCTTAGGCTGTATGGATGTAGAAGGAAACATGACTGAATGGATCACTTCCTCTTTCGCTGGCATGTCTTCATTGACCTGAATCACTGTCAACATGTAGATTAGAGCCTCGCTATTGGGGATAGACATTATGATCAGTTTGTATAGGCTCAGTGTAGTGTTTTTTTGTTTTAGAGCCTACTTCACCTGAATGAGGGCATCTAAAAGGTCTTGGACACCCCCTTGTTTGGTGCTTTCCTCTTCTTCGATTCATCCCAGGAGATGAATTTCTTAAAGAGGGGCAACTTTGGATCTAGGTTTAGATCCTTTTTGGCAGGGCAACATGGACCATGTGGTCGTGTTGACATTTTTCTTTGGTGATGAAGGCATAGATGTAGGGGGCAAAGACGTAGGCTTGGGGGTACCTTGGGCAATACTTCCCTTCGATGTCTCACCTGTGAAGTGAACTTCTCATCTTTTAGGACAAGGAGGTTGTTTAGATATTTTACATGAGATATGGACTATCACAGGAGTCAACCCCCTGATGAAAAATGGAGCTAAAGGTGTTAACAGAAAAAGTTTCCTAGCTTTTCCAACAGGTGGCATAGAGAGGGATGCTCGTGAAGGGACTCTTAGGAAAAATGGCTATTGTGAGCTTTGATTAGCTACTTGTGGTGCTGGTGCACTATGTTGAGGAAGACAAACCATGAATGGCTATTGGGGTGGCCTAGGATCACTGTCAATGTCGATGGCATTGATGATGTACCAAGTATTGTTGGCATTGAGGGGATCTATGTAGACATACATGGATTGTTTTTTGGGTCGTACTGAGTTGCTTTCATCAAACACCAATTTCCCTTGGTTAATTAATCTCTAGATGTCATCCTGCAATGCTAGATAGTAATCTGTTTTGTGACCACACTGTTTGTGGTAGTAACAAAACCTATCCAGCTAGAAACCCTTATGAACTAGGGGTTCATTGGGCAAGGCCAAGGAGGGGTTCCTAAGGATCTCATAGTAGCGTTGATGTTTTGTGCTTGCTTCTTCCGACAGCTTCTTGTGTCAGATGTACCCCACTACCAATAGCTACTTCAGAAGTTCTAAAGGCTTAAGAGGCAGTGGGGTGTATTTTGAGCAATCTTTACATTCAAAGTTGGGCTTGGGTTATGCAGATGTCTCAGGTGTGAGTATAGTAGGCTACAACACGTTGCCTTGCTTGGGCATGAGGTCAGTTGTGGGTACAACTTATTTGTGATGTTCATGCTACCATTGGCACTGGGTTTGGGCTTGGCCTTAGTTTCCATAGCGACCACTATGGTTGTCAAGGTTTTATCCTTATCCTTCTTTGTGAAGGTTTTTTTGTAAGCAATGTAGGCTGGGACTTTGCTTGCCTTGACCATGTCTTGTATGCTCTTAGTCTGAGCGAAGGCTTGACTAAGAGTACAAGGAGAGAGGTAATATAGTTTAGACTTGATAAAGTTATTTACTGCATACTTAAACATGACCAGCAACTAAGCCTCCACGATGGGCTCACAGATTTCATTAAGGACACACATTGTAACAACAAAAAATGTCAACCAGTGGAAATACCAATGAAAATCCATGGTACACAGTTCTAATCCTAAATCCATGTGAGGACCATGCTGGAGAAAATAAATCTAAGGTGCCCTAAATGATCTTGTCGATTAGATAGGGACTTATTTAATCAATAAAAGGTTTGATAATAATTTCGATGGCAAAATGCAGGTTCTTTATGATGCGAAGTAATGTTGTTACCCCGAAAGTAATTGAAGATAATGCAAATGATTTAAGTAATATTGCCAAATCTATCTAACTAGGGTGCAAGAGATCATATTTGACAGATTTTATGATCACAAGATATGAGATTTAATTTATGAAAACAAAATGTTTAATACAATGAATTCAAGAAGACTTCGGTTTGGACAAAGCATATGCCAGTGATAAGAAAGTTATACAAAGATGAAACAAGAGAGGATCAATAAACCTTGATCTAGCTAATCTGGGCACAAGGAAGTTAGATCTGTGGAGAATATCTGGTAGCCAATTATTTTTGACCAAGAATTCTTGTCAATCACTTCTGGCGTTCTCACGATCGCTAATTCTCCTTTGCTCTTTTGCCAGTCTTGAAAGAAAATTTTTTTCCAACCCCTTGATCATCATCAACTAGAGCATTTATAAGGTTAAGATTAGGACAGAAACATAGTTTAAGTGATGCATGTCTTGTACTCATAAAATGCCATTGACTCAATGTGTTATCGTAAACTACCCTCGTGTGGGATTTAGCAACAGGCTATCATTTGATTACACTGTAATACACTAGAGAGCATATTGTAGTGTATGATGTGCTTTTCATTACTTGAATTACGTTGCATTACACTAAGTTACGCATAGTAGAGCAATTCAGCATAAAATGATGAAACTACAAAAGTTAAAGTGTTGTTGCCACATTTTCTTTGTTTCTATCCCTTTTGGGGTTTTCACTACACTGTGCTACATAAACTAGTGTAATGGGCCCCTTAACTAGAAAAGGAAACTTGCTGAGACGCACATTATACTGCACACTGTTGCTTAGGACTTAATGTTTTTGTCAGGCTGTCGAAGTCTTGTATGCTTGCCATCCTTGATGCTACAGTGGGCTATCTTTGATATTACGCTGCACAATGTGACATTACACTATGTACCATAATACAACATAATTTTCCAAATTGGAAGCTTGGCCACTGTGCATCTATTACTTTGCTCCATCCTCTACAATTCACTTGTGTTGTGCTATGCAGCGCTACGGGACAGACCTTTGATTGGAAAGGAACTTATCACACCTCACCTTGTTGCAACCCTTCTTCTAAGTCACCAGTTTTTTCACTGAACTATTAAGGCCTCAAAATTTTCACGATGTTTCACACTCCAACTTTGGATGAACTTCTGGGCCGATTCTAGAGGCTCCTACTTCACGCTCATCAATTGGTCCAACATGATTTCCAACTTCAAGTTGTATTTGAAGCATGTCACGAACTAGTTCAAAAGCTCTTCTAGAGTTGAAATGGATGAGTGTGGCAATGCATGGTACCAATCTAAGGCTCTCCTAGCTAGGGACATGGAAAAGACATGAATGATCATGTGTGACCATTGTTGGAATAGGAGAGACTTAGATCTAAAGGTAACCAGATGTGCATTGGAATTCCCCTCCCCATCCTACATCATGAAATGTGGGAGAGACATCCCTAGGGGTAACATCAGGGTAGGGATTGCAAGGATGATGGAGTCATCCTAGTAAAATTCCATGACTTGTACTATGTTAGACCCGATAGCCTTAAGGTTTTTGAATTTCTCAGTGAGGGTCTAGGTAAGCTGGAATGCTTGGTCTAGATCTTGCGACATTGCAGATGGTTGGGGAGCTACCGAGGTAGCCCCCACTTGTGGCATGGAGGAGGTGGCGGTGTGATCCATCGGTGGTACCATTGGGTTAACCCCTGTGAATGTTGCTGCTTGCACTGTCCACTACCCAGTAGGTGGTGTTGTTGGAGTAGAAACCATAGTTTGAGCCACCAAATAGACTACTTGTATCATAGGTGGAATAGACCATAGCCCCACATTAGGTTGTATCATTTGCAAGGTTTGATAGGTCTAAGGGAAAACATAGTGAGACATCTGAAAAGGTTGCAGAATAGGTGAAGAAGTGAATAGGGTCCACCATGTGGACAGGTTGGAACCTGCCACAGTGGGTGGAATACATGTAATCATAGGAATCATAATAGAAGTTGCATACAATTATGAAGCAGGAACGGTATGAACATGTGGCAAGGTAGCTATGATTGGCATATGATGTGCTACAAGAATTTACTATTGAAAAATTTGCAAAGGGATAGTGGTTGCAAAAGAAATAGGTGAAATAGTCAAGAGAGGACATTAAAACACCACAGGGTTAACGTGGATATCCATGGCATTTGTAATCATGGGTTGTAGAAGTGTAGGCATGATGACAAAGGAAGAGGTGATAAGCAACGGGTTGGCCCAAAAAGACTAGGTAGGAGGGATGGGAACGGGGTTGGTTTGATCTCCCTCATCAGATTGGGAATCGAGTTCCTCCTATTTGTCCTGAAAATAATCATCCTGGTGGGACGCTGTGTCTTGCTACTCCTTAAGACTAGCCAACTGGATTAGTTAGTATAAATGCATTTGGTTTGTCTACGTCAAAGGTATGGAAGCACCAAGAGTGGGAACAAACTCCTTCCCATCATAGTAAGTAAACTTAAAGCTACATTTTTCTTCAAGTTCATGTACATCCAAGGGTAGATTGTCCTACACCTTTGCATAGAGGAAGCTGCAATGCTCATGTTGCTGGGCCAAGCTCTTAGGTCCCTAGTTCTGGATCCTGAGGGATCACTGCATTTCCAGCATTGGGTTTAGTGGCTATTTGACACCAGTAGTGCCTTAAACCATGATGGGAACTTCAATGTTGAAGGTATTAGTGGCAGTAGTTGCAGAATCCATTATTACTACCCTAAGCAGTTTTGCAAATGAAAGAAAACAAGGAAACTAGAAAGCTAAACAATTTTGCAAATGCAAAAAAGCAAAGTGAATGAATAGGAATCAAAAAGTTAACAATTTTATGAATTGGAAAATTGAGTAAACTAGAAAGAAATAAAAAATAAAGGCTTTATGTCTTCCCGGGCTCTTAGGGAATCGTCGAGCTGACCGATCTATACCACATGATGCATAAACAACCTCAAGAGGGTGTCACATTTACACTCATGCATGATAAGGTACAGAGCACATGCAATACAACCATAAGATGGGTAAGCTAACTAGTGATTGGAGGCTTTATGTCTCTCAAGGTTCCGAAGGAACTATCAAAGCGATCGATCTATACCACACAACATGCTAATACATGATGGAGTACAGAGCGCATGCAAGACTACCGTAAGATGGGCAAGCTAACTAGAGACTAGAGGCTTTATGTCTTGTAAGTTTCTCAAGGAACTATCAAAGTGACTGATTTGTACCACATGACAAACTAATGCTTGATGGGATACAGAGCGCATACAAGAGTACCATAAGATAGGCTAGTTAGCTGGAGATAAAAGGCTTTGCATCCTGTAGGGTTTCCAAGGAACCATCAAGGTGACTGAACTACACCACATGATGCATAAACAACCACATAAGGGTGTCACATTTATGCTAGTGTGTATTAGGGTGCAAGAGGCTTATAGAACTACCATGACATGTAGAAAGGGCACCAAAAGTGCCTTCCTTCTTGCACTAGAAAACTGTAGGTACCAAAAACATCGATGGCTGGAAAACACAGAGGGGTCAGTGGTCATAGATAGTTTTGACCCCATATCCATGGGAGGGTTGTACTAGATGAAATGAATATGGGATTCCTTGAATAGTCTGGTCAATCAAACAGGGACTTAGTTGACGTCTATATAGCATTTTGCAATGAGTGGCTTGGAAATAGTAATGAAAACTCAAAGTAATGTCTAAATGTAGAAGAAATATAAATGGGAAGCAATATAACATGCAATGAGATTCAATAACAAGTAGGAGATAAAATGAAATGTAGTTAGAAAAATGCATCACTCCAAAGCTGCAGGCTTGCTCTGTCAATATGGATATAGTCGATTACATATTGTTGAGGAGTGCAGAGATCCTGAGAGTAACTAAGACATGTAGAGAAAGATGGCTATGTCCTTGGGCATGGACTCAGGAGCTGACAATGCAAAAATTCTACCAAGGTGATAGAAAAAGGATAAAAAAAATGCCAGCTAAGAATGCTAACTATTTGCAATCTTAAATAGAATGCTTACAATACTCAATGCTAAGTTTCTTAGAAAATTAGAACCGAAAGCATGTAAAAGAGAGCCTGAGTGCTAGAGTTTCTTTTAATATTCAGATTGTCCCAGTGCCTAAGTTACACTGCCTGATGAGGCTGAAAAGGGTTCATAAGCCAAAAGGAGAGAGCCAAGAAGAGAGAGCCCAAAAGAAAGAGCCATTTTAGCATTGTCCACTAGGGTATTTATAGGACCAAGGGCGTGAGAAACATGCACTTTGAATGCCATGTGCCTTGGGCCTATGCCGAGTTGTCTACACTCCACATGCTTGCATGACCATTGGACAAGCTAAAACATCCCCAAAAAAATGTGAGGTCATCCTTGCTTCACCAAACCCTTGCAATCTGCATAGTACTATGGCGTTTCATCAAGAGGATAATATTCTAAGTTTAGGCCAACCAATTTGGCAAATTTTCTACTTTGAGCATGGATAGGTTTTGTCTCATCCTTCCTATCCACCAAAGTAGTCTACCCAGCCAACAGACTGCTTAGAAATGACATGTGAAGTTGGCAGTAGCATTCGCGATGTAGAAAAAATAGTTTAGAAAGTTTTCTAAGTCACGAAGTCTACTATGCTAAGCTACACCTCGTAGCGTAGCAAGCTTCAAAATATGACAATAGAATGAAGTGCTATGCTATGCTATGCCACATAGCATAGCATGGAAATGGCTTTAATACCACTTCTCTCACCCAATTTTGAGTTTTACAATGATGTCCCTTTCGTCAAGAAGTGGAGGACCATGTCTACTGCTACGCTACATTGAGCTACAAGGAGCAACGATGTGTAGCAATCCTATGAAATAGATAGAAGGCAAATCAAGGGGTATAATTAGCTAAGTTCGTAAAACTTACATTGCAAGAAACAAATTTTCCAAGTTGGAAAAACTTTTATCACTAAGGCTAGTTGCTATGCCATGCTACACTACATAGTGTAGCATAGTGTAGTAAGCATGCAACATGTAGCAAAACAAACAATAAGATGTTATACCAAACATGCTAAGTTACAAAGCATAGCAAGGCATGTAGGTGGTTGTGCGACATCAATGCACTTCACCTAATTGGACCATTGGCACACATATTTAGACATTGACGACACAATTGTGATATGGCAGGCTTACAATCATGACATAGTAGGTTCACATTACAATGGTCTTGCAGGTCCAACAATCATACGCGACACATGTGGCACCAAAAAGTCAACGTGGGCCCAAGGCACGTGGCATCCAAACTACCCCTTTTACGTGACCTTGACCCTATAAATACCCCAATGACCAGTGCCCAAAAAGGGAGAAGATCTCTAAGTTCAAAATTTTGAACAAAAAAACATTCAAAAAGAGGCAAGGAATTCTTCTCAACTCCTTGACTTGGCATTTCCTTGGCATTTTCTCTGGCATTCAAGTTCTCTTTTTCACACATCATAAAACGGAGCATTGTAAGCTCTCTATTCGACACTCTGAACAGTGAGCATCCATGGCTGACATTCCATTCTTTTTTCCCTTTCTACCACCTTGGTAGAACCCATATATTATCAACACCTAAGTCTACCCTAAAGCACACAACTGCTTTTCTTGAGACATCCTGGTCACTATCGGGATCTCTGCACTCTGTCACGTTGTGTAACTAATTGCATTTGCCCTAATAGAGAAAATATATAGCTTCAGAGTCATGCATATTTCTAACTACACTTTACTTTATTTTTTTCCTACTGTCTCGTTTGCATTATTTTTTTCTTCTTTCCTCACTTTCAAGCATTACTTCGTATTGTTGTCACATTTCTTACTTTATTTACTTTTAAGCATTATTTCGCATTTCCATTCTGTTTCAAAGTTATATGTCACAAAAGGGTATATTTATGCTAATGTAAGTCCCTGTTTGATTGACCAAACCATTCAGGGTGCCCCATATCTGCACACACTCCAAACACTACCCTCCTATGGGTACAGAGTTGAAACTGTCACATCCACCAACCCCTCGGTGTTTTCCAGCCACCAATGTTTTTGGTCATTACAATTTTCTAGCACTAGAAGGAGGCCTTTTGGTTTCTTTTCCATGTTTTAATGGTAGTTCTATGAGCCTTCTGCACCCTGATATGCATAAGCGTAAATGTGACACAATTTTTGGTTGTTTGTGCTTTCTGCAGTGCAAATCAGTTGCCTCGACGATTCCTCGGGAGCCCTATAGAACACAAGGCCTCTGATCGCCAGCTAGCTAGCTCATCTTACGATAACCTCGTGTGCATACTATACCCCATCTCATGTGGTATAGGGTGGTTATTTCAATAATCCCTCAGGGATCCTACGAGACATAAAGCCTCTGAGTGCTAGTTAGCTTGCCCATCCTACGATAGTCTCACATGCGTACTATACCCCATCTCATGTGGTATAGGGCGGTTACTTCGATGGTCCCTCAGGGATTCTATGAGATGTAAAAGCCTTCTTGATCACTAGTTAGCTTGTACATTTTATAGTAGTCTTTCATGCATGCTACACCCCATCTCACGTGGTATAGAGCGGTCGCTTTGAGAGTCCCTTGAGGATCCTGCGAGATGCAAAACTTGCTTGGCCGCTAGTTAGCTTTCCAGTCTTATGGTGGTCTTGCACATGCTCTGTACCCTATCATGTGCTAGTGTAAAAGTGACACCTTTTTTTGGTTGTTTACGCTTTGTATGGTGTAGGTCGATCACCTCGACGGTTCCTTCGGAACCCAGCAAGACATAAAGCCTTCTTTTTTTGTTGTTTTATGATTCCCTTTCTTGTTTGCACTCTTTCACATAAATTTCATGATTTTTCACATAACTATTTCATAACTGTCACATAACTATTTTCATAACTATTCAGCCTAACAATGGCTTTTTCAACAACTGCTACTGATACCTTCAATGTGGAGGTTCCCTCCAACGTCAAAGATCCAATCACGGTCCAAGGCACTGCTGGTGCTAAAAAATCATCAAATCCAATGCTAGAGGCAGGAAAATCTCTTAGGATCCAAAACCAAGGACCTAAGGGATTGGCCCAGCAACAAGAGAATTATTGTTTCCTTTGTGTAAAGATGTAGGCTAATCTTCCCTTAGATTTACACGAACTCGAAAAACGTAGCTTCGAGTTCACTTATTGCAATGGGAAGGAATTCGTTCCTACCATGGGCGTTTCTCTATCTTTAACATAAGTGTAACAAAGGATTTTAGACCAACTAATCTAGTTGGCTAGGCTTAAGGAGTAACAGAACATAGCATTGAACTAGGATGAAACTTTCTAGGATGGGCAAGAAGAACTCAATTCCCAATCAGACAAGGGAGGTCCAACTGGCCCCACTCCTATCCCTCCTACCCAGTCTTTCTAGGCCAGGCCATGGTCTATCACCACTTCATTTGTAATTATACCCATGCTTTCATAGCCTGCAATTTAAGTTGCCATGGGTAGCCACATCAATCCCATGGTGTTTAAATGCATGTTCTCGCCTGTTCCACCTATGCCATTTGCAGTTAATCCCTCTTTGCAGGCTATTCAATAGTCTATCCCTATGGCGCATAACATGCCAATCATAGTTACCCTACCACATGTGCATATTTTACCTACTTCACAAACATACACAACTGCTACCTCTATTCCTACATTCACGTCTGTTCTACCCACTATGGTGGGCCTTGGCCCATCCCCATTATGGGCCCCATTTTCTTCTCCACCTACTCAGCAACTGTCGCAAATTTTTCACTACATACATTCTCAAGTACATCAAGCCTTGCAAATGGTGCAACCTAACATGGGGAAATGGTCCATGTTGCTAGTGACATAAGCAATCCATCTGATAGCCCAACCTATGGTTTCTTCCCTAACAACACCACATATCAGGTGGTGGACAACACAAGTGGCACTACTCACAGGGGTCATCCCAATGGTATCACCAATGGGTCACACTGCCACTCCTTCCATACCACAAGTAGGAGCCTCCCCCATGGCTCCCCAACCATTTACAACATCGCTGGGTCTAGATTAAGCTTTTCAGCTCATCTAGACTCTCACTGAGGAAATAAAATGCCTCAAAGATGTTGGGTCCAACACAATACAATTCATGGACTTTTACTAGGACAATCCTATTAGCCTTGCAATCCCCATGTTGACATTACCCCTAGGGAGGTCTCTTCCCTACTTCATGAAGTGCAACAGGGAGGGAGATCCCAACGTGCATCTTGTTACCTGCAGGTCTAAGTCTTTGCTACTACAATAATGGCTGCACATGATCATTCACATCTTCACCATTTTCCTAGCTAGGAAAGCCCTAGATTAGTACTGTGCGTTTCCATGTTCATCCATTTTAACTTTGGATGAGCTTCTAGAAACCACACTTGATCAGTTGATGAGTGTGAAATAAGACCCACTAGAACCAGTCCAAAAATTCATTAAACATTGGAGTGCAACCCTTACCGAAATCTGTGAGCCCATTATGGAGGCCCATTTGCTAGCCATATTTAAGGATGCAGTAAATGATTTCATCAAGTACAAACTGAATTACCTCCCTCCTTGATCTCTTAGTCAGGCTTTCGCTCAGACTAGGAGCATACAAGATGAGACCCCGCCTACATTGCTTACAAAAGAAACCTTCGCAAAGAAGGAAAAGGGAAAAGCCCCAACAACAACAATGTCTACTGTGGTGACTAAGGCTAAGCCCAAACCTAGTAATAATAGTAGCAAGAATGGTAAGAAACCGGCCACACTAGCGGCTAACCCTATGCCTAAGTTGGGCCATGTGCCACAACCTATTGCACCCATGCCCGAGACATTTGCACAACCTAAACCCAACTTTGAGCATAAAGGCCATTCAAAGTACACCTCACTACCTCTAAATCCCTCAAAGCTTATGAAGAAACTATTGGCAGTGGGGTACATCCAACACAAGTAGATGTTAGAAGAGGCAAACACAAGACATCAATGCTACTACGAGCTCCTCAGGAATCCCTTGCTAGTCCTACCCAATGAGCCTTCAGTTGCTAGGGGTTTCAGGCTAGATAGGTTTTGTGACTACCATCAAGAGTGTGGTCACAACATGGATTATTGTCTATTATTGTAGGACAACATCCAAAGATAAATCGACCAGGGAAGATTGAGGCTAGATGAAAGCAACCCAGTATGCCCTAAAAACCAATCTATGCATGTCTACATAGACCCCCTCAATGCTAACCCTAGGCCACTCCGACAACCACAGAAACCTATGATCAACATTATCAGCATCCATAGAAACCCTAGGCCACCCCGACAACCACTTGTGATCCATGTGCCTCAGGGTGATGCATTAGCCCCACCAGCAGCTGGTCCAAGCTCGCAGTAGCCATTCATCCTGAAAGTCCCACCACGGGCACCCACCTTTGTGCCATTTGTTAATGGAGCTACACAGCCCCATCAGTTGACACCTATAGCTCCATTTATCATTAGGGGATCGATGCCTTTGATGGCCCCTACCTCACACAGCAAAGTTAAACTACCTCTTCACCCCACAAGGTGAGCAGTACACTAGGTAGGCAAGATGTCAAAAGGAATTTTTCATAAGGATATCTCCAACCCTACATATTTGTCCCTTGCATCCACACCTTCACCCCTAAAGATGAAGGTTAACATAACTATGCAATGTGCATCATCCTGCAGATAAGGGTTTGAACCCAGATCTGAAATCACCTCTCCTTGTGAGATTTGTCTTTTGGGACGAATCGAAGAGGAAGAAAATGTCAAACAAGAGAATAGTCAAGACTTGTTGGACATCCCATCCTTACGTTCCGATCAACCCATGATGGGTTAAGAAGTAGCTATGCATAGCATAGAAACCCTACTACTTCCTGCCTAGTTACCACCCCTATACATTTGTTACTTCTTTACCTTGTTAACATGCTGCCCTTCTGGCATGTCACGCTATGCCCTGAAATGGCCTAAAACTAACGCTATTTCTTTCTGCCTTATTAAAATGTCATCCTTCTAGCGTGCTATGTTAATAGCCTTAAATGGCCTAAAACTATCATCACCATTTTTTCTTTGTTAATATATTACCTCTATTATGCTATGGCCCAAAATGGCCCAAAGCTAGAATTAACGCTTTTTACTTTATTTACATACTATCTCTTTTGGCGATGGCCCAAAATGGCTTAAAAATAGCATTTCTATTGGCATATTATGCAATGGCCCCAATAGCCTAAAACTAGTGCATATGAAAACATGAAAACTCTACATGATACACAAGTTAATCCAAAATCAATTTCTCTATTCAATTACTTTCTTTTATTCAAAATTTATGCCTAATGGAATTATTGGAAAATTTTCAAAATTGCGATGTTCACAAAATTTCAAGAAAGAAAGTCCCATGCTATGATGGGTTGTCACTATTTGTGTTGTCCTTACTATTCAGCTCTACTCCATCTGCTTGTGCATTATCTCCCACTATATCTCCTCTTGTTGGTTCTAGTTCTTTATTCCCTCCCCCTATGGACCATGCACCTTCATCTGGAGTCTGCATCATGGGAATGGAGTAATCTGTTAGGGAAACAAATGTAAACCACAATGTAGCATGAGCATTTACATAGTAAAGAGACTAACTTGAGAGGGACTTGTGTCAGCCTCAAAGGGTATCTGATCTAGGCTGAGCCTAAGGCAATGCCAAATCTCCTCTATCATGATGTCCATCAAATGCTTGTCCCTAGATTTAGCATTCGCAGCACAGGCTTTCTCCCTTTACATGGTCATCCATTTTAAGGCCCCTAGGAAAAGTGAGGTGATTATAGTCTCTCTTGTAGGAAGGTCCACTTGCAAGTTAGGAGAGTCTGTAACCTTCACCTACTCTTTAAACTTAGCATAGGCCTCAGAAGCGTCAATGACATTCATGACTGCTTCATACGTGAATGCCTCCACAGTAGTGTCTCTATGTAGTTTCAATGGGTGTTGTTCTCTATCTTGTACACATGTTTTTGGTTCCTCTAGATTCGTCCCCATTCAAAAAGCTTGGTGTTGATATCCTTCATTTCTTGGCACTTCTGGGCTAGCAACTCCATCTGTGTTTGTTGCTTGACTATCTCGTGCGTATACTCGATGTTCTGATGAACAATAGTCCAAAACCTAGCATAATCATCCATAGCCTTAAGAAAATTGACAGGGTCAGGGATACGGTTTATGAAAACCCTTAACCTAAGATTTGCCACCTTGATGACCAACTCAGCCTCTCTTTACTTAGCCTTGTGGGCACATTTCAATAGGTCCTCATTGGCATGCCTACATTCCCATAGAGAGCATGCCAAGTGCAAGACACACTTGTGAGCCTTGTCGAACACACGATGATGCACTTGGGTCATGTCAGGTAAGAGTGTAGTCATGGTGCCAGCTTTTATAGGTCGAGTCAGGTTCCATTTAAGTCGAGAGGCTGCATCAACATGAGGAACGAAGCAATCGCGTTAACATAGAAAAAACAAAAAATTCAAAAAAAATTTAGCCCAACAACATAGGAGTATTTAATATTGCCACTTACCCACACCAGGGTCTACCTATTGAAGGCATCCGATCATGTTGTCAATGAGTCCCTACACAAATGTAACCTTGTCAGGGACCTCGGCCAATGACTCTACACGAATCAGAGGAGGTCCCGCGGCATCAACAGTAACACCTGTTACATAGTTAAGCATGTCAACAATTGCAAAAATGGACTATGATAAGGCAGAAGTCCTGCCAACTCACCAATGCCCGACTACAGTCTTTCTTCTTGCTAAAGCAAGATGATCATGGTAGCCTAAGTGGAGGGCCCTGCCAAATCCACAAAAGTTCCTTCCTCAAGCACTAGTACCTTTCCTTTTAGGAGACGAGCATCTTTGTTATTCAAGGGAGGTGCCTCTTCATTAGTAGGAAGAGGCTCCCTAAAGACGAGAGCCCCTACCATAGAGATAGGAGTTCCCTTATTCCCCTTCCTCTGAGACTAGGGCCTATGTGCCTTTATTCATCATCCCTGTCCTAAGGACTAACACTTCCTCATCACCTTCTTCTTCATCTTCTTCTTCCTATGCTAAGAAAAAAAGGCATGTTTGCATCAGTTCGAAACAAGCTGGTTTGAAATAGATGCTACACTACACTGCACTGTCTAGTGTAGCATTGCATCACAAATTATAACAAAGTAAGAATTACACAAAAAATGCTTACCAATGGGGTGTTGCATCCTCTACAGCTTGAGCTATAGTCTTTGTCCCCCCTCTTCATGAAGGGTTTCCCTTGCTAGGCGAGGTCTCTTCCTTCATAACTCCTTGGGCATAGTCTTAGCTATGAGACTCTCACGTTGTGTCATGCTACTGGTTATGATAGGGGGTGTCTCTCCCACACTGTCCTAGCCATAAACACTACAAATAGTTAGATTTTTAGTCATCATAGAAAATGACTCGCTTACCATTTCTCGAAGATCCTAGGCTTCCATGCTCTGGAGGATCTGGTGAATCCATGGTCTGGGAATATGGTCATAATCTCACTCAATCTAGACTCCATCCTCCTTGACCACTAGGAACTTTGTGAAGCACTTCAGATAGCCTGTGTAGAAGGCATAGTGTATGTTAAAGCGGGACTTTATTTACTCATAGAGCCCCAAAATCTTAGCCTGCAAGCCACTAAATAGGAAACTGGCCCAGTTGTAACAAGCTCCTTATTCCATAACCTCCCACATTACCCAAGCCTAGTCAAGCCCCAAGACCTTCCCTTGGGTGAGTAGTTGGGGGAATGCGCAAGCATGAAAGACTAGGTAAATCCCCATGGCAAGGCCTTCCTTAAGCTTTTCCATGGGGAACCCTTTTTGCTTCTTGGTGACCCTCAACCACTCCTTGATATGCTACTTCTACAGGGTCAACTCTTGCTTGCCCTTCGACACTATAGGGGCGCCATCAGCAAGAATGCTAAACAGATCCACAAACAGCTAGTCATCGATTTCAACGACCACCCACATGCCCTACACGTACATGCAAAAATGTCCAGCCTTCACAGAGAAGGAGTTGACCATGGAACAAATCCATAAGCCCCACCTTTAGGACCTTCTCAAGCGAGGAGTCTAGAGCCCCTCACTCTAACTAGCTCTAGCTCGCTGTTACTTCACTATATTTGAAGTAGATGTTTGCCCCTTCTCTCTTGGCAATTACCATCATCACCATACAAGGTTTCTTTACCCTTGCAAATATTTTTACAAAATGAACTTTGAATAACATTGTAGAGAATGCAAATATTACAGAAATACTTGAGTAGGTGACACCTACCTTTTGACCCACCAGGTCTGTATGGTAATGGGAATAGCAGGAGTTCAATCAAAACCCTTCAATCGTGACCTATTTGAAGGGTTCTTTACACTCCTTATCCAGCCAACCTTTCTCCCTACACTGATTGTAGAGAATGTAGAGCATGTGTAGATAGGTACAATATTATCCCCCACACTAACCAATCACACTCGCCCATAGGTTCTGGGCAAAAGCAAACTCTCATAAGGCTAGTTGCATTATAGTCAGCGGACCCAGTTGGTCATGAACCACATCATTATCAATGTGAAACCGAGTGATGAACATACACTATTAAGCCTTTGGTTGGTATGACCAGCATTACACAACAAAGAAAAGAAAAGATGCAAAACTCACCCACCAGCACAATAGATGGACCCCTGTGGGTTTTGGACGTACATCACCATGTCATGAGTGAGAAACAATGTGTTGTACTTGTGATAGCAGTTGAATTCTGGGATGTCCTAGATCCAAGCTAAATGCATCAACCTTGTTCAGTGTTGGCTGGATCCTCCTCCTTTCTTGCTCATGACTACCTCATCAAAAAAATATCTTAGGATGCCCCGACTTACCCCTATCAGCATGGCTTCTACTATGTTGGATGACTCTATCTCCTTTAGGGAAGACCAAACCACTCAATCTCCCAAATGTATCTGAGGAGGGGGAGCGTTGGTGGCAGGTCTACTCACATGGCACAAGACCCTACTAATCTCCAAAACAATCAACGAAGACCTTGATCCCACCCTACACAATACAGTTAGCAAAAATCAGCATCACACTTAAACATAGTACACGCACAACATAACAACATCTAGCATCCCATACATATAGCATAGCATAACCCTCCATTGCACGTAGTGTAGTAGAAGCATGCGAACGTCCTAGCGTAGTAGCAAAAGACATAGCCTAACAAAACATGTGTCACATTGTCACATCACCACCATTTCCAAGCCTCCTCAAGGATTTTATGTGGTAGCATTATAAGGTCAAGCAACTTAAACTACCCCAGCCTCCATGGTTGTAACAAACATGGTAGTGGTGGCTTAAGTGGCCTTTCATGCAATCACAATGCAATGATTACATGTTTGCCATAGCTAAAACGACAATCACGGTGGTGCAAAAGCCAAAATGACGCAACCATAGAAAATATAGATAACCAAAAAATGGATGCAAACAAATAGGATGAAAAAAAAAGTAGAGAACAATAAAAAGAGCAGCACAATAAAGGCAAAGAAGACAAAGTAACTTACTGGGTTAACGGTGTGCTCTGCCACACCGCAATGCAAGCTTATGGTGCATGCCCCAGGGTCTTCTTCAACTCTTCAACCTTTTCAAGTACCAAATGGATCTTAGAAGCCATGGTACCACTTGCAAAATTATGCCCTTCATCATAGAAATTTTCCTTGCTAATCAACACAATTGCTTCGCACTTCGAAATCGCCTTGAGCTCCGATGAGGGTTCTACGCTCTTATGATAAAAATGGTGAAATTGCCAAGGTCTAACCCCTATTTATGGCCATAAGAGGAAGGAAACTTGATACCATATCTCTCTCTGGTTAATGCAGAGCATGCCATGCAGCATAGCATGCTTGCCATGACATCATAACACTATTAGCATTAAAGCCTTGACACACTTCAAGCCAACTACTTACCTTCTGAAAAACAAAAAAAAATTACTTTTTTTATTAAGGATCCAAAATGACCTTAAACTAGCACTCCTAGCCAAAAAGAACCTAAATCAGTAGCTTCAACCTATTACATTTGCAATCCATAATGACGTTAAACTAATAGCACCACATGCTTACATCAGTAGTTATCTCACCCTCTTCCACATGGGTAGTATTGCATTTCTTAACAGTTTCATGTTTTCATTTCTGCACCGACAACTCGATACTTCTCATACTCACAATTTCTTGTTTTTTACACTAATTATCTTACTTGTCAAGATTTTTCACATTGTGATTGACAGTCCAAAATGACATTAAACTAGTAGTTTGGCATTTGCATATTGACAGTCATACAACTCCACATATTAAGATAACAGCCCTATGCTCTTGTGCCTTGGCAATCCACCATGACCCTAACTTGACAAACTCGCAACCTTTACATTATCGCACTTCACAAGTTGCATCGCATCATTACTTTCCAAATTTTTGTTAAACACAATTCCTACCAACGAACACCTCTTAACCAGGCTTTCATCGTATAATGGCAGGTCAAGCAAAAGATGGAAATTCATCACAACCTTTCCATGCCTTTAACACTAATGAGGCCACAAGGCAAGCTCATGAGAAAATTGAACCCCGACATGATCAACTAGGGGTTGACCACAACTGGCATCATAGTAACCATAGAGGCATCCCTAGATTGGCCCAAGCATCTGGTCCAAGCCCTAGACTTAGTGGCTAGGGATGTAACCAAAGACCCTATTTTTGAGATTCCTATAACCACATTAAAGGGAAAGGTAAAAACATTGAAACTCAGCTCCCTCCTAGACATGCAAATGCACAAAAACATAGCTAAATTTTTGCAAGAAAACATCAATTTCTTTGTATGGTCGTACAATGACATGTCGGGTCTGGACTCATGGCTGATTTAGCACAACATCATCTTAGACCCACATGTAAAGACAGTTAAACAGAAAGCTCACAAAGTTAAGCCAGAAATTGCACTAGCTATGAGGGATGAAATCACTAAGCTATATGAAGCAGGTTTCATCTGCGCAGTTGACTATTCAGAGTGGATATTCAACATTGTTGTGGTTTCAAAGAAAATAGGAGGAATACGAATCTATATAGACTTCCAAGATTTGAACAAGGAAATGATCAAAGACAACCTCCCACTCCCAAGCATAGATTAGCTCATTGACACCATGACTGGTCATACTGTACTATCCTTCATAGATGGTTTCTCTAGGTACAACCAAATCCACATTAACGTAGAGAACCAGCTGTTAACCACCTTCATGACCCCATGGGGGACCTTCTTCTATACCATGTTGCCTTTAGGTTCAAAAATGTTGGAGCTATCTACCAACAAGCCATGACTTACATTTTTAGTGACTACATCCGAGGGACATTAAATGACTACATGGATGATATAGTAGTCAAGTCCAAGGAGGTCTTTGATCACCCATGCGACCTAGGGGTAGTTCTCAAATGTTTTCAAATGCACGATTTATGCCTCAATCCTAAGAAATGTGTCTTTGGGGTGAAAATCGGACACTTGTTAGGATTCGTAGTATCGAAGGTCAGAATATGGGTGGATCCTGACAAAGTCAAGGCCATCATCAATCTAGCACCTCCCACCAACCTTAACGAGTGACGTGGTTTACAAAGTAGAGTGAAATTCATTCGAAGGTTTATAGCAAGGTTGATTGACAAGTTACACCCCATGCAACATCTTTTAAAAAAGGGGGTTGACTTCAAATGGACAACCTAGTGTCAACAAGCCTTTGATGATTTGAAGAAAGAACTCTTGCACCTCCTGATAGTGCACCCACCACAAAGGGACAAATGCTTCTTCATATACCTTGCCACCTACAAAACATCCATAGAAGTGTTGCTATGTCAGAAGCGAGACAATGGTTCTGAGGTAGTGTATTACTTGAGCCATGAACTAGCAGCATATGAGGCAAAATACAACAAAGTGGAGAAGAATTGCCTAGCCTTAGTGTTTGCGTTAAAAAAGTGGTAGCATTATCTATTCTGAAATACAACCAACATTATTTTCAAGAGTAATATACTCCAGGCTGTTACCAAATATCTATACAAAAGTAGCAAGATAGCCTAGTGGAAAGCAATAAATGCAAAATTCAACCTATGCTATGTAATTCAAACGTCGACAAAGGGTCAAGCCATAGCAACCCAACTCATGACCTTGCTAGTCAATGACAAGGCAACCATGGACCCTTAGTTCCTAGATGAATATATCAACAATATCACATTGTCCCATCACATTTTCAATCCACTTTACACTTTGATGGCACCTCAACCATGAGAGGAAGTAGCGCCGCTTCCACAATCATATTCCCCTTTGGGAAAATGCACCCATCTGCTTATTAATTAATGTTCCTTTACACCAACAACATGGTAGAATATGAGGGGCTACTCAGAGTCCTCTTAACTACCCAAGCACTATGCATACAAAACTTGACAATCAAGGGAGATTAAAAACTAGTCATGAATCAAGTCACCAAGGTCTACGCTTGCAAGGCTATGCACCTACAACCCTACTACAACCTAGAAAAAATCCTATTTAAACAATTTTTGACCGCTAATTTGCAACACATGCCATGCAATGAGAACACCGTAGAAGATGCCTTAGCCACCCTTGCATTAAACATCCCATTACATTCCTTAGCAAACCTACCAACCAAGATCACAAAATGTGTAGAGCCCATCACTTAGCTGGAACACATGGCATCTATCAGTGCTTTGGATACCCAAGAGTGGTATGCCAACATTAAATATTATCTATAGCATGGCAAGAACCCTGAAGGATTAACATCTACCCAGAGAGATGTGATCTGTAAGCGTGCCTGGCAATACGTGCTCATGGAACAATGCCCTATGCAGATACTCCTACAACAGGATGTTGCTAGCATGCGTAGGTGCAAGCAAGCATAGAAGGTAGTTAATGAAGCTCATGAAGGGTTGTGTGGTGGACACATAGCACCCAGGGATATGGCTATCAAAATTAGATGCCTAGGGTACTATTGGCCCTACATGGAGTGTGACTACTTGATGAAAGTCAAGACATGCAACACATGCCAAAGATACACAAATCTCATACACATAGCACCTACATACTTGCACCCAACGCAAATCACATGGCCCTTCCAACGATGGGGATTAGACCTCATAGGGCCTATCACACCTAATTCCTCCATGGGGCATAGCTTTATTATCACTGCCATAGAGTATTTTACCAAGTGGGTGGAAGCTATTCCCCTACAAAAGCTATTTCATCCTCGAAAATATTGTGACAAGGTTTGGGCTTCCAATGACTATTGTGACTGACAATGGGACACAATTCTATAGTATGGAAACCTGAACCTTCTGTAGCAACCTAGGCATTGAACAATAATTTTCTTCACCTTATTATCCATAGGTGAATGGGCAGGTGGAATCTACAAATAAGTTCATGATCAACTTCCTAAGGAGGATGCTCAATAATAACAAAAGGTGATGGCATGAGCAAATTCTCTGCATCCTGTGGGCCTACTAAACGATGTGTAGAACTATAATAAGTAAGACCCCTTACTATCTTGTTTATAGGTCTAAAGCTATATTGCCTCTTTAGTTGCAGGTACCCTCACTTTGGATGATCCTTGCGGATGCTATGAATGAAGCCCTAAACAACGAGTCATGAACTGTCGACTTTGACTTAGTGGAGGAAGAGCATACACAAACACTAAAATGCATCGAGTGCTACTAGAGCAAGAAGCAGTAGAAGCATCATGCAAACCTACATTGATGGTTGGTGCAGAAGGGAGACCTCATCCTCAAGGCCATCCATGAGCACGTGAGCAAGTTCTCAGCCAATAGGGAAGGTCCTTACATGGTCATCAAAGCCTTCATAAATGGATCTTTCAAATTGGTAGACATGGACAACAACAAGTTTGCCAACCTAGTGAATCACTCGTACCTCAAGATGTACTATGTCTGAAGCACAACGACACCAGCAAGGATCATCCACTATGATGATAAACTGGCAATAGCATCAAGTAGCATCTGTAATGATAATAAACTAGTAGCATTGAGTCATGCCCGCTATAGCTTAAAATTGGTAACAACCATCCTCTACGATGTAAAGATAGCACTGTTAGTCCACTATGACTATAAAATGGCATAGCACGTCTGCTACGATGGTAAACTAGCATGTACAATCTTCTAGGACCTTAAACCAACATAGTGGTCCTTTGGAACCTTAAACTAGCACACAATGTACCAAGACCTTAAACTAGGTTCACGTCGCATCCCCAGCATGCACCATCACTGGATACATATCAAACGAGTGGGCACGATGCTAACATGGAGGTGGGACATTGTAGCTCTGGAATGCCATTCATGATACACTAAGAATGCTGCCCGAGACACATGTAGTGCTTCCACCCTTAGCATCATGCAGACCCTTCGAAGACACCGTATGATGTCACACTAGCTCTTTGAACCTACCATCATCATGGTCCATTACGCTGACAGTGGTTCTTGGGCTAGCTCCCATATTTGGAGTGCCAACAGCATTGTGGCCCAGCCACAATATGGTTACTCTAGCTTCCTGTCGATGCCTGGGCTTGCACAATGTTAGCAATGTGGGAACTGATCCCATAGCTGAACCTAGAATGCAAGCCCTTAGTAGGGATTCCAAAGCATCCACACCCACAATAGCTGCTGATGCCTTCAAGGTCAGCTCCTCCATGTTGCTAAGGCCACCGTTGGCCTTTCTACTTTGGGCATCTCACACCAGCAATGGTACCCAAGAGTAACAATAATGTCAGCAGCCAGCAAGACCTTGTCCCTTAAGACACATCTCGCTATAGCAACAAATTCTAACAGCATCGTGAAGTGAGTGCCTCGACTAACATGACTATTTAAGAGTGCAAACTCTAGCACATGTGTAACACAACTCACCATATGGAAGGTGTCTATACGCAAGTCAAATCCCTTCATAGATGTAACGTAACTCATCCTACGAAGCGGACACCTCTCTATAGGAGGTTGAAGAACAATGCCATCAAAAGATGAAAATTCAAACAAGCCCCTCAAAGCACTCCGATGAGGGACTCTACTAAACATCATCTTTACTCTCTACCTTAACCTCTACAAAACCAATGCAACACTCTCAAGTATGGCCAAGAGATGTCTCGACACTCACTAAGAGACAACCTTAGCATTTTTCTTGTTGCAGTCTTTTGTATTCTTTACCAATTTCTATCGAGTCTATTCTCCAAACGTCAATAAAAGGGGCCAATGAAACACCCCAAAAAATGTGGGGTCATCCTTCCTGCACCAGGCCCTTATAGTCTGCACAACACTATGGTGGTTCATCAGGAGGAGAACGTTCTAAGTTTAGGCTGGCCAGTTTAGAAAATTTTCTAGTTTGAGCATGGATAGGTTCTACGTCATCCTACATATCCACCAAAGTAGTCTTTCCACTTGACAGCCTAATCAGAAATGGCATGCAAATTTGGCAGCAATATTTGAGATGCACAAAAAATAGTTTGGCAAGTTTTCTAAGTCACGAAGTCTGCTACGCTAAGCTACACCTCGTAGCGTAGCAAGCTTGAAAAGATGACAGTAGAATGAAGTGCTACGCTATGCTATGCCACGTAGCGTAGCATGGCAACGGCTTCAATACCACTTCCCTCTCCCAATTTCAAGTTTTGCAACGATGTCCCTTTTCATCAAGAAGTAGCAAACCATGTCTTGCAATGGTGTAGCAATCTTGCAAAAGAGACAGAAGGTAGCTCAATGGGCAGAATTAGCAAAGTTCGTAAAACTTACATTACGAGAGAAAAAGTTTGCAAATTAGCAAAACTTTTGTGACTAAGTCCAGTTGCTATGCTACACTATGCTATGTAGCGTAACATAGCATATAAAGCATGCAACATGTAGCAGAATGAATGAAAAGATGCTATGCCAAGCATGCTAAGTTACAAATCATAGCAAGGCATGCAGGTGTTTGTGCGACATCAATGCACTTCACCTAATTGGGCCATTAGCATACATCTCCAGACACTGACGATGCAATTGTAGCATGGTAGGCTTACAGTCATGACATATTAGGTTTGCATTACAATGGTCTTGTGGGTCCAACGGTCATATGTGACATGTGTGATGCCATCAAGTCAACAAGGGTCCAAGGAACGTGGTGTCCAAACCACCCCTTTTATGTGCCCTTGACCCTATAAATACCCTAATGAGAAACACCCAAAAAAGGGGGATGATATATGAGTTTAAAATTTTTTAAAAAATAGCATTCAAAAAGAGGCAAGGAATTCTTCATGACTCCTTGACTTGGCATTTCCTTGGCATTCGCTCTAGCATTCAAGTTCTCTTTCATGCACATCATAAAATAGAGCATTGTAAGCTCTCTATTCAACACTCCGAATAGTAAGCATGCCCAGCTGACATTCCATTCTGTTTCCCCTTTCTATCACCTTGGTAGAACCCATACATTATCAACACCTAAGTCCACCCTAAAGCACACCACCTGCTTTGCTCAACACATCCTCGTCACTCTCAGGATCCCTACACTCCATCACATTGCGCAACCAATTGTATGTGCCCTGATAGAGAAAATTTGTAGCTTTAGAGTGGTGCATATTTCTAACTACACTTTACTTTAATTCTTTCTTGCTATCCAATTTGCATTATTATTTTCTGTTTTATTCACTTTCAAGCATTACTTCCTATTTTTGTCATATTTCATTCTTTATTTACTTTCAAGCATTATTTCGCATGTCCATTCCGTTTCAAAGTTATATGTCACAAAAGGCTATATTGATGCTAACGTAAGTTCCTATCTGATCGACTAGACCATTCAAGGAACCCCGTATACACACATACTCCTAGCATAGCCCTCCCGTGGGTACAAGGTTGAAATTATCACACCCGTTGACCCCTCAGTGTTTTCCAGCCATTGATATTTTTGGTTGCTACATGAGCCTGCCATGTCATAATTACAAACCTACTACTTTGTAATTACATTGTCAAAGCAATAGTCCAATTAGGTGAGGTGCATTAACATCACGTAACAGCTCACCACGTCTTCCATGCTTTTGTAGTGTAGCATGTTTGGCGTGGCATAGAAATTTGCCATACTGTGCTACACTACGCAGAGTAGCATAGCATAGCCACTAATTTGAAGCAAGGGACTTGCATTTTTTCCTATTACATGCGTTAGAAACCTTTGGACTATGCTAATTGTTTGTTGCATACTTACTACACTAGGCTATGCTATGTACTCTATCATAGTATAGCAATCATCCTTAATCATAAAAAACATCATCAATTTGCAAAATTTTTCCTTTGCACTATGATCTTGTGAACTTGCTGATCCTACCCTTCAAGTTTCCCTCTATCAAGTTGGGCAAGGGAGATTTATTTTCTAGCTTTTACTACACTATGCTACATTGCGTAGCACAGCATAATGTAGCACTTCATCCTACAATCATTTTTTGAAGCTTGTTATGCTACATAGTGATGTGTAGTGTAGTGTAGCAAACTTCATGACTTAGAAAACTTGCTGAACTATTTTGTGCATTGGGGGTGTTGCTGAAGACTCCACGTGTTGCTTCTGAGTAGGCCATCGACTAGGTAAACTACTTATATGGATAGGAAGGATGATCTGTGGAGCCTATTTATACCTAAAGTAGAAAATTTTCTGAACTGGCTGGCTTGAATTCCAAGGGTTCTCCTCCTGAAGAACTATCATAGTGCTGTGCGGATTGCAAGACTTGGTGAAGTAATGATGCCTTCGAATTTTTAGGGTGTTTCACTAACAAGGCAATCCACCCATGCATGCATACCAAACATGTGGATGATCATTGAAATTAATGACCAACTATTTGTAGACCTATTCAATGTCCCTGCTGAAGGTGTTCTCGTATGGTCGAAAGGTAAGAAGGAGCTAATCCTTTAGATGAAGGATATTCAGGAGTGGTTGGGGATTGCCAATGAGTGAAAAGGGCTCCCCATGGAGAAGCTTAAAGATGGGCTCATCAAGGAGATCTATCCTATCTTTTGTTCTCATGAATTTCCTTAGTTTCTTACCTAGGGGAAGGTCCTAGGGCTTGAATAGGCATAGATAATGTGTGAGGTCATGGAGGAGAGGGCCCGCTACAATTGGGCCAAGTGTCTATATAAAGGCTTACAAGCCAAAATCTTGGAACTTCGTTAGAAATTGGAGTCCCATTCCAACATACATTATTCCTTCTACATAGCCTATCTAAAGTGCTTCATGGAATTCTTGGTGGTTCACGAGAATGGAGCCTGGGTCATATGAAATCACAACCATATTTCTAGACTGTGGATTCGCTAGATTCTCCAAATAACTTGAGCCCAAGATCCCCTAGAAATAATTGGGGAGTCATTCTCTATGATGACTAAGGATTAGTTGTCTCATAATGTTCATGGC
The DNA here is from genome assembly GCA_015680685.1 of Gnetum montanum. Classification (NCBI taxonomy): domain Eukaryota; kingdom Viridiplantae; phylum Streptophyta; class Gnetopsida; order Gnetales; family Gnetaceae; genus Gnetum; species Gnetum montanum. Next base: position 1,784,271 of record MNCI01036913.1, read on the forward strand.
TAGAATAGCATAGGAGAGATGTCCTCTGCTGTAGCTAGTAGTGTGTCTTGGGGGGAATGTCTCATAGCCAAGACTGTGCTCAAAAAGTTGAAGCAGAAGAGGACTTCCCCAGTTGAGAAACCCTTTGCATGGAGGAAGGGGAGTGGTGGAGATTGCGGTTTAAACTATAGAGGACGTAGCTCCCTATTGGTAAAATCTTTTATCTAATTCTTACTTTTTTCTTGTTTGCTACGCTAGGCAGCATGGCGTAGCATAGTGCCTACTTTAAGCTAACTTGTTTTGGACTAATGCAAACATGTTTCTTTGCTAATACAGGAAAAAGAAGAGGAAGAAGAATATGACAAAGAGGTGTCAGCCCCTAAGATGGGGGCAACAAATAAATACATGGAGGCCCTAGTCTTAGAAGAAAGGGCCCCATTCAAGAAGGGAAGGACCCCTGTCACTAAGGCGGGAGCTCTTGTTATTAGGGAGAATCCTCGTACTAATGAAGAGGAGCCTCCTTTAAATAAAAAAGATGCTAATCTCCTAAAAGGAAAGGCACCAACTCATGAGGAAGAGGTCTGTACATACTTGGTAGGGACCTTTACCAAGGCTACCACCATCATTTTGCATCAGTAAGAAGGGAGACCACAATTAGATGCTGGTGAGTTTGGCAATGTGTTTGCCTTATCATAGTACATTTTGGCCATTGTTGATATGTTTAGTTATGTAAGAGGTACTACTATTGATGCTATAAGACCCTTTCTAATTCATGCAGAGTCATGGACCAAGATCCCTGAAAAGTTTATGTTTATGCAAGGAATCATTGACAACATGATCAACAGCCTCCAATAGGCGGACCCTGACATGGGTAAGTAGTAGTGTTAGCTGCTTTGATGTTGTTATGCTAGAATTCCTTGAGTTTTCTAGTCCTACTATATTAATGTGATTGCTATGCTCTTTGTGTCATGGTAACCTCTAGACTCAAATGGGACCTAGCATAGCCTTTGAAGGTTGATGTTGTGACTACATTCTCACTTGAAGTGACCGAGGTGTCTCGTCGCATGTACAATGAGGCTTGCAAATGTGTTTTTCACTCAGCACACTCCTTGTGGGAGTATAAGCACGTCAACGAGGACCTGTGGAAATAGGTCCAAAGGGTTGAACAAAGGGAGGCTAACCTAATTACCAAGGTGGAGGATCTCAAATTGAGAAACAAGTTCCTCATAGCTCGTGACACCAATAATGAGGACTGGCACATAGCTATAATAGACTACGCTAGGTTTTGGACATTCACACATCAAAACATCGAAGCCGCACATGAAATAATAGAATAGCAAATGTAGATGGACTTACTAGCCCAGAAGTGTCAAGATTTGAAAGACTTCAGCACCAAGCTTTACAAATGGGGGCATTCCTAGAAAAACCATAAACACATGTATAAATGGGAAAATGCCACCCATCGTAAACTGTACAAGGACGCTGCTATGGAGGCATTTACATATGAAGAATTCATAAATGCCATTGACACTTTTGAGGCCTATGACAAGTTCAAGGAGTAGGTAAAGGTTACAGAATCTCTTGACCTAAAAGTGAACCTTCCCACAGGAGAGACCACAACCATCTCCTTTTCTCCAAGACCACCAAGGTGGACAACCACCGAAAGGGAGAGAGTTGCTACGAACATTGAACCAAGTAATAACTGTTGGATGGACTTCATGATAGAGGATGTATGGCATTGCCTTAGCCTCAATTTTGAGTGGATACTCTTTAAGATGGAAGTAGGACCTTCTCAAGTTATTTTTTGTCTACCATGTTAATGCTTATGCTCTATTGTAGTTTGTGTTTGTTACCCTTGCTAACTACTTCATCCTTATGATGCATGCTCTAGATGATGGTGTAGGGCATATAGAGGGAAGGAATGAAGAATTAACAAAGGACAACGTAGGGGAAAGCAATGTGAAAGGAAATGATGCAGAAAAGAAAGGTGAAGATGATGTGAATAGCGACAACCCATGACAACATGGGATTTTTTTTTGGAATTTTGAATTTTTGTGTAACAAATCTTGTAAAAATTATTTAAAAGAGAATAGTTTTGAATAAAGCAAAGAGATTTTGTGAAATAGAAATTGGTTCTGTGTTACCTTGTACATTGTATACATGCTATGTTTCGAGTAAAATGTTCATGCTTTCATGTGCTAGTTTTAGGCCATTTCAGACCATTGAGAGTTTTAGGCCGTTTCGGGCCATTACTAGTTTTAGGCCATTTTTGGCCATAGTGTAGCATAGTTTTAGACCATTTCAGGACATTAATTAGCATTCCAAAAGGATGGTATTTTAACAAATAAAAAAAATGGTGAACACGCAAGGGATGGCAACTAGGCAGGAAGTAGTAGTGTTGCTACACTATGCGTAGTTGCTTCTTGACCCAATGTAGGTTGAGCAAAACATAAGGCCGAGGTGATCTACTAGGACTTTCATCTACATCATTACCCCCCACTTGGAAGGATAACTCATCCCATGCATTTGTACTTTGAGGGTCAGCTTACTAAGTTGATCCTCCTACCAGATGGTCAATGTAAACTATGGTCAGCCCTGTTCCAAACCTACATTGTGGATTGCTTGCATTACTACTTCATCACTGTGGATTACCATATTTCTACCTACATAATATAGGTGGATCTCCTGATGTATGGGTGAGGAGATAGTCCTAAGTTGTGCTAACTATGATCTCCCCATGATCAGGTTAAACTTGGTCATTTCCTTGACCATGATGAATGTTGAATTTGTGGGGAATTGGTCCCCTACTAAAAAGTCTATGTAGACTATGCCTTTCACTAGGATGCATGCCCCATTGAACGACCTTAGGCACGATGTCACTATAGGTTTGATCTGGTCAACCAAGCCTAGCTTGTCCACAATGGGAAAGGAGATGACATTCATGGCAGCCCCATCATCAACGTGTACACTTCAGATCCAGTGTTGGCTGACCCAAATTGTGATAAAAATAGGTGCTATCATCACCTAACCCCTTCCAAGATCTTTGCTAATGGCATAATCACTAAAATTCAATTGGGATGGCTCAAGCTCTATAGGTCAAAAGGAAAGCATGACTGAATGGATCACTTCCTCTTCTGTTGGCATGTCTTCATTGACTAGAATCACTATCAACATGTAGATCAGAGCCTTGTAGTGGGGGATAGATGTCATGATCAAGTTGTATAGGCTCAGTGTAGTGTTTTTCTATTTTAGAGCATACTTGACCTAAATGAGGGCATCCAAAAGGTCTTGCCCCCCCCCCCCTGTTTGGTGCTTTCCTATTCTTTGATTCATCCGAGAAGATGAATTTCTCAAGTAGGGGTAACTTCAGATCTAGGTTTAGTCCCTTTTTGGCAGGGTAGCACAGACTATGCAGTTATAGCAACATTTGTCTTTGGTGATGAAGGTGTAGATGTAGGGGGAAAGGATGTAGGCTTGAGAATTCCTTGGGGGGTTTTCCCCTTCGTCGACTCACCCAAAAAATGCACTTCTCATTGTTTAGGATGAGAAGGTTGTTCAACTATCATTTGTGGGGTAGGGATTATCAAAGGAGTTGGCCCCCTAATAATGAAAGGAGCTAACAATGTTAGTGAGTAAATTAGCATAGTTTTTCTAACAGATGGCACAAACATGGATGCCTATGGAGGGATTCTTAGGAAGAACGACTATTGCAAGCTTTGGTTAGCCTCTCATGGTGCTGGTGCACTACATTGAGCCACATGAACCATGAATTTCTGCTGGGGTGACCTAGGATCATTGTCAATGTTGATGGCATTGATGATATACCTAGAATTTTTGGTGAAGAGGGGATCTGTGTAGACATTCATATATTGGTTTTCAGGGTGCACTAGGTTGCTTTTGTCCAACACTAGTTTTTACTAGTCTATTAATCTCTAGATGTTATCCCATAACACTATACAATAATACATGTTGTGACCACACTATTGGTGGTAGTCACAAAACCTATCCAATAAAAAATCCTTAGAAACTGGGGACTCATTGGATAGGGCCAAGGAGGGGTTCCTAAGGAGCTCATAGTAGCTTTGATGTCTACTACTTGCTTCTTCTAACATATGCTTATGTTGAATGTGCCCTACTACCAATAGCTTCTTCAGAGGTTCTAAAGGACTAAGAGGCAGTGGAGTGTACTTTGAGTGATCTTTAGGCTCAAAGTTTAGTTTGGATTGTGCAAATGTCTCAGGTTTGGGAATTGGAGGTTGCAACATGTTGCCCTACTTGGGCACGAGGTTAGCTATGGGTACAGCCAATTTCTTGTTGTTCTTGCTACCATTGGTACTAGGTCTAGGCTTGGCCTTGGTTGCCACAGTGGCCACTATGGTCGTTGGGGCCTTACCCTTATCCTTCTTTGTGAAGGTTTTTTTGTAAGCAATGTAGGCCAGGTCTTTACTTACCTTGGCCGCATCTTGTATACTCTTAGTCTAAGCAAAGGCTTGACTAAGAGTTTGAGGGGTGAGGTAGCACAGTTTAGACTTGATAAAATCATTTACTGCACTGATAAAATATTTAGGCCCAAAAAAGGGCTTCTGCAATGGGCTCACAGATTTCGTTAAGGGTCATGCTCCATCATTGGATGAACTTTTAGACCGATTCTAGAGGCTCCTCCTTTACGCTCATCAACTGGTCTAGCGTGATCGCTGGCTTCATGTTGTACTTGAAGCACATCATGAACTAGGTCAGAAGCTCTTCTAGAGTTGAAATGGATGAGCATGGTAGTGTGTGATACCAATCTAAGGCTCTCCTAGCTAGGGACATGGAAAAGACATGAATAATCATGTGCGGACATTGTTGCAACAGAAGAGACTTAGACCTAAAGATAACTATATGTGTGTTTGGCTCCTCCTCCCCATCGTACTTTGTGAAGTTTGGGAGAGACATCCATGGTCGTAACATCAGAGTAGGGATTGTAGGGTTGATCGGGTTGTTTTAGTAAAAGTCCATGACTTTTACCATGTCAAACCCAATAGCCTTAAGGCATTTGATTTCCTTAGTGAGGGTCTAGATAAGCTAGAATGCTTGATCCAAACCTTGCAATGTTGTAGGTGATTGGGGAGTTGTAGAGGAAGCTCCCACATATGGAATGGTAGGGGTGGCAATGTGACCCATCTACAGTACCATTGGACTAGCCCCCATGAAAGGTGCTTCTTGCACTATCCACCACCCAGCAGGTGGTGCTATTGGAGTAGCAATTGTGGTTTGAGCCACAGGATAGGCTGCTTGTGTCACTGGCGGAATAGACAATAGCCTTGTGTTAGGTTGTACCATTTGTAGGGTTTGTTAGGTTTGAGGGTAAACATAATAAGGCATCTGCAAAGGTTGTGGAATAGGCAAAAAAGTGAATTGGGTCCATCACGTGGATGAGCCTGGGCCTACCGCGGTGGGTGGAATAGATGTGAACTTAGGAATCGAAATAGAAGTTACATATGATTGCAAAGTAGGTATGGTATCAACATGTGTAGGATAGCCTTGATTGGTGTATGATGTGCTACAGGAATGGACTGCTAAATAGTTTGTGAAGGAATAGTGGCTACAAAAAAAATAGGGGAAACAGGCGAGAGAGGGCATTGAAATGCCATGGGGTTGATCTGGCTACCCATGGCGGTTGTAATCGTGGGCTGTGGAAGCATAGGCATGATGAAAAAGGAAGTAGTGATAGGAAATGGGTTGGCCTAGAAGGACTAGGTAGGAGGGACAGGAATAGGATTAGTTTGACCTCCCTCGTCTGATTGGGAATTGGGTTTCTCCTATCCATCCTAAAAAGTGTCATCCTGGTTGGATGCTTTTTCCTGCTACTCCTAAGCCTAGCCAACTAAATTATTTGGCCTAGAAGCATTTGGTTTGTCTGTGTCAAAGGTATGGAACTGCTAGGAGTGGGAACATTCTTCTCATCACAGTAAGCAAACTTGAAGCTACGTTTTCCCTAAAATTCATGTACATCCAAAGGCAAGTTTGCCTAAACCTTTGCATAGAGAAAGTTATAGTGCTCGTGTTGCTAGGCCAAGCCCTCAGGTCCCTAGTTTTGGATCCTGAGGGATCACCATGATGGAAACCTCAATGTTGAATGTGTTAGTAACAGTAGTTGTGGAAGTCATTGTTACTAAGCTAGACAGTTTTGTAAATGTGAAAGAAAGAAAGGAAACTGAAAAGATAAATAGTTTTTTAAATGTGAAAATGTATAAAAGAAGTTGAATAGAAATCAATAGGTTAACAATTTTGTGAATGAGAAAAGCAAGTAAACTAAAAAGCAATAAAAAAAGGCTTTATGTCTTGTTGGGCTTTCATGGAACCATCAAGGAAACTGATGTGTATCACATGAAGCATAAACAACCACAAAAGGGTGTCACATTTACACTAGTGCATGATAGGATACAAAGCACATGCAAGACTACTATAGGATTGGCAAGTCAACTAGCAACTGGAGGCTTTATGTCCTATAGGGCTCCTGAGGAATCGTCAAGGTGACCGATCTACACTACACAATGCATAAACAACTGCAAAAGGGTGTCAAATTTATGCTAATGCATATCAGGATGTAGAAGGATTACAAGACTATCATGACATGTAGAAAGGGCACCAAAAGGCCCTCGTTCTAGCTCCATAAAACTATATGAACTGAAAAATTCAGCGGCTGGAAAATGTTGAGGAGTGGACGGTCACGGACAGTCTTAAACCCATATCCGCAAGAGGGTTGTGTTGGATGGAATGGATACAGAGCACCCTAAATAATTTGGTCAATCAGACAGGAACTTAGTTGGTGTTTATATAGCCTTTTGCAATGTGTAATTTGGAAATAGAAATGATAGCGTGAGGTAATGCTTAAATGTAAAAGAGATAGAAATAGAAAGGAATGTAAAATGCAATAACAATTAGAAGACAAAATGAAATACAGTTACAAAAATGCACCATTCCGAAGCTACAAGTTTTCTCTATCAAGATGGATATAGTCAGTTGCATAGCATTGAGGAGTGGAGAGATTCTGAGAGTAACCAAGACATGTAGAGTGAGATGGCTATGTGTTTGAATGTAGACTTAAGCATTAACAATGTAAAATTCCACCAAGGTGGTAGGAGAAAAAGCAAAAAAAGTGCCAAATAAGAATGCTAACTATTTACAATGTCGAAATAGGAAGCTCACAATGCTTGAGGTTACGATGCTATCTTGGTTACTTGTTAGCCAACAAAATCATAAAATGACTAGACTGCTCAGAAAACCAGAACCAAAAGTGTGAAAAGGAGAGCCTAAGTACTCTCTACCCTTTTATAATTTTTCACTAGGGTATTTATAGAACCAAGGGCACATGAAAGATGTGGTTTGAATGCCACATGCCTTGGGCCTATGCTAACTTGTCTACAATGCACGTGCCTGCATGAACATTGGTCAAGCCTACCATGCCATAATTACAAAACTTCCACTTCGTAATTATGCTATTAGAGTAATGATGTAATTAGGTGAGGTGCATTAATTTTGCATAACTTCTCACCACATCTTTCCATGCTTTGTAGCATAGCATGTTTAGCATGGCGTAGCATGTTGTTACGTTGTGCTACACTACACAGTGTAGCATAGTGTAGCTGATGGTTTGAAGTGAGAAACTTGCATTGTGTCCTATTTCATGCTTTAGAAACCTTTGGAGTGTGCTAACTATTTTTCACATTTTTGCTATGCTATTCTATGCTACATAGCGTATCGTAGCATAGAAACTGGCCTTAGTTGGAAAAAATGTCTCCCATCTGCAAACTTTTTCTTTTGCACTGCGAAACTTGCAAACTTGCTAATCTTGCCCTTCGAGTTACCTTCTATCTCTTTTGTAGAATTACTATGCCTCGTTGTGCCATGTAGCTCAGCATAGCATAGGAGTAAACATGGACCATTACTTTTTGATAGAAAGAGACATTGTTGAAGGACTTGAAGTCAGGCGAGGGAATCGACTATCTAGCTTTTGCTACGCTGTGTTATCCTGCATTGCACAACATAGTGTAGCACTTTATTCTGCAATCATTTTCTAAATCTTGCTACACTACATAGTGAGGTGTAGCATAGCATAGCAGACTTCATGACCTAGAAAACTTGCCAAAATTTTTTGGTCATTCCAAGTGTTGGTGAAAACTCCACACATTGCTCCTAAGGAGGCCATTGGCTAGGTAAACTACTTAGGTGGATAGATAGGATGATCCATAGAGCCTGTTTACACCTAGAGTAAACTAGCTAAACTAAATTTAGAGTGTTCTCCTCCTAAATAACTACCATAGTGCTGCGCAAATTGCAAGGCCTGGTGAAGCAAGGATTCCTTCAAATTTTTGGGGTGTTTCATGGCCAACCTGACTTCATAGTGTTCTCCTCCTAAAGAACTACCATAATGCCACATGAATTTCAAAGGCCTGGTGAAGCAAGGATGCCTTCAAACTTTTTGGATGCTTCATTGGCCCCACTTTATTGACGTCTAGAGGGCATCCTCGATGGACATTGACAAAGAATACAAAATACCTCAGGAGATAAGATGCTAACATTCTTGTTCAATGAGTGTTGGGATGTCACTTGGCTACGCTTGAGAGTGTTGCATTGGAAGGAAAAGGTGAAGAAAAGAGGAAGGAGGCATATCAGAAGGACAAAGATGAGGTTTAGTATAGTCTCTCATCGGAGTGCTCATGAGGAACTCGTTTATATATTCATCCTTGCTTTCACTGGCCTTCAACCTCCAATAGGATAGGTGTCTTTCCTAGGATGAGTTGTGTTACATCTATGTAGGGTTTTGACCTGCCTACAAACGCTTTCCATGTGGCGAGATGTGTTATGCACATCATGAAATTTTGCACAGATGCTTCCTATATCATCTAAAATTTTCGGTGCCAGGCTGGAACGTTACAAGCACCGAAAGATTCACAAATAAGCATAGCAGACCCTACCTTTGTTTGAGGGCAAGCTAGAAATAGATGAAGGTAGAGTACCTTGGATGGTCCACACGTGGATCAAACAAGGACTTCCCCAATGTTTTTCGCTACAAAACATTGGGTTATACGTAAACTACAACTAAATGTAAACTAGTACAAAACGTACAAAAAATGTAAATGTGCGTAAACATAGAACATGATGTAAAATGTAATGAAAGTTGGCAAAATGTATCAAATGTATAGAAAAAGAGCATGTACAAAGCACCGGTCTGTACGTAGTTGTGGATCTACACAAGATGGACGTATAGCCTTGGTTGATGAGGATGGGTGATGACATCTACTAGGAATTTTTGCAAGCACAGTGTGAATGTTGTATGCTCAGCATCTAGGATGTATGCCCAACATGTGATATCTATGATCCATGCTCTATGTGTGAAAATGACTAACCTTTTCAAACCCCACCCAACAGACCAAATCCTGATTTAGTCAAAAATTGTGGTTTTTATATGATTTTAGGGCATGAAATTCTAATCTGGAGTGGGATGATTGGCTATGGGAGGTGAAATTTACAGATCTAGTGATAGGTGGAGAATTAACCAGTGCAAAAGAATAAAATTTTACAAGTGTATAGCATGAACACTATCCATTCCACATGCTGGGCATGCAGATCCTCAGCGTGTGAACTTTCATGCCCACAAAAAATGACTAAATGATAGTTGTACAACAGATTTCATGGTTCTAGCCTATAGATCTAAGCTCTGGCATCCTTTTTCTAGCTTTCACATGTCATTCTAAGCTCCAGGGTTTCCTAGCATGTCCATAGAGCTTCTAGCATGTGAGTTTGGGCATCTAGTGTGTTTCTGTACCCTCATACGCTGGGCGTATACGCTTCATACGCTAGATAGCAGGTAGCCAAGAGGGAAATATTTTGACTTATATTTTGATTTCAAAATCATTTTTTGACCATGGATATGTATTTCCAATGTCTTGAGGATACTTCTTGTTGAATTTTGGCTCATTTGTCCTTGATTTGACATGGTTTTGGGAGGCCTAAAGTTGAGCATGCTGGTCACACGCTGGGTGTATAGGCCAGAGTGTGAGCATGAAAACTACAATTTAGGAATTATATTTGGTATTTGGTACAATGGGGTATGTACACTAATCCCTGAGTCTTGGTGGTCCTCCAGGTCATCCAGGAGCTAATTTTGACTTTTTTTCGATGGAGTTTTGGGCTCATCTCTGATGTGCATGCTAGCTGTACACTAGGTGTATACGCTGGGCGTACAGGCTAGCGTGTGAGGCCAAAAATGATACTTTTGATGCCCAAAATGGAAGTTTTCAAATATTTTGATAATTTATACTAGATTACCATGTTTTTAGGATCAATAGCAAGCCAAAAAGATGCCTAAAAGTGCCTATTTTCCGTTGTCCTTGGTGCCACACGATGGGCATGCAGGATGTACATGCTCAGCGTGTGAACTCAAAAATGCATGATTTCAAGGTTAAAACTTGATTTTCTTGAGACCATGATGATGACTAACAATCTCCCTATCTCTAAGAATTTATTTCTTGTGAAAATATTTCTCCTAAGTGCCTGTTCTGGGTCACCTTTGAAGTCATACGCTATGCATGTGAGCCAGCGTGTGGGTAGGAAATGACCCATTTAGTGCCCAAAAGTTGATTGTTAGGAGCCTAAGACCTACCTAGGACCTTAGGAAAGGTCATGGGAAGTCTATACCGTTTATTCTAGCCTATTTTTATGATTTTTTAAAGCTCAAAAGTTGCTGCACAATGGGCCATACGTTGGGTATCTATAGGCCAGTGTACAGGATGCATACTTAGTGAAAACCAAGTATTTTGAGCTCAAAATTTGCCAAGTTTGATGCTAGACGTCACTGTAGTATTTTTTGGATCCTAGGGAACCATTTATTTCTTATTTAAACTCTTTTTAAAGCTATCTATAAGGTCCTCATGCTTCAATCATGCTAGGGAGCATCATGACTTAGCTCGATTCTTGTCGGAGAACTGCTAAGCTCATAATTTTGTGGTGTTTCATTGGTTCCTCTTTGTTGTTTCTTATAGGAATTGACCCAAGAAGCATCAACAAAGAAGTACAAAACACCACAAGAAACTTGGTAAGAATATTATCCTTTAGCACTTGGCCAGATGTCATCGCATCGTGTTTAGTAGTACATGGGATTGGTGAAACAAAGTTTGTAGCTGGATAGGGAAATGGAAATTGTGGGGATTGGTAACTAATCAAGGGATTGTGCAAGGTGAAGGAGATGCTCCAGTTTGTACATAGCTCATGTTCATCCTTGTCAATAGCCATTTTCCATCAGACTTGCAACCAAGACATGAGATGTACATCCTTTGGTGGAACAAGACTCTTGTTTAGTATTTAAGAGGACTTGTTGGCACAACCAAATCTATGTGATGATGTGTTGTATTCTTTGGAGGAACAGGGTCTCTGTTTAGTGTTAAAGGGAACCTGTTGGTAGAGAGCCAAATCCACACAATGAGATGTTACTTAAGCATTTGAGATATGAGTACTTGCTTCCAAGACAATTGCCTTCCCACCTAGGGCTTGTATGGGAAATGCCAAGGGTCTTGTGTTTCTTTTTGGATTTTTTGTACTTTGCTCTTTGCTCCTTTATTCTTTTGTTAATTTTTTTTCTTTATTTTTTGTTTCTTTTTTATTTTTTTATTTTTTTATTTTTTTTTTTTTTTTTTTTTNGAGATTTGTTTTGATCTTGTACGCATGCTCAAGTGCCATGTTGTGTGTTGCAACTACTTAAAAGTGTTGCAGTGTGCAACGGTGTGCTCAATGTTTTGGGATGCACTGGGTGTGTCCATTGTGCAACTAAGTAGAGTATGTTGAGAAATAGATGGGAAATGTAATGGGAAATGTACTAGTAAATGGCTTTATTAACCTTGTTACGTGTGTTAGGAACAAGGTGGTACCTTGCTGCTGTGATGAAGTGCATTCTCATACGAACACCTCTGAGTGTCATCTTGCAAACACAACTCCAAGAAGACAAGAAAACCATGAGTGAGTGAGTAAGCTTAGACTTGAATAGCAATTGATGAAACAAAGGCACTAGATGAGATTTCAGGCACTGAATATGAATGGCAATAATGTTGTTAGGATCAACTGATGATAAGTGAGGTAGTGGCTCTAATGAAGTTTGAATGCAGGTACAGATTGGGAGGCTAGAGATGAAGCTCCCAGTTTATAGTCATAGCTGATTATTGTGGGTTAGTTTTATATCATAACCCATTAGACATTATCATTTTAGCATCATAGCGGATGGTACATTGTCAGTTTATAGTCTTGGCGGACTATGGAGAGGCAAACCAGTTTGTAGTCTTAGAAAACTTTGATGAACAAAACTATGGCAGTTTAATGTTGTACTAGACAAGTGCTAGTTTATTGTCATTGCGGAAAAACTGTGATGTTATTTTATCATTATGACTCCAGGCCGACGGATTAGATGTGTTAGTTGTGGTGCCAGTTTATCGTCATAACGCTAGGATGAATCTGTGGTTGCATGCATGTGCATCTATCTGATCTTGTAAATAAAAGCAACTACAGAAAACAATGTTAAATAGCAACTGCAAAAAAATGAACTAAAATGCATCAATAAATAGAAAATAATGTGAAATGGTGGTATTTTAAGGCCTTTTTGGGCCATGAGAGAATGCGTAGGCTAGTACAATACAAAAAAATGTGACATATGCATCATAAAAGAATGTGAAGAATCTATGGAGATTCACCTTGTTTTTAGCCTCAGGGGTGCTTTGATTGTGTGGTTGTCTCTTAACCAGATGTGGTTTTGAAAGTGTTTTAGGCTTAGGCTCCACTAGGAGGCTTATGGTTTTTTCCACTCGTTCAAGTGTTTTAGCTTTAAATACTGTGTTGTTTTCCACTTGTCTCGACATTTTAGCTCTGGGTGTTGCATTTTTTGTTGTGTCTATTGCTTCAAGAGGCTCCTCTGTCAAGACCTGTGACATTTCTATGTTGTGGTAAACTTGAAAGGGAGTGTTGTTGCCATGTATAATGACTTGTACACCTTCGTATGGAAGGCAGATTTCTTGATGTATCAATGAGGAAATGCCTCATTGTTGTGCTATCCAAGGTCTACCAAGAATCATGTTGAAACTAGGCATCTCTTCTATGAAAGTGAATTATGCACTGGCTGGGAATTGTTCACCTACCACAAAGGCTAAGTTGATTGTGCCCTTAACTGTGACACATGATCCATTGAAGGATTTTAAACACGTGGTTTTTACTAACATGATCTTGTCTAACATGACTAGTTTGTTGATGACAGAGTATAGAACTACATTTTTTGTTGCACCATCATCAACATGGACTCTGTGAATGGTACATTTTCCAACATGTATGCTAATCAACAATGGAGCTATTGTGACCTCCCCTTATTTGGGGTTGACTTTAACTGTATCATCGTAGAAGGCCAAGGTGTTTGAACATAATCTTTGTGGTGTATGTTTTGAAATCATTCCACAGATGGATTTCATGTTAGCAGGGATATCCTCTATAATAGGAATGGATGGTAACATTTGTGCTAAGGCTTTGCGATGAGCTAATGATTTCATGACCAGGTTGTACAAGCTCATGGTTGTGTTCTTTTGTTTGAGCATTTGTTTCACCTGGGCCAGTGTAGCTACAAAGTCCATGTTGTTTGTCTTTGTGTTGGTTGCCTCTGTATGGGTCAAGGGCTTAGGCCTGGTTTACTTGGGATTAGGGGCAGGGCCCCTAGTGTTCAGTTGTTTTATACTAGGTGTGTCCTTTATTTTGGCTATGGGTGTTGTTCGTTGTTCATTTGTCCTCTTCTGCTGCCATTTGGTAGGCTTATCTATGTTGTTGGAAAGGTTGACTCTTGAGGGAGGAGAGGTTGAGATGTTTCCTATGCTTGGGCTCAGGGTAGATGAGGGGCCATCACATGGTGGCACTTTTATGAAAAATCGGAGTTTAGGAGGTGTTGTTGTTGTTTCACTAGCCTATTGTGGCACCTTGATAATGAAAGGTTTCATTGCTATTTTCGTTGGTGCAACATGCCAGTTTAATGTCTTAGCAGACGACTGTGGTGGTACTTTGATCATAAAGGGTGTCTTTGATGCTTGGGATTGCATTAAATCTTGACAGTTTAACATCTTAGCTTACGTGTGAGGTGGTGGTACCTTGACCACGAAAGGTGTCATCGATGCTCTAGGTGGTACCTTGATGACAATGGGAGGCCCCCTTTCTTGTGGAGGTGGAGTGGATTGTTACCCTCTTGGGAGGCACATGGATCACCAAAGGTTGGCGCAAAGGTTTAGGCTTACTATCTATGCCAATGGATTTTATGACATAGAGGCATTGTCTGTGCTAGGCTGATTTAGGGTGTTGACGTTGAGTTGGCCCCATTCTATCATTGCCTAAAGATCATCCTATAACACATAGCAGGTATCGGTGTTGTGACCAGACATTTGGTGGTAGTGACCGAATTAGTCCAACATAAAATTTCATGGAACCGGGGGCTTGTTTGGTGCTACTAAGGTGGGGTTCCTTAGTAACTCGTAGTATCTATCATGTCAACAATGAGCATTCTCTACTATGTGTTTGTATTCGATTTGCCCAACTTTAAGGAGTTGCTCTAGTAGTTCAGAAGGTCATGCAGGTAGTGATATGTACTTAGAGCCATCCTTGCTCTGAAATTTGGACCTTAGGATGGCCCCTATTGTTGCAGGTGGGTTAGTACTAGTGTTTGTTATTTTTGTGCTTGCAACTATAATTTCCATTATTGTCTATTGTTCGAAAATGTGTTGGTACTTGTAAGCCACATAGGCAGGATCATTGTTGTCTTTTGTAACTTGTTCAATGTTCTTAATCTTCATGAAAGCTTGGCTCAATGTTTGAGCCCTTAGGTAGTACATTTTTGACTTAACAAAATCATTCATAGCTCCCTTTAGAATTGTAAGAAAATACTTTTTAGGGATGGGCTCATGATTTTCGTTAAGGGCTGCACTCCATCGTTGGATGAATTTCTACATAGCCTCAAGTGGTGCTTGTTTCACCTGTATCAGAGTATCTAGTGTTGCTTCAGGCTTCAAGTTGTACTTAAACCTGGTAACAAATTGGTGTAATAGATCCTTCAAAGAGGATATGGAGTTATGAGGTAAGGCTCGGTACCAGTCTAAGGCTACACCCATTAAGGACATAACGAACACACGCATGATTGTGTGGGGCCAAGCTTGAAGCAATAGAGCTTCTGATCGAAACATGACTAAGTGAGCATTTGGGTCTCCCTTTCTGTTACACTTGGTTAACTGTGGGAGTGTGATTCCCTTGGGTAAAGCTAATGGTGGCACTGAAGAACTAATTGGATCATCTTGATAGAAGTCTAGTACTTTAACTACTTCAGTGTTGGTGGTTTTGAGGTGCTTTATCTCATTAGCTAACACTTGCATCCATTATTTTTCTTCTATCCACTCTTGAGTAGTAGGAAAATTAGTTGGTTGGGGATATTGTGTTGTCAATTTCTGCTATGGAGCAATGTTTAGAGTTGGGATTGCAGGGTGTAGCACACTAAAGTAAGTGGGTTGTCGAACAAGGGGTGTGATTTCTTGTCTAGCCACTAACTATGGGGTGACACCCTGAATGTGTGGGGCCGATGTAACAAAAGTTTCCCCATGCGTTTGCACTGGTAGCATGTACTAGGTGGACGTGGATGTGGGTAGTCCATGTCAAGACACCGGTGCTTGTTTGCTTGTTAACACTTGGTGAGGGCCCATCTATCCCATGCGAGGATGGAATGATGGGTTCACATAGGCATGGGGACTGAGGGTGTGGTATGAATCCTTAGGTTCTGATTATTCCTCAAAGTCATCTACATCATGTTGGTTTTGGGGCTCCTTAGTGGATCACTGTGAGTTTTGGCTTCTTTCTAGAAGAAGCTGAGAGATGAGTTGGTGGTGAGGCTCAGAAAGGGGGATGATGTCATATACAGAGGGGATGAATTCATGACCTCCCACGTATATGCACTCAAATTTTTTTTTTGTCTCTTGTTCTATGGTGTCAAGAGGAAGGTTGGCCTGAATCTTCACACATATAAAGTTGTATTGTTCTTGTGTGAGGATTACGAAGGTGCATGCGTTAGATGTCTAAGATGACTCCATGGTGACGTGTGATAGGGTAGCATATAAGCTGGCTAACAAGTGCCGAGTGTGTTTTAGGCTAAGTGTGCAATGAATTGGACTGCAACATGTGTAGCATGACTAACTATCCATGAAAAATATCAACATGTGAAAGCTAAGTATAAAGTTCTCCTAAATATCTAGCATGTCAAGCTAGCAGCATGTGAACACTAAAAATTTGTCTAAATGTCTAGTATGTGAACATAGAAAAATTTTTCAAGTATTTTCATCATGTACAACGTAAACGGGAGAGAATTTGGCTAAGTGTTGGAGCAGCATACTCAGTGTATAACCCTATATGCTCAGTGTGTGAGGGTTATACATAGCATGTGAACACTAGTCACAACATATAGACCACTCTCATAGTGTACAAGCATTATTGTCAGCGTACTAAAAATGGTAACACTATATAGACTAGGTTCACATTGTACAGACTACAACTATTAGCGTACAGACAGTGTGGTCAGCGTGTTGAAAACAAGGAAATGTGTAGATAGGGTCTATAGCATGTAGAGTAAGTGGTTAGTGCATACCAAGGGTGCAGTACAGTGTGCAACCTTATAGGTAACAAAAATTAAGTGTTTTAAGATGAAAATAAAAGAATAAGATAGTGTATATCCTAGAAAAATGAAAATTTTACAAAGGGAAAGGCTAAGTCACAACATGTACATGGTATAATGTGTAGATCTAGCTGAAGAGGGTGTAGATCTAGATGAGGAAAACTTAGATCTAGAGCTGATGAAGGTAGATCTAATGGAACCAAGAGAAGATCTGGAACCATAAGGAGTAGATCTATAAGGTGGTGCAACTAATATGAAGAGATCGGGCCTAGATTGAAGTAGATATGAGAAATGATGAAGAAGGGCCCTCCTTCTAGCACGAGAAACTGTACTGTCTAAAATCATCAGTGCCAGGCTGAAATGTTACGGGAACTAAAAGATTCATAGACAAGAACAGTAGAACCTACCTCCACCTGAGGGTAAGCTAGAAATGGATGAAGGCAGAGTGCCTTGGATGGTCCACACGCAGATCAAACAAGGACTTCCCCAACGTTTTCCACTACAACACGTTGGGTTATACGTAAACTACAACTAAATGTAAACTAGTATGAAATGTACAGAAAATGTAAACGTGTATAAAAATAGAACACAATGTAAACTATAATGAAATTTGGCCAAATGCATCATATGTATTGAAAAAGAGCATGTAAAAAGCACCAGTTTGTATGTAGTTTTGGATCTACACAAGGCGGACATATAGCTCCGGTTGATGAGGATGGGTGATGACAACTACTAGGAATTTCTATAGGCATAGTGTGAATGTTGTATGCTCAGCATGTAGGATGTATGCCTAGCATGTGAGATCTATGCTCTGTGCTCTATGTGTAAAAATGGTCAGCCTTTTCGAACCCTACCCAACCAACCAAACCCCGATTTAGTCAAAAATTGGGGTTTTTATATGATCTTAGAGCGTGGAACTCGGATCTAGAGTGGGATGATTGGCTATGGGAGGTGAAATTTATAGATCTAGTGATAGGTGGGGCATTAATCAGTACAAAAGAATAAAATTTTACAAGTGTACAATGTGAACACTATTTATTTCACATGCTAGGCATGCAGATCCTCAGCATGTGAACTTTCATGCCCACAAAAAATGATTGAATGATACTTGTACAATAGATTTCATGGTTCTAGCCTATAGATCTAAGATTTTGTGTCCTATTTCTAGCTTTATCATTTCATTCTAAGCTCCGGGGTGTCCTGGCATGTCCATAGAGCTTCCGGCATGTGAGTTTGGGCATCTCGTGTGTTTATGTACCCTCATACAGTGGTTGTATACACTCCATACACTAGACAGGAGGTGGTCAAGAGGGAAATATTTTGACCTATATTTTGATGTCTAAAGCATTTTTTGACCATGTATTTGGATTTCTAATTTCCTAAGGATTCTTCTTGTTGAATTTGGGCTCATTTTGCCTTGATTTGGTAGGGTTTTGGGAGGCCTGAACCTGAGCATGTTGGTCACACGCTAGGCGTATAGGCTAGCATGTGAGCATGAAAACTACAAGCTATGAATTATATTTGGTATTTTAGAGTGTGTACACTAATCCCTAATTCTTTTTGGTCCTCTAGGTTATCTAGGAGCTAATTATAACTTCATTTAGATGGAGTTTTTGGCTCATCTCTAAGGTGCATGCTAGCTGTACACTAGGCATATATGCTGGGCATATAGGCCAGCGTGTGAGGCCAAAAATGATAGTTTTGATGCCAAAAATGGATTTTTTCAAAGCCTATGATAATGTAGACAAGATTACCATGTCCTGAGGGTCAATCCCATGCCAAAAACTTGCCTAAAAATGCTTGTTTTCCCTTTTCCTTGGTGCCACATGTTGGGCTTACACACTGGGCAAGCAGGATGTACATGCTCAGCATGTGCACTAAAAATTTCATGATCTCAAGGTCTAAAATTTATTTTATTAAGCCCACGATGATTCCTAATAATTTTCCTATCTCTGATAATTGATGCCTTGTGAGAATCTTGCTCTGAAGTTCCTGTTTTGGATCACCTTTGAAGTCATATGTTGGGCGTGTGAGACAGCATGTGGCCAGGAAATGACCCATTTGGTGCCCAAAATTTGATTGTTAGGAGCCTAAGACATACCTGGAACCTTAGGTAAGGTCATGGGGAGTCTAGAACTTTTATTATAGCCTATTTTGATGAGTTTTTTAGGCTCAAAATTTGCCACACGCTGAGCCATACGCTGGGCATGTATAGGCCAGTGTACAGGATCCATACTTAGTGAAAACCAAGTATTTTGAGCTCAAAATTTGCTATATTTGATGCCAAATGTCACTATAGTCTTCTATGGATCCCAAGGGACCATTTTTTGCTTAGGCTGACTCCATTTGAAGTTGTCTGTGAGGTCCTCAAGCTTCAGTCATGCTGGGGAGCATCATGACTTAGATCGATTCTTTTCGAAGAAGTGTTAAGCTCAGAATTTTGTGGTGTTTCACTTCCCATGTGGGAAGTTTTGTTATGCACATCATGGAATTTTCACTTTAAAGTAGTTAACCTAGTTGAGTCACTCACTTCATGACACTGTAGCATTTGTTGTTATGGCAAGACATTTCCTCGGTTGATGAGGGCAAAGGTCTTACTAGCTACAAACATTGTTGAAGCCTTTGGACACCTTTGGTGGTGTGTGGTGTTCAAAGCAAGAAGGCCAACAATAGCTTTGGTAGCATCTGCATGGAGGAGTTAGCGTCGAAGGTGCCAAGAGTTGGTATGAGTGTGAATGCTCTAGAATCCCTGCCAAAGGCATGCATTCTTAGTTCAGCTATGGGATCAACTACCACATAGCTAAATGTCATGTGACCTAAGGCATTGGTAGGGAGTGATAGGATAACAATATTGTGGCTATCCCACAATACTACTGGAACTCCAGTAGTAGACACTGACCAAGGAACTACCATTAGAGCAATGGGTCGTGGCGACAGTAGGTCCGGAGGGCCAGTGCAATGTCATACAATATCTCTGAAGGGACAACACAATGCCAAGGGTGGAATCATCAAGCATGTACCTAATCATGTTCCCATTATGTCATGAAATACATTCTAGAGCTACAACACCACACCCCCACATCAGCACTGCGCATGCTTGTTCGATGTGTACTTGGCACAAGTGCACATTAGAGATGCGACGTGAACCCAATTTAAGGTCTTGGTAGACCATGCACCTTTTTAAGATCCCAACAAACCACTGTGCTAATTTAAGATCCTAGTAGATCATACATGCCAGTTTGACATCATAGTGGACATCTCGTGTCAGTTGATAGTCATAGTGGACTATCTATGCCAGTTTTACGTCATAGCAGATGGTCATCGCCAATTTAACATCATAGCAGACATCACTGGTTGTTGCTGTCAATTTATCATCATAGTGGACACTACTGTATCCATGCTAGTTTAACATCGTAGTGGACATTTGCTTGCCTATGCTAGTTTTACATCATAGCGGATGTTCACTCACCTATGCCAATTTTACGTTGTAGCAGATGGTTGTCTACCTACTTCATGCACTTAGAAGTAGTACATCTTGAGGTACAAGTGACTCATCAAGTTGATGAACTTGTTATTATCCATGTCTACCAGCTTGAAGGCTCCATTCCCAAAGGCTTTGGTGACCACAAAAGGACCTTCCCAGTTAGCTAAGAATTTTTTCATGTGTTCATGGATAGCCTTGAGGACAAGGTCTCCATTTTGTACTGGTCATTGATATGGGTCTACATGGTGTTTTTGCTGCTGCTTACTCTTGTAGTGCTCTATGCAACTCACCATCTACATGTGTGCCTCCTCTATTGAGTCAAGGTTGATGATCTGTGACTTGTTATTCTAGTCGTAACTCATGACATCAAATAGGATCATCCTTAGTGATGGTACCTGCAACTCAAAAGGCAACATAGCTTCAGATTCATAAAAAAGGCTATAAGGAGTCTTACTTGTTACAGTTCTACACATCATCCTGTAAGCCCATAGAACATAAAGGATTTTCTCATGCCACTGCCTCTTGCTACTACTAAGCATCTACTTTAGCAAGTTGATGATGGACTTATTTGTATCCTCCACCTATCCTTTCACCTATGAGTAATAGGAGGAGGAGAATAATATCCTAATACCTAGATTTTTGTAGAAGGTTTAGGTTTCTGTACTACTGAACTACAGCCCATTTTCAATCACAATAGTTATTGGAAGCCCAAATCACATTACAATGTTGTCTAGGATGAAGTGGCAGATTTGCTGATACATCATCTTCCTTATAGGGATAGCTTCCACCCACTTAGTAAAATACTCAGTGGCGGTGATAATGAAACTATGCCCTATGGAGGACATAGGAATGATAGGTCCTGTGAGGTCTAGTTCCCATCATTGGAAAGGCCATGTGATTGGCGTTGGGTGCAGGTCCACAGGTGAGATGTGTATAAGATTTGCATATCTCTTGCATGTGTTACATGTATTGACTTTTGATAGGCATTCATGCTCCATGCAAGGCCAGTAGTACCCTAGGCATCTAATTTTCATAGCCATAGCCCTAGGTGCTATGATCCCACCGCACAGCCCCTCATGCCCTTCATTAACTACCTTCTACGCCTGCTCCCCACCCATGCATGTAGCGATTGAAAACATTAGTGGTTGGAAAAAACTGAGGGGTTGACAACCATGATAGTTTTGACCCTGCATCCATGGGAGGGTTGTGCTAGGTGTGAATAGATATGGGGCACCTTGAATAGTCTGGTCGATCAGACAGGGACTTAGTTGGTATCTATATAGCCTTTTACAACATATAATTTGAAAATGGGAAAAAAAGCACAAAGTAATTCTTAAAAGTAAATAAGCTAAAAAATAATGTAAAACACAGAAATAAGTAGGAAACCAAGTAAAAATGCAGTTAGAAAAGTGCATTTCTCCAAAGCTACAAGCTTGCTCTATCAAGATGGATACAGTCGGTCACATAATGTTGAGGAGTGTAGGGATCCCGAGAGTAACTAGGACATGTAGATCGAAATGATTGTGTACTTAGGTGTAGAATTGGAAGCTGACAATATGAAAATTCTACCAAGATGGTAAAAAGGAGATAGAAAAAAATACCAGCTAAAAATTCTTACTATTTGTAGTGTCAAATAGAAATCTTACAATGCTCAATTCTCAATCTTACAATGCTTGCTTTTAGGACATCTGAGGCCAACCAAGAGATCTTCTAACCCTTTGAGTACTACTCATCATGGTATTTATAGGGCTATAGGGCACGTGAAAGGGGTGGTTTGGAAACCACGTGCCTTGGGCCCACTTTGACTTGATAGTGCTACATGTGCCATGCATGATCGTTGGACCTGCATGACTATTGTAATGCGAGCTTGCCATGCTGTACCTATAAGATTTCCATGTTGTAATTGTGCCATCAGTATTTGGAGATGTGTCCCAATAGTCTAATTACGTGAACTGCATTGATGTCAAACAACCACCTACTTACTTTGTCATGCTTTGTAGCATAGCATGTTTGGCGTTGTGTAGCATCTTCTAATGCATTCCACTACATGTGTGTGTTGCATGTTTGCTACACTATGTAGCGTAGCAACTACCCTTAGTTGCAAAAAATTTTCTAATTTGCAAACTTGAAAATTTCCAAATTTCCAATTTTCTTCTTATGTTGTGAGACTTGCAAACTTGCTGATTCTACCCTTTGAGCTGCCTTCTATCTCTTCCGTAGGATTGCTATGCCTCGCTGCGCCATGTAGCTCAGTGTAGCGTAGTAGCAGACATGGTTCACCGCTTCTTGATGGAAAGGAACATTGCTAAATAACTTGAAGTTGGGCAATGGAACTGGCTATATAGCTTTTACCATGCTATGCTATGCTACGTAGTGCAGTGTAGTGTGATGCTTTGTTCTGCAATTATTTTCTGAAGCTTGCTATGCTACATAGCAGGGCATAGCATAGCGTAGTAGACTTTGTGACTTAGAAAACTTGCCAAACTATTTTGTGCATCCTAAGCACTATTATCAACTCTGCACACCATTTCTGAGTAGGTTTTTGGCTGAGAAAACTACCTAGGTGGATAGACAAGATGATCCATAGAGCCTGTTTACACACAAAGTAGAAAATTTTCTGAACTAGCCTACCTAAGTTCAGAGTGTTCTCCTCTTGAAGAACTGTCATAGTGTCACGTGGATTGCAAGGCCTGGTGAAGTGAGAATGACTTCAAACATTTTGGGATGTTTCATTGGCCCCTCTTTGTTGAAGTCTAGAGAACGGGCTCGATAGATGTTGACAAAGAATACAAAACACTACAGAAAGGTTGTCACTTGGTGAGTGTCGAGACGTTGCTTGGCTACACTTGAGAGTGTTTCATTGGAGTGAAGAGGTGAAGCATAGAGGAAGGAAGCATAGAAGAAGGGAAAAGATGAGGTTTAGCTAAATCCCTCATTGGAGTGCTCTAAGGGAGTCATGCACATTTTCACCTTTGCTTCAACTGATCTTCGACCTCCCGTAGGATAGGTGTCTTTCCCAAGATGAATTTTGTTACATCCGTGTAGGGTTTTGACCTATCTACAGATTCTTTACATGTGTCAATCTATGTTATGCACATCATGGAATTTGTGCTGGTGTTTCCGATGTGGCAAGCTGTATTACACACATCATGGGAGTTGCACTCTTGAGTAGTCAAGCTATTCGAGGCACTCACTTCACGACGTCGTAGCATTTGCTGATGTTCTAAGACGTGCCCTTGGGGGCAAAGTTCTTGCTTGCTTGAGATGTTTTTGAAGCCCTTTGGACTCCTTTGCTGGTGTGTTGTGTCCAAAGCAAGAAGGCCAACAATGGTTTTTGCAGTGTTTGCATGGAGGAGCTGGCACCAAGGATGCCGATGTGAGTATTGATGCACTGGAATCCCTACCAAGGGCATGCGTTCCCAGTTTAGCTATGGGATTAGCTACCACATAACTAAAAATTGTTGGTAGGGGGCTGGACAATAAAAATATTATGGCTGGCCCACAATACTACCAAAACTCCAGTGACAGGAACTAGCCAAGGAACTACTGTCAGGGCAAGAGGCCATGGTGACGGTAGGTCTAGAGGATCAATCTGATGTCATACGACATCTCTAGAGGGTCAGCATGATGCCTAAGGTGGTAGCATCACATATGTTCTAGATCACATTCCCATTGTGTCGTGAACTACATTCTAGAGCTACGAAGACCCACCTGATCATCGACATCGTGCCCACTCATTCGATGTGTATTTGGTGTTGGTGCATGCTGGGGTTGCGACGTGAACCCAGTTTAAGGTCTTGGTAGACCATGTTCTGGTTTAAGGTCTCAGTGGACCACTATGTTAGTTTAAGGTCATAGTAGACCATACATGCTAGTTTAACATCATAGTGGACACGCCATGCTAATTTTACATCATGGTAGACTAGCTATATCAGTTTTATGTCATAGCAGATAGTGCTCGATGTCGCTAGTTTAACATCGTTGCAAACACTGCTTGGTTTCATTACCAGTTTATCATTGTAGCAAATGGTTGTAGCTACTATTATGCTTCAACATAGTATGGCTTGAGGTATGAATGATTCACCGGGTTGGTGAACTCGTTGTCATCCATGTCTGCCAGTTTGAAGGTTCCATTCCACGTAAGAACCTTCCAAGTTGGCTGAGAATTTTCTCACGTGCTCATAGATGATCTTGAGGTTAAGGTCTTCCTTTTGCATCATTTGTTGATGGGGTTCTATACAATGCTTTTTCTACTACCTCCTTTGGTAGTGCTCTATGTGTCTCAATGTCTGTGTGCACTCCTCCTCTATTGAGTTGAGGTCAATGATCCATGACTCACTATTCTAGGCTTTGTTCACGACATCAGATAGGATCATCCAGAGTGATGGTACCTATAACTCAAGAGGCAACACAGCTTTAGATCCAAAAATAAAACTATAAGGGGTCTTACTTGTTGTGGTCTTATACATCGTCCTGTAGGCTGATAAAATGTAGAGTATTTGCTCATGCCACCACCTCCTACCATTGTTAAGCATCCACTTCAAAAATTTGATGATGAACTTATTTTTAGTGTTTGCTTGTCCATTCAACTATAGGTAGTATAGGGAGGAGAATGATTACTTAATGCCTAGATGATTGCAAAAGGTTTGGGTTTCCATACTACTGAACTATGGCCAATTATCAATCACAATAGTCATTGGAAGCTCGAATCTTCTTACGATGTTTTCTAGGTTGAAATGGTAGATTTTCTGAGATGTCATCTTCCTCATGGGGATAGCCTCCATCCACTTGGTAAAGTACTTAGTGGTAGTGATAATGAAACTATGCACTATGGAGGACTTAGGTGTGGTAGGCCCTATCAGGTCTAATCCCCATCACTGGAAGGGCCACGTGATTTGCGTTGGGTTCAAGTCTGCAAATGCTACATCTATGAGATTTGGGTATCTCTGCCATGTGTCAAACATATTGACTTTTGACAAGTAGTCATGCTCCATGTGGAGCCAGTAGTACCTTAGGCATCTCATTTTTGCATCCATAGCCTTGGGTGCTATGTGTCCACTGAAAAGCCCCTCTTGTACGTCATTAGCTACCTTCTACACCTACTTCCCACCCACTCATGCTAGCAATAGCCCATTGTAGGAATGTCAGCACAAGGCATCATTTCCCATGAGCACGTATTGCTAGGCATGCTTACGGATTTCATCTCTTTGGATAGATGTCAATCCACCTAGGGGTTTACTATGTTGTAGGTAAGCTTTAATGTTGACATACCACTCTTGGGTATCTACAACACTGACAAAGGCCATGTGTTCCACTTGAGAGATAAGCTTTGCACACTCAATAATCGAAGTTGGAAGGTTTGCCAAGGAGTGTGATGGAATGTTTAACACAAGGGTAGCTAAGGCATCTGCCATGGTCTTCTCTTTGCATGGCACGTGTTGGACATCTGTGGTTGCAAATTTCTTAAGTAGTTCTTTTGCTAGGTCGTAGTAGGTTTGTAGGTGCGTAGCCTTGTAGGAATAGACCTCTATTATTTGATTCACAACTAGTTGTGAATCTCCCTAGATTGCCAAGTGTTGTATGCATGATGCTCAAGTAGTTAAGAGGCCTCTAAGCATTCCCTCATACTCTACCACATTGTTGGTGCAAGGGAATGCAAAATGATATGCATATGAATGCATTACCCCATAAGGAAATGTGATGATGGTAGTGTCACTACCTCCTCGCGTGGTTGAGGTACTGTCAAAGTGTAAAGTGGATTCAAAATGCGATGGGACAATGTTGATATTGCGAATGTGCTTGTCTAGGAATTCAGGGTCTATGGTGGCCTGGTCATTGACTGGCAAGGCCATGAGTTAGGTTGTTATGGCTTGACCCTTCATCAATGATTGACTTACATAGTGTAAATCAAACTTCATGGTTATTGCCTTCCATCGGGCTATCTTGCTACTTTCGTATAAATTGTTAGTGTTAGCCATGAGTATATTGCTTTTGAAAATGATGTTGGTTGTACTACAAAATAGGTAATGCCTCCAATTTTTTAGTGTGAACACTAAGGTAATGAAATTCCTCTCCACTTCATTGTATTTCACCTCATGCACTATTAATGTGTGACTTAGGTGATACACTGGTATCTTAAAGTCGTCGTCTCATTTCTAACATAGCAGTGCCATGATGGATGTGTTGGAGATGGTAAGGTACATGAAGAAGGGTTTATCCCTTTGTGGTGGATGCATAGTTGGGAGGTGTGAAAGCTCCTCCTTTAGGTTTTCGAAGGCCTATTGACACTGGGTTATTCACTCGAAGTTAATCCCCTTCTTTAGAAGATGTTGCATGGGGTGTAACTTGTCGATCAACTTTGCTATAAACCTTTGAATGAATTGTACTCTACCTTGCAAACCATGTAGCTCCTTAAGGTTTTTGTAAGGTGCCAGGTTGATGATGGGCTTAACTTTGTCAGGGTCCACTCGTATTCTGGCCTCCAATATGACAAATCCTAACATGCGCCTGATTTTCACCCCAAAGATGCACTTCTTAGGATTAAGGTGTAAGTCATGCATTTGGTAGAATTTGACGACTACTCCTAGATCACGTGGGTGACCAACTACCTCTTTGGACTTGACTACTATATCGTCCATGTAGTCATTTAATGTTTCTAGGATATAGTCATTTAAAATGTAAGTCATGGCTCGCTACTAGGTTGATCTAGCATTCCTAAGCCCGAAGGACATCATGGTGTAGCAAAAAGTCTCCCATGAGGTCATGAAGGTTGTTGATAGCTAGTGCTCTAGGTTAATGCAAATGTGATTGTATCCAGAGAAATCATCCATGAAAGATAGTAGAGCATGACTAGCCATGGTGTCAATGAGCTGATCAATACTTGGAAGTGGAAAGTTGTCCTTGATCGTTGCCTTGTTCAAGTCCCAGAAGTCTATACAAATTCGTATTCCTCCCATTTTCTTCAAAACCAAAATGATGTTGGAAATCCACTCTGAGTAGTCAATCATGTAGATGAAACCAGTTTGGTATAGCTTGGTGATTTCATCCCTCATGGCTAGTGTGATTTTCATCTTAACCTTGTGAGCCTTCTACTTGATTGACTTCATGTGTGGGTCTAGAATGATGTTGTGCTAAATTAGCCATGGATCTAGACCCGACATGTCGTTGTACAACCATGTGAAGACATTGTTGTTGTCTTGTAGAATATTGGCTACATTTTTATGTGTTTTCATGTCTAGGAGGGAGTTGAGTTTTAACATTTTCATCTCCCCTTTGGATGTGGTCACAAGCATCTCGATGAGAGGATCCTCCATTACATCCCCAACCTCTAAGTTTAGGGCTTGGACTAGATGCTTGGGCCAATTTGGGGATGCTTCTAAGGCTACTATTGTGCTAGTTGTAGTTGATCCCTAGTCAATCATGTTGGGGTTCAACTATCTTGCAAGCTTTCTGTGTGAACCTACTAATGTTAAGAGCATGGAGAGGTCGTGATGGATTTCCATCTCTTACTCAACCTATTAACATGAGATAAAAGCCTAGTTAAGAGATGTCTGTTAGTAGAGATTGTGTATAATGAAAACTTGCAAAGTAGTGATGAGATGCAACTTGCGAAGTGTGATGATGTAAAGACTAAAAGTTTGCCAGTTTAAGGTTATGGTGGACTGCTAAGGCATAAGAGTGCAAAATTTCTAAAGATGTAAAACTGCCAATGCAAAGTGTCAAGCTATGAAACTATCGACATGAAAATGCCAAACTACTAGTTTAGTGTCATTTCAAACTACCAAATTGTAACATGCACAATGATAGTATGCGAAACGGGAAACTACAAGTATGAGAAATGGAAAACCATTAATGCAAAAATACAAACTACTTACATGAAAGTATGAAACTGCTAGAAATTGCGACACTGACAATGTGGAAGTGCAAAATTATGAGAAGATGTGAAACCATCCATGTAGGAATGTGGAATTGCTAGATTAACGTCATTGCAAACTACGAACATAGTAAGTTGAAACCGCTAGTTTAGGGTCTTTTAGGATCGTTAGAGGTGCAACTCTGCCAAGATTTCTAGTTTAAGGTCTTTTCAGACCTATAATGGAAAAAAATATTTTTTTTTATTTTCAGGAAAGCAAAAAATTTACTCGAAGCATGTCAAGGCTTTAATGCTAATAGTGCTATGATGTCATGGAGAGCATGCTACGCTGTATAGTGTGCTCCGCATTAATTAGAGAGAGAGTGTGGAAAGTTTTACTATCTTATCATTATGACCATAAATAGTGGTTAAATCCTAGAAATTTTTCCATTCATACCATAAGAGCGTAGAGCCCACATCAGAGCACAAGGTGATTTTGGAGCATGAAGCAATTGTGCTAACAATTAGAAGGATGAGTTTTTATAGTGAAGAGGGTAAATCTACAAGTAAGACAATGGCTCCTAAGAGGGAACGCACTCATATGGTGCTTGCAAAGGTTGAGGAGGTGAAGAAGACCCTGGGGCACACGACGCAAGCATGCGTTGTAGTGTGGAAGAGCACATCGTTAACCTAGTAGGTTACTATGCTTCCTCTACTTTTTTGTTTTGCATTATCATTTTGCATCCATTTTTGGCTACCTTTTTTTCTATTTTTATGTCATTTTGGTCCTTTGCATCATCGCTTTCACCATTTCAATCATGGTAGATGCATAAATGTTATGCCATAGTTGCATGCAAGGCCACTTAAACCACCACCACCGTGGTTGTCATAACCATGGGGGCTAGGGTAGTTTAAGTTATTTGACCTTCGAATGGCGTAACATGGAATCCTTAGGAGGCCTAGACCATGTGTGATGTAATCATGTGACACGTGTTTTGTTAGGGCATGTTGTGAATTTTTCTGATGCTACACTACACTATGTGCGAGTAGAGGGTTATGCTACCCTATATGTATGAACTTCTAGGTGCTGCTACGTTGCACGTGTATTGCCCTTAGATATGATGCTAACATTTGATGATTATGTTGTGTAGGGTAGGGTTGAGGCCCAAACTTATTATTTTGGAAGTTAGAGGGGAGTTGTGTCATGTGAGCAGACCTATAGC
This sequence comes from Gnetum montanum, assembly GCA_015680685.1. Lineage (NCBI taxonomy): Eukaryota > Viridiplantae > Streptophyta > Gnetopsida > Gnetales > Gnetaceae > Gnetum > Gnetum montanum. The sequence goes on from MNCI01036913.1 coordinate 1,813,514, forward strand.
TAATGCTCCTCCTCCCTAGATACGCATGGGAGAGTGGGGGATCTGGTTCAGGAAAAGGGCACGGGACTTCCTACAGTTCCTCCTTAACCACTTCAATGTGATTTTTTAGTACTCATTGGAGGAGGAGAAGGTAGCCAGCATAACAAAAGCCATTTTTCCTAGGGCAAGCTAAGGCATTGTAAGGTTTCTAACTAATAGGAAAATCATGAGTAGGCGAGGAGAAGGATCCAGTTAGTGCCCAATAGGGTTAAGGCACTTGGCTTGGCTCTGGGAGATGCCTAAGTATAGATGCTACCACCATTTCAACACATTGTTCCTTGCAGATTTTATGATGATGTCCTTCCAGAACCCTCAAGGAACTATCTACTATGTTAGCAGCTGAGTTTCATAGCCTTGTTCTACTATGTTTGTGCGATGCTGGCCATAGTGGCTTAATTCTAATAGTATGCATTTGCTACCAGGTTCTTCATCAATGAGGATGGGGTTCATGACCTATCAAGTTTACTGGCTACAACATAAATAGCCCTACAAGAGTTATCTTCTATTGAGAACCTACGGATGGGTGTGATCGATTAATGCAAGGATGAATACCACACCTACCCATACATATATTCTACCCTCTACAATCAATGCAAGGGGTAGGACTAGTTGGATGGGGAGTGGGCAGAACCGTTCAAACTAGTCATGATCGAACAAGTTCTAGTTGAACTCCCACATTTTCCACTACCATACCGACTAGGTAGGTCAAGTGGTAAGTGCCACAAGTTTAAGTGTCTTTGCAATTTTTGAATTCTCTACATTTTTCGCTAAACATTTTTGTGGAACTATTGCAGGGGTGAGGAAGCCTCAGGAGGTGATAGTGGTAACCAAAAAGGCATAGGAGATAAATTTCTACTTCATGTATGGGGAAGTAGAGATGAGCCAACACTAGTTGAATGGTAGGACATCAGACTCCCTGGTCCAAAACATTGAAAATGTGGGGCTTATGGATCTATTCCTAGCCCTAAATCTGAACATTCCTGCAGTTGATATGCTCACCCTGGTTGAATCCTTTTCTAAAAAGGTGAGCCACATTCACCTATGCATGCATCGCATGCAAGTGGTTATTGACGTCAATGACCAGCTATTCGTGGATCTGTTCAGTGTCCCTGCTGAAGGCATTCCGATAGGGTCAAAGTCTAAGATGGATTTGACCCTTCAAAAGAAAGAAATTCAGGAGTGGTTAGGGCTCACCAAGAAGCATAAGGGGCTCCCTATGGAGAAACTCAAAGAAGAACCCATTAAGAAGTTTTACCCTATTTTCCACACTTGCGGATTTCCCTAGTTGCTCACCCAGGGAAAGGTCCTGGGGCTTGAGCAATCCTGGATAATGCATGAGGTTATGGTGGTGGGGACCCATTACAACTGGGTTGAGTCTCTATGTAAAGGCTTGCAGGTTGAAATCTTGGGGCACCATATGAAAAAGGATTCATGTTCCAACATCCATTATGCCTTCTATATGAGCTACCTTAAGCATTTTCCAGAGTTCCTAGTGGCTTAGGGAAAAGGAGTTTGGGTCATGCAAAATCGTGACTAGATTTCTAGACTATGGATTCACTAGATTTTTCAGACCACTTAAGCCCAAGATCCCCTAGAAATAATTGGGAACTCATTTTCTATAATGGCTAAGGATCAGGTGGCCCTCAACATTCATAGCTAGGACAACGTAGGTGAGACATCACCTGCCATAGATGGTAGCATGTCACGGGGTGAATGTCTCATAGCTGAGACTATGGCTAGCAAGTTATGGTAGAAGAGACCTCCTCTGGCTGAGAAAACCCTTCACACAGGGGAAGAGGAGGGGCAAAAACTATAGCTTAAACTATAGACGACGCAACCCCCTATTGGTAAGTGCTTTCGTTAAATGCTTTGTTTGTTGTAGTTAGTTATGCTATGCTATGGTAGATGGTGTAACATAGCATAGCACTTGAATTAGGATAATTTTCTTTGAGCTAATACAAAATATTTTTTTACGACTATAAGAATAAGGAGAAGAAGAAGAAGGTGACGAAATAAGGAAGGGACTTCCTACGATTAAGGAAGGGGCTCTTGTTATTAGGTAGAACCCTCCTATCGACAAAGAGCAACCTCCATTGAATAAAAAAGATGTTGCTCTCCTTAAGGGAAAGGCACTAGCGCATGAAGAAGAGGTTTGTAGGGACCTGGTAGGAACCTTTGGTCAAGCCACCATCATCTTCTTGCATCAGCAAGAAGAGAGACCACCATTATATGTTGGTGAGTTCAATAATATGTCTACCTTGTCATAGTCCATCTTGGTCATTACTAACGTGTTTGGTTATGCAATAGGTGCTACCACTGATGCCATAGGACCCTCTCTAGTTCACATGGGACCTTGGGCTGAAATCCTCAACAAGTTCATGTTTATGTAGGAGATTTTTGACAACATGATTGGTCACCTTTAGTGAGTGGACCTTGAAGCGAGTAGGTAGTAGTGTTGTTTACTCTCACGTTGTTATGATAAAATTTCTTGAGTTTGCTACTTATGTTATGCTAATGTAATTGGTATGTTCTTTGTGTCATGGCAGCTTCTCAACTCAAATGGGACCTGACATGACCTTTGAAGGTCGATGTTGTGTCTGCATTCCCACTAAAAGTGACTGAGGTATCTCATCATGCATACGATGAGGTTTGGAAATACACTTTGCACTTGGCTTGCTCCATGTCGGAGTGCAATCATACTAACGAGGACCTGTGGAAATGGATCCAGAAGGCTGAGGAAAGGCAAGTTGACCTAAGGGCTAAGGTGGAGAACCTCAAGTTGAAGAACAAGTTCCTCATAGCCCACAACACTAACAACGAGGACTAACGCATAACTATGGTAGACCATGCTAGGTTTTGGATACTTGCATGTCAAAATTTTGAGACCACCCATGAACTGATCGAGCAATGGATGCCAAGATTTAGTGCCAAGATTCACAAATGGGGGTAGAACCAAAGAAACCATATGCATATGTATAATAGGAAAATGTTGCCCATCGTAAACTGTACGAAGACACTGCTGTGGAGGCATTTATGTACGAAGCATTCGTAAATGCTATTGATGCTTATGAGGCCTATAATAGGTTCAAAGAGTAGGTCAAGATCAAGAAATGTTCTAATTGAAAGGTGGCCCTTCCCATAGGAGAGACCATGAATGTCTCCTTTTCTCTGGGGCCATCAAGGTGGATTCCTTTCAGAAGGGAGAGAGCTTCTACAGTAGATACTGCACCAGGAAAAAGGTGTTGGGTAGATATCATGACAAAGGAGGTCTGGCATCACCTTGGGCTCAGTTTAGACTAAATACCCTTCGAGATGGATGCAGGCCCTTCTCAGGTTAGTTAATGTTTACTATGCTAATGTTTATACTCTATTGTAGTTTGTAATTTTTTTTCCTTTCTAAGCACTTCGTTCCCATAATGCAGGCCCCAGATGAGGGTGCAATGCCTGTAGAGGAAGGAAATGAAGAGTTAGTGGGGAACAAAGTAGGGAAAAACCATGCAAAGATAGATGATGTAGGAGAAGATGGTGGAAACGATGCAAATAGAAAAGATTCATGATCACATGGGATTTTTTTTGAAAACTTGAAATTTTGGATTTTTGAATGTTTGTGTAATGAATTTTGCAAACATTGTTTGAAGGACAACTATTTCGAATAAAGCAAGAGGATCTTGCACTAACTTGTGTATTGCATACATGCGTCTTGTATAGAATGTTCATGATTTCATGTGCTAGTTTTAGGCCATTTCAGGCCATTGCGTAACATGCCAAAGAGATGACATGTCAACAACTTGAACAATGGCTAACTGGTAACTTATGCTAGTTTTAGGCCATTTCAAGCCATTTCTAGTTTTAGGCCATTTCAAGACATTGCTAGTTTTAGGCCATTTTGGGCCATAGCATAGCATAGTTTTAGGTTGTTTCGGTCCATAGCGTAGCATAGTTTTAGGCCATTTCAAGACATTGCTAGTTTTAGGCCATTTTGGACCATAGCTTAGCATAGTTTTAGGTTGTTTTGGGCCATAGCGTAGCATATTTTTAGGCCATTTCAGGCCACAACATAGTTTTTAGCCATTTCAGGCCATGGCATAAGTGCTCATTACTAGTTTAAGGCCATTTTTTGCCATTGCACATCCCTATTTTTATGTCGTTTCAAGCTATTTCATAGAAGCATATGAGCAGTGTGGGGGCAGGAGGTAGTGGGGTTGCTACGCTAGGTGAAGCTGCTTCTTGACACAACACGGTTTGAGTGAGATGTAAGGCTAAGGTGCCCCACAAGGGTTTTCATCTACATCCTCACCTTCCACTTGGAAGGGTAACTCATTCCATGCATTTTCATTTTGGGGATCAACTTGCTGAGTTGTCCCCTCTACCGGGTAGTCAGTGTAAGTTGCAATTCATTCTTAGAAGTTATGACCTCTAAGCCTTCTTCCATGCCTACATTTTGGATCACTTACATTGCTACTTCAACATCATGGATCACCACTTCTCTGCCTATGTAAGGTAGGTGGATTTCCTAGTGTATGGGTGAGGAGACTGTAACAACGGAAAACGTTGGTCGCTAGAAATAATGAATGAAAGTTTGTGTACATAGTTCTAACCCCAGATCCATGCAAGGATTGTGCTAGAGAGAAAATTAATTTTAGATGCCTTGAATAGTCTTGTTAATCAGACAGGGACTCACTTAATTAGTAAAATGTTTGTAGTAATTTGATAGCAAAATGAATATTTTTTATAAGGCGATGCAATATTGTTAATCCCGAAAACAGTTGAGGACAATGTAAATGATTTAGATGTGATTGCCAAATCTATATAAATAGGATGCAAGGAATTAGATTTGTAGGTAATATGATCATAAGATCTGGGATTTAATTTATGAACACAATATGTTTGATACAATGATTACAGGTAGGCTTCGGTTTGGACGAAGCACATGCAAGCAACAAGAAAGTTATCTAAAGATGAGATGAGTGAGGGTCAATCTACCTTGTTCTATCCAATCTGGGTGCAAGGAAGTTAGACCCCAAGGAGAATATCTGGTAGCCGATTTTTTCTGATCAAGAACTCTCGCTAATCACCTCTGATGTTCTCATGATCGTTGATCTTCTTTTTGCTCTCTTGCCAACCTTGAAAGAGAAAATTTTTTCCAACCCCTTGATCTTCATCAACTGGAGCATTTATAAGCTTAGGGTCAGGAGGAAAACATGGTTTAGGTGACACATGTCCAAAACTTATAAGATGTCGTTGACTTGATGTGTCGTCATTGAAGCTTGCAACGCTATGCTGCATAGTGCGTCGTAAGCTATTCCTGTTTGAGCCTTGGCAATAAACTATCCTTTGATTATGCTACAATATGCTAGAGAGCATATTGTGGTGTATGAATTACTAATGTTTGAATTGTGTTGTTGTTACTTGCATTACACTACATTACATTACATTACGCATCATAGCATGATTCAGTGTAAAATAATGAAACTGTAAAAGTTGAAGTATTGTCATCACACTTCCTTTATTTCAATCTCTTTTGGGGTTTTACTATGCTGCACTACGTAAAGCAGCATAATGGGCCCCTTAACTAGGAAATAAAACCCACTAAAATACGCGGCATGCTGCAGATCGTTGCTTAAGCCTTGAGATTTTTGCTAGGTTGTCGAAGCCTTGAATGTTTGTCATCCTTGATGTTGTGATGGACTGTCCTTGATATTACACTATGCAACACAACATTACGCTATGTTGCATAATGTAGCATAATATGATAAATGTTGAGATTTTGAAACATAGAAAATTTGCAAAGTGGAATATTTACCATCGTGCATCCATCATTTTATTCTATCTCCTGAATTTCATCTATGTTGTGGCACACCTTGTTGTGACTCCTTGCCTAAGTCACTAGATTTTGCCAAATCATCGAGGCCTTGAAATTTTTATGGTGTTTCAATGGCCCCTCCTTGTTGATGTTTAGAGGACTTTTCCGAAAGAGATTGAAAAAAAATACGAAACACCAAAGAGGTAAATGCACAAACAACAGGCATCGAAGATTGCTCAGATGTCACTCTATCGAAACCTGGAAGTGTGAAGATAGGGTAGGGGGGAAAGAAAAGGAGGAATTTTATAGATGTGAGGTAAGATAAGTTTTGGGAAGACTCAAGCACATGAACATGAAACTTTTGTGAACAAGTCATAGAGTCCTTCTACGAATGCATTTGTGAGAAGTTACGCCATCATCATATATATAAAAGGACTTGGGTGGGTGAGTTGTGTTACGCCTGTGTGGCCTAGATAAGTTGTTTTCCATCCATTTTGCTAAGAATTTCCCCCTTTCTTTTGAACTACTTTCCACTAGGTGAGTTGCATTACACCAGTTCATGAACATGAGGATGCTAAAGAGTTTCCTGAATATACAAGCAAAGCAAGGGGTAAAGGTAGTCATGAGGAAAAAGGGAGGAGAAAATGAAGTAATGCATCTGATGGAGGGAGAGGTAGGGTTTGCACTCCTAAGTGGCTAGGCTAGTCTGAGCAATTACTTCAGGACACCACGACACCTCACCTTCTAAAAAATGCATTCCCAATCAACACTGTCGTAGTGAGTAACCTGCAAAAACATAATAGAGATCAGAGCATAGAAGCAATCGTTCTAATCGCTAAGGAGGGAGGCTGTTGAAACAAGCACCATCCAAAGCGAAAAGGAGAGCATAGACCATGAAACAACAACCATAACAAGGAAAAATAATTCCAATGTTAGTGTCACGGTTCATGCAATCATCATTGACAGCCATATTCATGTTGCTCAAATGATTGGGCAAAGAACAAGTCAAATGAATCTGCTAGGCTAGAGTTTGGTGACAATGATGGATGGAGGCCATTGAGACTATGGATGACCATAGTTTCTTTGGGGCCCCAAGTGGCAAAGTTGATCCTAGGAGCTACAGCTACAGAGTGGCTATTGTAGAGACATCTTTGAGGGGTCAGTAGTATGTCTTTCGACATGTCCAAGGAATCAGTAGGATGTTGATAGGGTAGTGTTGTTGTGTCTATTCCAATTCCTAACACATTCCATCTGGTAGGGATACTATGCAAGAATAACCATGCTCACTTGCTTCATGGAATGCTTGGAAGATTCTAGTTTTGAGTCCTGGTTGACTGTTGTTACTAGTTTTAAGCCTCAACAGGCCATGGTCCCTATTTAACATCTAGGCAAACTGGAACCTACTAGTTTTACATCATAGTGGATGGTGGAAGATCCGGTTTATGGTCCCAGCAGATGATGCTATAGGTGTCAGTTTTTTGTCATGACCTAGAAACAAGTTTTTGTTGGTTTAGTGTCTCAGTAGACATATGCTAGTTTCACATCATGGTGAATGGTGGAAGACTTTGCCAGTTTAGCATCTTGGCAGACATGTGTAATAAGTGTCAGTTTTACGTTGTAGTGGACATGTACAACTTTGCTAGTTTTACATCGGAGTGGACGTTTGTTACCTTGCATTTGAACCGAGTCGATGTTCAGACATAATACCACTTCAAATACAGATGATTTACTAGATTTGATAACTCGTTGTCGTTGATATCTTCTAACTTGAATGCTCCATTGTCGTATGCACCGATGACCAAGAAAGGGCCTTCCTAGTTTGCAAATAACTTACCTACTGATTCACGAATGGCCTTGAGAACTAAGTCTCCTTTCTTGATTGGTCATTAATGCAGATTGTGTTGATGCTTCTGTCTTTGTTTATCCTGATATCTTTTGATGTTTTCAAGTGTCTAGATGCGTTTCTCCTCCACTAAGTCTAAATCCATGATTCTAGAGTCATTGTGTTGAGTCTCATTTATAACTATGGATAGGACCATCCGCAATGAGGGAACCTATAATTCCAAGGGCAACACTACTTCGGACCCAAAGACCAGGCTATAGGGCATCCTATCTATGGTTGTTCTGCATATCGTATGATACACCCATAGCACGTAGACGATTTTTTCATGCCATCGTTTTTTGTTACTGTTGAGCATCTTCTTAAGTAAATTGATAATTACTTTGTTTTTTTCTTCTTCTTGAACATTTTCCAGTAGGTAATAAGGTGAAGAAAAATATTTCTTGATACCAAGATTATTGAAAAACATTTGTTTTTTGTGCTACTAAATTGTGGTCGTTTGTCAGTCACAATATTCATAGGGAGTCCAAATTTGGTTACAATATTGTCTAAGATGAAATCGCAAACCTATTGAGATGTAATCTTTCATAGGGGGATGGCCTCAACCCACTTTGTAAAATACTCGATGGTGGTGATAATGAAGCTATATCCTGCGGAAGATTTAGGCACGATGGGACCTATGATGTCTAGTCCCCATCGTTGGAATGGCCAAGTAATCTAGGTAGTATGTAACTTAGTTGGTGACACATGTATTAGGTTTGCATAACGCTAGCATGTATCACATGTCTTAACTTTGATAAGGCAATCTCTTTCCATGTATGGCCAATAGTACCCTAGGCATTTGATTTTAGTGGCCATGGCTCACGAGGCTACGTGTCCCCCACACAGTCCCTCATGGACTTCGCTAACTATCTATTGTACTTTATCATTATTAACATAGGTGAGAAATACTTCATCAAAAGAGCATCTACAAAGAGTACTATCTCTAATGATGATGTATTTCCTAGCACGCTTGCGCACTACATCCTTTTGTGCATGCATTAGCTCATGCGATGCTTTGCCATGCATAAGGTATCTTTTAATATTGTCATACCATTTTGACATTCCTTCTACATTTAATGAAGAAATATGTGCCACTTGAATAATGGGCTCTGTACATTCTATCATTAAATTAGGCCAAGTTGCAAACAAGTGTGGTGGCATGTTTAGTGCCAGTGTTGCCAGTGCATCGGCAATAGCGTTTTCGTTACACAACACGTGTTGGGCATTGATCCTCACAAATTGTTTTAGGAGATCTTTAGCCATATCACAATAGGGTTGTATATGCACATCTTTGCAGGCATATACTCCTATGATTTGATTGATGAAGAGCATCGAATTACCTTGGATGGCCAGGTGTTAAACATTGACTTCTCTGGCTGTCAACAATCCTTTGAGGAGCCCCTCATACTTTGCCATGTTGTTTGTACAAGGGAAAGCTAAGTAGTAAGCCAATGGATGCACATCCTCAGTGGTAAACGTAATAATGGTGGTAGCACTACTACCTCTACTAGTTGAAGCTCTATCGAAATATAATGTTGCTTCAAGGCCTATCGACGTAGGGCTTGTACTATGTACATTTTCATCTGGAAATTCTAGCTCTATTGTAGCTTGATCTTTAGTGGGCGATGTTGCTAGCTGGTCAACTATAGCTTGACCTTTGATGGACGATTGATCGACATAATGTAAATCAAATTTGGCTGTGATGGCCTTCCAAGAAGCTATCCTACTAGTCTCATATAAGCTTTTTGAGATAGCTCACAAAATGTTGCTTTTACAAATTATGTTGACCTAACTACGGAAAAGATAATGCCTACATTTTTTAAGTGCAAAAAATAACACCAAACAGTTACGCTCCACTTCATTATACCTTTTTTCATACAAAAATAGAGCATGAATCAGGTAGTAGATAGGGGCTTCTAACCCATCGTTCCTTTTTTTGCACAGTAACGTAGCTATAGATACATCTAAGTTAGCTATATAGATGTAAAAAGGTTGATCCCTTTGTGGAGGAAAAACTATTGGTAAATGTTGTATCTTATTTTTTAAGTTGTCAAATGCATGCTGGCATTCATTAGTCCATTCGAAATTAACATCCTTCTTAAGAAGGTGTTGCATGGAATGTAATTTGTCTGTTAATTTCGAAATGAACCACTTGATGAAATGTAGTTTGATTTGCAACCCATGTAGTTCTTTCATGTTTGTAGATGGCATTAAATCGATGATTGCTTTGACCTTGTCAGGGTCAATTCGGATGCCAGTCTCCGATACCACAAACCCAAACATGCATTTGGTTTTGATTCTGAATACGCATTTTTTTGGGTTGAGCCATAATTCATGCTTAAGAAATCATTTAAGTACTAACTCCAAGTCTTTTGAGTGATCTTCAGACTTTATAGACTTGACAGCTATGTCGTCTACAGAGTCATTCAATCTCCCTAAAAGGTAGTTGCTAAAGATGTATGTCATGGCTTGTTGATACGTTGCCCTAGCATTTTTTAGCCTGAAGGGCATCATGGTGTAATAGAAGGTTCCCCAAGATGTCATGAATTTTGTGGTTAATTGATGCTCTAAATTAATACAAATTTGATTATAACCTGAGAAACCATCCATAAAGGATAGAAGCGTGTCGCTAGCTATTGTGTCGAACAGTTGGTCGATACTTGGTAATAGGAAATTATCCTTAATCATAGCTTTGTTCAAATCTCGAAAGTCTATGCAGATACGTATGGCTCCCTTTTTCTCAGTAACAACTACGATGTTGAACACCCAGTCCAAGTAATCGACTGCATGAATGAAACTAGCTTGATATAGCTTGGTGATTTCATTATGCACTGCTAACATGATTTCTGGCTTAATATTTCATGCTTTCTGTCTAATTGCTTTGATGCATGGGTCTAAAATTATGTTATGCTGTATTAATCTCAGGTGTAATCCTAGCATGTCTTCGTATGACCATGCAAATATAGCAACGTTGTCTTGGAGCATCCTCATTATGTCACTTTGTGTCTATCAGTTTAGGAGGGAACTATCCCTAAGAGTTCTATTTTTTCCTTTGTGCGTAACCACAGGGACCTCATCAAGAGGGTCCTCAGTAACATCGCTAGCCTCCAAGTCTAGCATTCGGGCTAGATGTTCTGGCCAATCTACAGATATTTTTGATGTTGCTATAGTTTTGTCACAAAGGGAAGGGTATGTTTCTATTAGCGTGCAATTAAGCCATCTAATAGTCTCCCTATATGGGCTTATTAAGGCTAATGGTATGGATAAATTTGTGTCCATTTGCGAATCACCCTGCAAAAATGCCAAAACAGGGAAGTTGTTACATCATTTTTCAGCCAATCTATTGAGTGATAAGAGTTTAATTTTGTTTTCATTGCATCAGGGTTGCATATTAAGGAGGCTTCTAGTTTAAGTTCTTAGTGGACCATTACAAATATGCTTGGTTTGTAAAACCATGGTGAGCTCAGCATCCTAGATGTTGGCATATCAAATAAAATGGAAGGAGCAACATGGCGTATCTAGCATGTTATGATATTTGAATTTCTATACAAACCATAGTTAATGTGCTCATATTACGAGATGATAAATGTATTAGTTTAGGGTTGTTTTGGACCACAATCTACATGATATCTATGAAATTAATGTCCTAATCCTCGTGTTTCATGTCATACTGACACCAGTGTTTCGGGAAAGTTCTGCATCGATTGGGTAGAAAGAGAAGTTTTTTTCAACCATTTTTGTTTATAAACCGATGGTTCATGCTTGAAACAAGTTATAGATATCGTGAATTTGGATTTTGGCTATAGCAGAAGAAGAGAAAAAGCAAGCCATAAATAGAGGATTTTGTGAAAATTCATTTGATTGTAGCTATGGAACTAAAGATTAAGGGGAAGAATCCTAAAATGGCAAGGATCGGTGAAGTGTAAGAGAGTTTGCAGTGGGCTTCATAGGCCAGGGTCGAGGCTTGAGAAGTTACCCCGCTGAACCAGTAAGTCATTATCTAGCTTTTTTCACCATTGTTATATTTGTTGTGCTTTGTGATTATATGTTATTTTTCTGAATGCGCATGTTGCATTGAGCGTTAATATCTATTTATGTGGGTTGAGCCATTGCAGTTTGCGGTCTTTTCTGTTGGAGATGAACCTCATATCATTACGAGGGTTTAGATAACATTGAGTAAGACTGAGTGAACATCATGTATAATCGAAAAAAAACCTAGGTGTTATAGCCGGTGGATAGTAAAATTAGGGTTTTTTCTCTTTTACTTTATTCCCATGATGGTTACACGTTAGGCTAGAATGATACGCAATTTCTTTTTCATCGCCATTGTCAGAGACAAACCTTAAGTTGCTGCAAGGGTTTGGACGATTCTGGCCATGCGTTTCCAGTGGAACCTATAATTTTCAAGGAATCAGGAAAACCCTAATATAGATGTTTTGCCTAATGGTAGTATGTTTTTTTTGTTAATATACAATATTATGCTAACGCTTGTCCTAATCATTTTGGACATCATGGGCATTCTCTACTGCATGCATGTCCCCGCGGCCAATGTTCCTCCTCCTCATGCTCGTATAAAGGGGGAGGCAGTGTGGTTTTGAAGGGGTGCACGGGGGTTCCTATATTTTTTTCTTCACAACTACAGTGTAATTATCTGGTTGCATCTACCAGGCAATGTAGCTGCCACCATTTTGGAGACACTACTAGTCGGTTCCACGCAAGGCATCTTGGGGTTCCTAACAGACGGTAGGATTGAGACTGCGTGGGTGCAAGATCATGAATAAAGTGCCAAAGGTTTGAGGTGTGTGATTTGGATCTGGAAGGTACCTAGGTTCAATTTCTATCACTCCTACAATACTCTATTTTTGGCCCGTCACCTCACAACCTCTTTCTAGAACCCAACTGGTATTGTGTATTATGCCGACGGGTAGGAATCTAGATTTGTCTCATTTCAATGTGTGTCAATGCACTAACTACTATTTAAATTTACATTGCACATAAAGAATCTACCCATTTTCTATGATGTAGATTCTTTATCAATGACAGCAGTCTCCTGGGTGATAATGATACCTTGTCATTGACCGAAAGGGCTATAGTTGAATTTACTGCTATTAACAACGTACGAGCCACTATCATGGAACAACTAGCATTTGAAATTCAAGAATACCTGACTCTCTATGCCATTTTCTATGCTAGGTGTAAAAATATCAGATGGCTAGATAAGGAATGGACCTTGGATCCTCCCCTCACTATCACCGATGTGCGAAGAAAAATCCCTCCATTTCCTTTACCATTCGGACCTGGTAAACTTCGTTATGATAATGAATTGTGTTAATGTTATTATCTAGCGATGATTTGTGAAGTTGTCTTATTTTATTCTTTATTATCTCAGCTTGGCTATTAGTTTATCTATGAAGTCAGGGAATCACAAGATATTACGATCATGGCTTCTGGTCACAATGCGAGCTATATCTTTTTCTGCTATGGTGACATAAAGGAGGTACAACACTGGCTCGGCCATAGAGAGGCCCCTGTTGTTTTGACCAATAACCTTTGGAGGCTAGACTAATGGACCTATTCTTGGCCATAACCCCTGATGTTACTATGGTCGAAATGTTGACCTCAATCAACTCCTTCAGTGAAGAAGCTGAGCATCTCTGCATACATGTGCATAACATGCATGTAAATTTTGATATTGATGCTTAGCTATTCATCAATCTCTTTGGGGTCCCCTTTAATGGCTTTCCCATAAAGAAAAATTTGAAGAGGAGATCAAATACCAGGAAGAGATAGAGGAGTAGCTAGGGGTTAGGAAGGGGATCAAAGAAATTCCCGTCGAAGGGACTGAGTTGGAAGTGGCCAACACCATTTACCCTCCTGAAGGAATCGGGGAGTCATTGTCAGTAACGACTAAAAACATGGTGGCACCTCGAATGTGGGGTCAAGATAGTATGGGTAGGATGCTCCCTTCCTATACTAGTGATGTGTCAAGGGAAAAGTACTTGGCAAATGAGATAGTGGACTTGTCAGTGCCCCAGAAGAAGCCTCGTTTGACAAAGGAGTCTGGTGAGCCAACAAGTGGTGCGAGGTAGAAGATGCAGGTCAAGTTTTGAAGGACTAATCCTCTAGTAGGTAAGCAAAAGAATGCGATAATGGTTGTAGTTATGCTATATATAGACAATCTTACATTGTAATTTACCAAATTAGAGCAAAATTCTATGTTAACTGAGGATATTGTGTGACAATGAAGGAGAAGGTTATGGAAAAGTTAACCCCTGAAATAGGGGCTATGGTTTTATAGTGCGAGGAAGAGGCCCCATCCTTGGAAGAAGAGGCTACGATCAACACAATAAGCAGTGCGTAGGTTCTCACATGTGAGAAGGGAGCAATAGTTGAAGATGCCAAAGTCCTTTCAGCCCAGACAAGAGGAGGTAAATGATTGGTGACTCTGTGAGGCTAACTTTTATGACATATTGGACTCTAGGAAATTTCTTCTAAAGGTTATATTGGTCATCATAATGTTTCAATTATGTCCTCATATGGATCTTGTTCTACGTAATAGGTGACTAGGACGTACACCTGTCAACAGTGTCAACTCAATCTTGGGACCAATTTCCTGATAAATTCAACTTTATGGAAGGGGTCGTCCAAGATATGATCAATCGCATGGAGCAAATAAATCCTGAAGCAGGTACACCATGATCACTACATAGAAGTTACTCCATCATGATATTTTATGAAACACCACAAAATTCTCAGCTTAGCACTTCTCCGACAAGAATTGAGCTAAGTCATGATGCTTCCCAACATGACTAAAGCTTCAGGACCTCACAAAAAGCTTCAAACGGAGTCGAACTAAGAAAAAAATGGTTCCCTGGGATCCACAGAAGACTACAGTGACATCTGGCATTAGAACTAGAAAATTTTGAAGTCAAAACACTTGGTTTTCACCAAGTATGCATCCTGGACATCAGCCTATACACGCCCAGCATGTACACCTAGTGTGTACACCCAGCATGTACACCCAGCGTGTACACCAAGCATGTACATCCAACGTGTATGCCCAACGTGCACACCCAGTGTGTATGCCTAGTGTGCACCACAAAAAGCGAGGTTAACCAAGTGATTCAGCCAACCTACATGTTGACCTACATGCCTAGCATGTACGCTTAGTATGCAGCCCAACGTACACCAATCGGAGCCTTCCAAAATCATGTCAGATCAAGTTCAAATGAGCCCAAATTTGATAGGCAGCATTCTCAAATCCAAAGGCCAAGTTCAAGATTTTTTGTTGTAACAGTATGCTTGTTTGTAAAGTTCAATTCCTTTGTATTGGAAAAGTCTGTATGCTGAGTTCACATGCCCAGCATGTACACGTTGGCATGTAGCATGTTGTATGGTTGTAATATTCTTTACACTCAAGAAACATAGCCACATGTCATCCAACCTAAAATTCTCTCACCCACTGCCACTCATACCCTTCTAGATCTAAATCCAATGCCCAAAGCCTCATAAAAACCCCAATTTTTCACTAGATCGAGGTTGGCAATTTTGACAAAAAAAATGGGAATCGGCGACACTTAGCAAAAATCTGAACACCAACCCTGCACACTAGACTTCAACCTTGTACATGGACCATACAGCCTTCACATTGTGCATGCATTCCAAAACAGCACACCATCATCCATCCACATCCATCGAGGCTCTTCATCCACCTTGTGCCAGTCCCACAACTACGTTTAGACCGGTGCACTATAATCCTCATTTTTGCAATAAAATTTCTTCATTTCCAATTGATATTCGTTATAGTTTGCATTCATTTTTTCCTATCACTTTTTTTATATTTCTGCACATTTACATTCTAGATTACGCTTATTACGCTGATTACATATAACCTAGTGCATTGCATGTTGGCATACATTTGGGAAATCCTTTAATGATCTTTGTGTAGACCACTCAAGGTACTCTACCTTCATCAGTTCTAGCTCACCCTCAAGTGAAGGTAGAGTCTTCTGTGCTCATTCACAGATCCCATGGTGCTCATCCCCTTTGAGCCTCTCACTGATGATTTTGGATAGTACAAAAAATGGTGCTAGAAGGAGGGCCTAAAACTACTTAAACCTACTCTAATCCACTGTAGATTTCTTTGGATCTATTAATTCACCACTCTCTGTGCTTATGATCTACCACCAATTTCCTCATATTTACACTTTTTCTGCATAACTTTGATTTTGCAACTCCCTGAATCTGTGTCCTATTTCACAGCAATCTCAGCATCTACATGCCGCCCAGCTTACCTGCATGCTGTAGACCCTGTCTACACACTGCCCAGCTTACCTGCATGTTGTAGACCCTATCTACACACTGTAACTACTTGCAACATTCTGACCACTCTGTCTTTACATTGACAGTTGCAGTCTACACACCATAACCCCAATTTATACATTGTGACCAGTTTCTATACACTGGTCATTGAAGCCTGTACGCTAGGATCTAGTCCATACGCTGTGTAAATAGACTGCACGCTGATAAGTATACCCATTTCATACTTGGCCATATCCTCACCTATACAACCTGAAATTATCTCTCATCCACCTAGTTACACTTATGACCTTTCCATCATGAATACTACCAACACCAACATTTCAACCAAGCCCATTCTAGACACCATTGGCCCCATGATGATGTCGATACCCATTATGCAACCCATAGGGGCCCACGTTGAGGTCAATCCCTGAAGAGGACTTCGCTGATCTCTTAGACTACAAGGGAAGAATCCATCATTTAATATCATAACACAAGAATAGTATAACTTCATATGTGTGAAGATCCAAGCCAACTTAGCAGTAGATCAAACTAAACTAGAGGCCAAAAAATAGTATGAACTGGTTCATAAGGGAGGACATGAGTTCATCCCCTCCCCATATGACATCATCCCTCTTCCAAAGCACTACTCTAAGCTCATTTCATAGCTCCTCCTAGTAAGAAGTCAATCTCAAGACCAATCCANAAATTGGTAGTAGATCAAACTGAACTGGAGGCCAAGAAATAGTATGAATTGTCTCATAACGGAGGACATGAGTTCATCCCCTTCCCATATAACATCATCCCTCTTCCAGAGCACTACTCTAAGCCCATTTCATAGCTCCTACTAGTAAGTAGTCAATCTCAAGACCAATCCATAGTAAATCCTCAATTAGAAGAAGAGGATGACTTTGTGGCATAGTGTGAACACAAGGATTTGTACCATACTCTTAGTCCGCACACTTACGCAAACCCATTATTTCATCCCTTCATGGGGGAGACTATGTCTCTCCATTCATTTAAACCCACTCAAGCGTACGTGCCTTAGCAAGAACCATCCACTCTTGTTCCCACATTTCCATTGATTGATACTCAGTTCAATATACCCATCACCACTATTCTTCCTGTTACCACGTCACCCCCTCTTTTACAAATACAACCCCAACAACACCCGCCTCAAGATAATGTAGGAGTGAAATTCCCACCCCAAGTGATTGGGATGTCATCTGTGATATCGAGTTCTACATCTACTCACTATATACCATGAATTCAAACCCAAGGAGCACCTTTCATCATCACAACTCAACAAGTTCAAGGTGTTCTCTCACAAACCATGCCTGAAAAATGCACTGTGACTGGTATGCAACCGCATCAACCCCTTCACTACAACATACCACCTCCTACAAATCCACCCATGAACATCCCTCAAGTACAACAACAACAACAACCCTTTCTTTATAGCATGCCACCCCTAGTAGCACCTACCATGAATATTCCACAAGCACAACCTCTGACTACTCAAATTTCCTCTTTCCCGCCCACCGTAAAACAATCTAACTTGTATACTATACAACATAACTAGGCTACCACCTCACCTAGGGCCCAAGACTAGGTTGAAGCCAAAAAACTGATGCAAGAGCTAACTAACGATCTCAAGTGCCTCAAAACAACTACTAATGAAGAGCTTAAGATAGTAGATTTCTATCAGGATGACCCTATCAGCTCTTCGATCCCACCTCTAATGTTACCTAAGGATGTTTCCTTATCCTCGTTAACTAAATACAATGGGGAAACAGATCCCAATGCCCATCTCATAACATTTAGACTAGAGTGTGTGTTGCTTCAAGCATGGCCACATGCCATCTTGCAAGTGCTCCCCATGTTCCTCATAGGGAGAGCACTTGGCTAGTATCAGGCTTTACCTTGAAATTCCATATCATCTTTGGAAGATTTATTACACTAGTTCGTTACCATGTTCAAGTATAACTTGAAGCGTGAAGCAACACTTGATTTCCTCATACAGGTTAAGCAAGCACCTCTTGAACCTATTCAAAAATTTATTCAATGGTGGAGTGCTTCCCTTAATGAGCTCCACGAGTCAATCCCAGAGACTTATCTCCTCACTATTTTAAAGGGGGCCATTAATGATTTTGTAAAGTCCAAACTATACTATCTTAATGCACACACCCTTAGCCAGGCTTTTGTACAAATAAAGAATATTGAAGAAGCTGCAAAAAATAGTCATGACCCAGTAGCCTATTCCACCTTTAAAATCCAACATAATAAGAAAGACAAAGAAAAGGCTAAAGAAATAGTAGTAGTAGTAGCAGAAACCCAACAAGCGAAAACACTACAACAAGGTAAACCACCTACTTCCCCCACTAGCTATACTAGACCTGCTCCCACTACTACACCTGGACTGTCCACATCACAAAATGCTACACCAGGTCATGCGAGAAACATTGAGAGGAGAGACCCCTCTCAATATACACCATTGCCCATGAAACCTTTGTAATTATTTGACCAACTCTTGAAGGCCGGGCTAATAAAACATAAATAATTTTCCCCTACGGCAATTCAAAGACACGATCGATTCTGCAAATTAGTCGAGAACCCAAGCTTGGTGACACTGGATGAACCCCCAATTCCAAGAGGATTTAGAGTAGATCACTATTGTGAGTATCATTAATGTAATGGGCATGGCACTGACTACTATTTCACCTAGAAGCAAGACATTCAACAAATGATTGATGGAGGTGAGATCACTTTCGATGAGGCCAACTTAGTCAAACCACAAAACCAGTCCATGGGCATATATAAAGATCCCCTAAATACTAAGGAAGCACCATACATAATTAACACCATCTACTTAGAAAATGAACAAGAAACACCTAGGATTAACACCATTTATTTAGATTATGAACACCAAACACCTAGGAGACCCTTTTTAGCCTATACTCCTCCCACTGCACAAACACCCATACCTCAATCATCATACCCTCCATATAACCTACCTACCCTACAAGGACCCTATGTAATCTGGGTACCTCCCATGGTGGCAGCCTCTACCATACCACCACAAGCTAAACCATACGTAGTGCATATACCTCCTACCGCTACTACCCTAAACATGCAGCCTCCTACCCAGCCCGCTCCCTATGTAGTACAGGTGCCAACCATGGTTGCAACTACAAAGGCACAACCCCCAACTAGACCAACTCCATATGTTTTCAGGATATCCAAACATCCTGATAACCACCAACCTTTCACTTCGCAAACATAGAATAGACCAACCCCGTATGTTGTTAGGATGCCCAAGCAGCCTGATACTCAACCACCTTCAACTATCCAATCGTAACCCTATCCTACTCCATATGTCATACAGGTTCCAAAGCAACCTAATGTTCAAAAACCAAATATTCCCCCATGCCACATGCAGGAATGCTTGGCATACAGGCCCACATGAGAACTCTTGAAGAAAGAATATCAACGGCTTGCCTTAGGACCCCCCAAGCCTACTCCATTAAGTGTAGTACCCATGACATAACCTAATAAAAAACGAAACATGAGCTATAAGGTAGAATCATCAGGAATACATGATATATCTAGATCAACAACTACAAAAGAAAATGTCAAACCAGCTACACATGAGATAAAATTTTTCAGCCCGATGGACCAAGTAACCATTAACAAGCATACACCTAATGGCAAAGATTTAGTAACAACCCTAACATAGGTTACATAGGCACTTAAACAGAAAAACACTTCATTAATTCTATATGAGATGATGTTGAATTTTCAAACTCATCATGAAGCCCTAGTACATATGTTGAAATCAATCCCGGTAAATGAAGACTTACCTCCGAATGAACTTTCCATTCATGTGATAATGTATTCGCCTCAAAGGCCAATTTCTAAATCACTAAGCTTCCATACTAACAACATCAAAATTGATGAGAAAATAGGAGAAGTGACAACCACACCTATATTCATAACCATAAAAGTAAGTCAATTCAAAATACATAGAGTGCATGTAGATGACAGAGCCACCACAAATGTAGTACCCTATCCCATCATTGAATAATTAGGGCTTACAAAACTAATTAGAAAAACCTCCACCACATGTTTAAAATCATTTAGTGGATCACGCATAGTAGTAAAAGGGACCATAACTTTGGACTTTATAGTAGGGGATTGTTTCCCCATGTCTCTTGACTTTTCTTTCTTCGATGAAATGTCAAGGTTCAATTTAATATTAGGAAGACCCTGGCTAGCCCAACTCAAAGTAGTCTCTTCCCCCATACACCAAGAGATCCACATGTCTTATGAAGGTAGTGAAATCATTATACACAGGGAAGCCGCTACACCTACCATCTCTTCACATACAAATATAAACCAAGGCTTAGAGGTTAAGTTTGAAGAGCTTAAATAGGATGACACAAAGGAAAAAGAAAGTTGCATGCAACTAGGAAATAATGATCCATCAGATGTTAAAGAAACTTCACACAGCATAGAAACACCAAAACTTGAAATTGTACATACACCGCCCAACCTAGAAACTACAACAAACTTAGAAACTACTATACATACGGAAACACTAGGAGACACCAACATGGAGCCTATTCCATCAGACGTCCCTTGGGCTGAATTACTGTTCAACATGATCAACGAAGGGGAAACTGAGTACAGAATCATACCTATTAATGCCACTCCAAACGTTAAATTAAGGAAACTCAAAAAATTACTCAACCATTAAGCTACATTCATCATCCGAAATGACATTAAACTATCACATGTACTCAACGACATAAAACTAGCCATGGCCAGAAATGGCTAGTTTACCAAGAAACTCACTTGTATCACTTGAAACTTCTCTTGTTTACACATGGCCCAAAATGGCCTTAAACTAGTACATGGGGCCCGAAATGGCCTTAAACTAGAGCATTTTCTTACATTTTTTTCTCTCAATTCAAGTTTATAGTTCAAAGTTATGCTTACCTTGTTGCATTATCAGTTATAGTTTTCCTCCACATTACCCCTCTTTACATGATTATGCTTCAATTACGATTACATTCCTACCTCTATTCGTACTTCGTGCATTACACTTAAAAAAATGAACAAAAAAATTTTACACTGCTACATCATTTTTACATTCAAGCCCAAAAGAAAAAAAATATTTTCACTTTAAATCTACATGTATCAGTGTTCAAACAAACTCAAAATTCAAACAACAAAAGATAAAAAAAAATGATGATGAATAATAGAAATCTCAACCAATTTTTTTTAAAATGTATTAAAGTCAAATTAGAACTTAGCGCCATGCTCCCACATGATACATAGATCACATAAATAATCATTTTAACAATAAAAACATCAAATTAAAACTAGGCATCAAATCTAGAAGGAGCTTGATCTTCAGACTCCTCCGCATCATCCTGCCCCACTCCGCTAGGGCCACCTTCCTGGCCACCGTCATCCTCATGATTCTGTAAAAGGTAAAAGAAAATAATTAACAAAGAAAGATGACATTTTCTGCTAAAACTAATATACAAATTTGACAAATCTAAATGACTTATTGAAGAAGATCCTCATAGACCAAACTCTAGCCGATGAAGGATTTCCTCCTCAGGGACACTTGCCCAGTCAATTCCATCAAGACCCAAATCAATGTTGGCTAAGGCCTTCCTTTTGTCCACTGCCAATCAATTGGGATGTTTAAGAGGAAACTCTCCCATAGAAACCTCCCCATAAGCTATAGTAATGACCCTCTTGGGAGACTCCATCTCTACCACAGTGTGCTTAGCAAATGCATCAAATGAAGATTGTAGGCCTAAACCCTCTACAAACATTTCCAGTTGACTCTTCTCTATGGATTGCTCCTTTAATGATTTTTTATAATGATACTTATGTGTCTTCTCATCTTGACCCCATTTCTGCACCTTGGACATGAAAGCTTTCCAATCCTGACATTTGAGATTCAGCAAATCAATTTGTGCCTTCCATTCTGCTAGCTCCCAAATCATAGTTACTTAGCGATTCAATAAATTCCAATACCTAGTATAGGTAATCTCATAGGCTTACCAATAAAAATCACCCGTCAACCTTATCGGGGCAAACTCATAGCATGACTTAAAATTATCTCATTCTACTATTAGCCTGGAAACCTCCTTTTCCCCCTCTTGAATTTGCAACCATAGTTTCTCGGTGGAACGCCTACATGTCCAAAGAGACTTGGCATTCTACACAACACACTCTGCCACTTCATCATAGATCTATCTTGGCACTTGCTCAATCTTTGATGATAGTATGGGTAGACTGTCAATACAAGTGGCCTCAGATGGATCTCACTTTTTCTTAGTCCCTATCCACGTGAGAAGAACATGCATTAGACATTGGATAGTGGAAACAAATGTGAAAACCGAAGGACTCAAGATGCTTAAGACATATGTACCTATTTCAGGATGAGCTTGCTGGATGTGATCAACTACCTCATCAATGATACCAAGGACAAAATCCATCCTACTTGGCATCTAGATCCAAGTAAATGGTTCATTTGTAGGAGCTGCGTCAACTTCAATGGTCATTCCCATTGGAGTCTTCATCATAGGTATTTCCAAACGAACATTAGGAATCATCCTAATTTCAACATTTTTTCCTAGTAGTAGCAAAAACATAAAATTAAAACTTTGAATAATAGAAAGAACAATTCAAGAGCCAAATAAACATAATAAGGACAACATACCAAAATCTTTGTCCTCTTCTGGATTTGGGGGATCACCAAGGTCTAACCTTCCTCCAAAGAAATCATCAAACATCTCGTCGACTTCATCCTAAATATCAATGTGACCCTTTTCTATGTTGTCTCCCTCCCACTCTTTCACTTCTTCCCTCAAAGGGACAAGGAATTCCATCTCGTCATTGCCCGCTTCTTCCTCCTCATCCAAATTCGTTGGGACTTCCTCCTCCTCGGCAATTGGCATCAACACCTCCTTTCTTACTTCAGGAGTTGGCTCTGATGACATTTATAAGTGCAACATTGAATAAATGACATTTAGAAGTAATATAGCTTCTTACAAATGGTTGAAAAAATAAAATAAAATAATAATAATAATGATGATAATAAAACAAGGATAAATAAGTGAACTATGCTTACTTACACTGGACTGGCATTTTAAACCATATGTGCTGCACCTTGGGTTCATCTACAGCTGGAGCCACTTCTCTAGAGTGCTTAGGTTATTGAACCTTGGATTTTGCCTTCCTGACTATTTCCTTGATTACTCGGTTGGCTCTTCTAGTAGTATAGGGCACATCACCTGGTTCCAACCCTACGTTGTCACGCATATGAATTGAATGGCCAGATGATCCCTCTATTGTAACAAAAACTGATTCGTCAATTCCATCAGAAGCATCTTGGGATTTTGTCACCTCAAATAAGTGGTGAATCCATGGGCAAGACAGTTGCCCACATTCCCTTAACACATACTTGTTGTAAACGTGAACAACTAGAAATTTAGCCAGTCGATGCAAGTAACCAGTGAAGAATGCAAAGGTGAAATGGGACTGTGCCTCAATGTTCGAATGCAACCTAACTATCTCCACATGAAAACCTGAAAGTAAAAACTACACCCAATTATAGCATACCCCAGTCTCCAGAATCGTGCCCATGATGCGCATAGATTCTACCCCAAAAGTCCTCACTTTGGATAGGGACTTTGGAAACACTCGTGCTCTAAATAGGGGGGATAGTTCATTGACTTCAGTTACTTTTGATTGTCCCTACATATGGAATTCCTTATCACCTTTAAGAACACCCAACCAATCCTCCAATTCACGAACCACATGGATCTCCTTCTACACTCTATCCAAGATCACTTTAGTCCCAGCTACTAGTACACCAAAGAAGTCTGAAAATAACTTCGCTAACAGATGGAAGGCTACATTGATTTCCTTGATGCAAGTACTAATAGTAAGTAACTACTTCATTGAAAGAATCAATGATCGCAATCATCTCGATCACAGAGACATCAGGACTTGGCACCGTAAATAACTCCATGAGGCTAACATCGCACAGACAACTAATAATATGTGGCGCTGCCTTCTCATGTAGCCATCGTTGTGCATTAGTGATCTCCCTGAATTTCATGGCCAAAGTGTCCTCAGTCCACCCAGTTGTGATGGTGAATCCACCAGGGGGACATCCACTGTACGCATAGGGTAACATTGATGGAGTCAATACAACCAATGATGTAGCATAACAAACAAACATTAAGCATTAGAAATACTATTACTTACCATTGAATAATGGATTAGGATCATTAGAAGACAAATTAGCATCTCATGGGCAAACTAGGCCATTACGAGACCAATCCCCATGCAGCCACCCCTGAACCTCACATTGTGCAAATGCCCTGGAGTATCGTTTGTGAAAATGAACAATTGCACCCTTAGTCTGGGCTAACATAGCACCACGGAGAGTGGGACTTGCCATGAAAGTCTCTAAGGTGGTATGAGCCAATGCAAGTCCATCATTACCTACACATACTCCTTCTTTGTCAAATTGGGGCTTGGAAAGGAATGACGGTCAAAACCTAAACAACCACTAAGCATTAGAACAAAAAAAATAAATTAAACAACCTTACCTCTCTACCTAGTACACCATTCTAGGAGGATTCTGGAATAAGGTATGTGCATGAGCGGCCAAGAATAAAGTTCTATTGATGTCATGAGAGCCATGTGATAATAGGTCCCATACACGTGATAATGGATGGGTAGATCTAGGCCCTCCAGAGGGACCATCCTCAATCATAAGAAATCCCTTGTCAATGTCCATCATGAAAGCCACAATGCCATTTGAGGATCCTAGTAACATAGTCTCAATCACGCTCAGTCTAATTGTTCACTTAGATGCGACCATATTACCATGTTCAATTTTTCTAAGATGAAAGCCAGGAACTTGCTGGCACCTACCCTACACCATACCCCATTTTGATCAATGGTCATATCAGGAGTTGGTTCATCAAAATCAATAGGCCCAAACCATGCCAGAACTCCAACAAACTCCACCACTAAGAGTAAAGGTTTTGGATCCCTGCAAGTATCCAAGAACCATAGTAAATGTGCTACACAAAAAATGAAGTTTTATGATAGATGCCAACAGTTGAAAATTTCTCAAAATTCACACCCAGCATGAACACCCTACACGCTGGCATGCCGAGTGTGAATACCTTGTACAATGAACATGTAACCAAAAACCTCCAGACATAAAATCTACCATGTGCAAAGAGGCAAACATTTATGCTGGCTTGCATGCTAACATCTACCTTACGGAAGCAAGACAAGCCTCGCAGAATGTGTTGAAATCAGAAAAATTGACACAAACAGTAAGCGAAAATACAAAATTTGATAAAATATCAGGGCCTACTAGCATGTTGATCTAGACCATGATGGGATCATGGGTTTGGGTAGGCACCAAAGCATCACCTCACTTTCCTTAATGAAGGTCAAGCTAGGCTCTTTCCTTCCCTGGTCCTTCGCTCGCTTGCCATTACCCATCATGTTCATGCTAAACCTTGCACACTGGGGTTTTAACCTTGCATGCTAGGATTTTAACCTTGCACACTAGGTTGTTAACCCTACACACTGTGTTGAACCCTGCACGCTGGGGCTTTGTCAAGATGTACACGCCAAATCCTTTCGTTCAACTCGTCATGTCCTGATTTTCATCGCTAACTCCCCCCCTGCGGTCAAATCCTTACCTTCTCACCATGATGAATCAATTGGGCTTCATGCTCATGCTATGGGCATGAGGTTCACGCTCATGCCATCACCTGAAATTCATACCAATGCTGCAAAACCGAAGTTCACGTTCACGCTACAAAACTAAACTCACGTTCACACTGAACTTTGGGTGCACATTGGGATTTTTGAGGCTTATGCTGAAGTTTATGCTTGCAACATCATGTTTTATACATCTCGACATGGCACACGCCACCTCACCTTCTAGGAAATCAGGACCTTGGATATTTTACTCAATAAACATAGGAATTAACTAAAATACAAATACATATAAACAAAGGTAAAGATAACTATGTAGCATTACCCATATGAAATATTTCCTTACACAGCAACTCTTGTTGCCCAAACTGAACACCTCAGTACACACTCTTCATTTTACAATCTCACACTCAGTAACAATTACAAATCGCATAATCAATTAGAAATCGTAAGCAAACTACCACAATCAGCCCAGTAAGGCCTTAAAGTACCATGCTTCTAGGTATGACAATAAATTACCACCACATACCGTAGTCACACGTATACATGAGTTACATTTCTTGGAGAGAATAACAACCCCCCTAGCTCACTTTGCTCCCTATTTATTGGCAAGAGAAATTACGATGAATTACAAGCATCTATTCACACCATTGATCACCGATGGGCCATACGAAAAGATCACGAGAGAAATCAACATAAATTATATCAACTTAGGTCCATCAACAGATGATACATTTGTAGTGTCAATGCAAAAAACATTAGATAGCTATGAAGGTATGAAAAATTCTCTAGACATAGAAGCTGATAGCATCACTAAAGACCCTTTAACTAAAACCCCCATAACTATGCTTGACGATGAAGTTAAGGTATTAAAATTGAGCTCACTATTACAACCTCAACTTTCCAAGGACATGGAACACATGCTTTGAGAAAACATGAAGGCATTTGTTTGGTCTTACAATGACATGCCTGGACTAGATCCTCACATTATCCAACAAAACATTATACTTGATCCCATGTTAAGACTAGTGAAGCACAAAGCACGCAAGGTTAAACTTGAGGTAGCAGTGGTAGTTCACAATGAGATTACTAAGCTTTATGAAGCTAGTTTTATTTGAGCTATTGACTATGCTGAATGGGTATCCAACATGGTTATAGTCCCAAAGAAGAATAGAATCATTTGCCTATGCATAGACTTTAGGGACCTCAACATCGCAACCATAAAGGATGACTTCCCACTACCTAGCATTGATCAACTTGTTGACCCAACTATGGGGCACACTCTGTTGTCTTTTATGGATGACTTTTTAAGATATAACCAGATACAAATTAACCTAGAACATCAGCTCAGGATGACCTTCATGACATCATGGGGTACCTTTTATTATACAATGATGTCATTCAACTTGAAGAACGTTGGTGCCACATATCAAAGAGCAATGACATTCATTTTTAACGATTACATACTTCATTCGCTCAATGATTATGTGGATGACATCGCAGTTAAATCAAAAACACCAAAGTAGCACATACAAGACTTAGATTTGGTTTTAAAATGTTGTCTAAAATATGAACTTAGGCTCAACCCAAAGAAATGTGTCTTTGGGATAAAAACAGGCAAAATGCTAGGATTCATAGTGTTAGAAATGAGAATCCGAGTAGACCCCGATAAGGTGAAGGCCATTACAAACCTACAACCACCAAGAAACCTAAAAAACATCGAGGTCTACAAGGTCGATTACAGTTCATTAGATGCTTCATAGAAAAATTGATAGACAAGTTGAAACCTATGAACCACTTACTATGTAAGAACGTCCATTTTGAATGGACTTCACAGTGCCATGAAGCATTTGACAACATTAAAACAGCACTGACTCAATTACTTACAATATATCCACCTCAAAATGATAAACCTTTCTACATTTATCTTGCTACATCTGACTCATCAATCACATCCATGCTTTGCTAGAAACGAGATGATGGAACTGAAGTCCCTATTTATTATTTAAGTCATGCATTAGTAGCTCATCAAAAGAAGTACAATGAGGTTGAGAGGTCATGTTTAGCCCTTACCTTTTCCTTGAAGAAATGGTGACATTATCTCTTCTACAACCAAGTCAATATAATCTGCAAAGATAATGTGCTCAGAGCCGTCACAGGCAACCTCTACAAATTAAGTAAGATAGCTCGCTGAAAAGCCATGATAGCTGAGTTTGACCTACACTACATAGCATAGTCATCAGTTAAGGGTCAAGCTATAGCAACTCAAATGACTACATCACCAATGCATGATCAAGAAACAATAGAGCCAGAGTTCCCAGATGAAAATGTGAGTGTAATAGACATAGTGCCTAATGAATATGATGCCATTTTGAATTTTGATGGAGCATCCACCTCCTGAGGGGGCAGTTCCATCGCTGTCATCACCTATCCCTCCAGGGAGATCCAACCCTTTGCTTATCATTTCAATTTTTACTATATTAACAATGTAGTAGAGTATGAAGGCCTCCTTAGAGGTATCATAGTAGCATTCCCTTCTAACATCGCACGACGTGTAGTCAGAGATGACTCACAGTTAGTTCTAAATCAAGTCATAGATGTTTATGCATGCAAAGCACAACACTTACAACCATATTGTGATTTGACTAAGCATTTTCTGAAGTGATTCAAAAACATAGATGTACAACATGTTTCCAGAAATGATAACACCATTGCAGATGCACTAGCTACGTTAGCCCTAAACTTAGTACCAAACATGTTCCACACATTGCCTAGTTCTATAATCAGTTGTGCTAAACCCATAACTAATACTCCCGATGAATTACCGATTACATTAGTTAGTACAACACACACAGTAGAATGGTATGATGACATAAAAGAGTATCTTCTACATGACAAAACATTGCAACATCTAATAAATGCACAAAAGGATGCAGTATGAAAATCTTCTCGACAGTATGCATTAGTAGGTGACATGTTGTGTCATAGATCCTATGAAGGTATCTTGTTAATGTGCGTTAGTAGCACTAATGGCCAGACCATCGTGGAGCAAGTACATGAAGAACTCTATGGAGGGCACATAGCATCCAAAGCGATGGCAACCAAAATAAGGTGTTTAGGGTACTATTGGCCACACATGAAGTATGACTATGTCTCCAAGGTCAAAATGTGTGATACATGTCAAAAGCATGGTAATCTCATACATGTCCCACCCAATGAATTGCATATAGCTCAAATCACATGGCCTTTCCAGAAATGGGGGTTGGACATCATCGGACCAATAACTCCTATGTCTTCAACAGGGCATAGCTTCATCATAACCACAATTGAATATTTCACGAAATGGGTGGAAGCTATTCCCCTCAAAAACTGCATCAAAAAAAGTATGCAGCTTTATCTTGGAAAACATCATGATGTGCTTTGGCATCCCGATGACCATCATTACTGATAATGGACCACAATTTAGCAATGTTGAAAGAAAAACCTTCTACGATAGCCTAGGCATTAAAAATTCATTCTCATCCCAATATTACCCTCATAGCAATGGACAAGTAGAATCTATGAACAAGATTGTCATCTCGATGATGAAGAAGATGCTTCATCAGAGCAAACGAAGATGGCACGAACAACTAGTTTATGCACTATGGGCATATAGAACAACGCATAGGATGTCCACAGGTAAAACACCATGTAGTCTTGTTTATGGTTTAGAAGTTGTTTTACCCCTCATGTTGTAGGTACCTTCCTTAAGGATCACACTCTCCAGACTCCTCGATGAGGATCAAAACAATGACTTGCACGTCGTTGACTTCAGCTCGATGGAAGCAGAATGCATGTGTGTGCTTGATTAGATTGATTGGTACTAGAAATAATAGTGACGATGCCATCAATATGACATTCAAAATCTCCTGAACAAAGAAGGTGACCTTGTACTTAAGGTAGTCCATGAACATGTGGATAAGTTCACAGAAAACTGGGAAGGTTCCTATTTGGTCACCAAAGCATATGACAACAGAGCATTTAAGCTAGCTAACATGAATGGTAATGAGCTTGCTCATCCAACGAACCACCTATACCTCAAACCATTTCATGTCTAAACATCTTAGGTATGCCTTCATCCTAGAATCATGATGGTAAACTGATACCAGAAATCATCCTGGAATCATAATGGTAAAATAATACCACAAATCATCTTGGAATCATGATGGTAAACTGATACCATAGGATGTCTTCGAATCATGATGGTAAACTGATACCACAAAACGTTCTGGAATCATGACGGTAAACTGATACCATAGAACATCCTGGAATCATGATAGTAAATTGATACCATAGAACGTCCTAGAATCATGATGCTAAACTGATATCATAGAACATTCGCAATGACAATAAACTATCACCCATCCGGTACGACATTAAACTACCACAATTTCATTCACCGGAGTCTGCTAAGACTATAAACTAGTTTCCCTCTCCATAGTCCATCAAGACTATAAACTAGTAATGCACCATCCATTACAATGCTAAAATGACACCATCCAATGGGTTATGACATAAAAATAACCCATGGTAGTCTGCTATGACTATAAACTAGTAGCTTGATCTCTTGCCTCTTGATCTATAGCTGCATACGAACTTCATTAGAGCTGCTACTTCACTTATCATTAGTTGATCCTAACAACTAACTACCATGCATATTCAGTACCTGAAATATCATCTAGTACCTTTGTTTCCTCAGTTTCTATTTAAATTTAAGCTTACTCACTCACTCATAGTTTTCTTGTCTCCTTGGAGTTGTGTTTGCAAGATGACACTCAAAGGTGTTCATATGAGAATGCACTTCATCATAGCAGCAAGGTACCACATTGTTCCTAATACATGTAACAAGGTTAATCAAGCCCTTTACTAGTAAAATTCCCATTTCCACTTACATTTCTCATCTATTCTTCAACATACTCTACTCAGTTACACCATTGACACACTAGTGCATCCTGAAACATCGAGCACATTATTGCACGCTGCACCACTTTTAAGAAATGACAACATACAACATGACACTTGAGCATGAGTACAAGATAAAAAAAAGTCAAAAAGAAACACAAGACCCTTGGCACTTCCCATACAAGCCCCAGGTAGGAAGGTAGCTGTCTTGAAAACAAGTACTCATGTCTCAAACACCCAAGTAACATCTCATTGCGTGACTTTTGCTCTCTGCTAATAGGTCCCCTTTAACATTAAACAGAGATCTTGTTCCTCCAAAGAACACAACACACCATCATCATGGCTTTGGTTATGCCAACAAGTCCTCTTAAACACTAAACAAGAGCCTTGTTCCTTCAAAGGATATACACCTCATGTCTTGGTCCCAAGTCTACTCGACAATGGCTATTGACAAGGATCAACATGACCTGTACACACACCAGAGCATCCCCTTCCCCATGCATAATCCCTTGATTAGTTCATGATCTCGACAATCTCCATTTCCATATGCAACCACAAACTTCATTTCCCAATCCCATGTACTACTGAACATGGTGCGATGACATCTTGCTAAGTGTCGAAGGACAATGCTTTTGGTGTTTTGTACTTCTTTTTTGATGCCTCTCAAGTCGACTTCTCTAGGAATCATCAAAGAGGGGCCAATGAAACACCACAAAATTCTCATCTTAGCACTTCTCTGACAAGAATCAAGCTAAGTCATGATGCTCCCCATCATAACTGAAGCTTGAGGACCTCACAGAAAGCTTCAAACGAAGTCAAACTAAGAAAGAAATGGTTCCCTAGGATCCACAGAAGACTACAGTGACATCTGGCATTAGACCTAGTGAATTTTGAACTCAAAAAACTTTGTTTTCACCAAGTATGCATCCTACATGATGACCTGTACATGCCCAGCATGTATGCCCAACATGTATGCCCAGCGTGCACACTCATCATGTACGCCCAATGTGCACCACCAAAAGCAAGGTCGACCAAGTAATTCAAACAACCTACATGCTAACCTACATTCCCAGTGTGTATGCCTAGCATGCAGCCTAATGTACACCAGTCAGAGCCTTCCAAAACCATGTTAGATCGAGTCCAAGTGAGCCCAAATTTGATATGCAACATTCTCAAATCCAAGGGCCAAGTTCAATATTTTATGTTGTAACAGTATTCTCGTTTGTAAAGTTCAATTCCTTTGTATTGGACAAGTCTGTACACTGAGTTCACACACCCAGCATATACACGCTGGCATGTAGCACACTGTATGGTTGTAATATTCTTCACACTTGGGCAACGTAGCCACATGTCATCTGACCTAAAATTCTCTCACCCACAGCCACTCATACCCTTCTACATCCGAATCCAACATCCAAAACCACATAAAAATCTTAATATTTCACTAGATCAGGGTTGGAAAATTCGAAAAATGAAAAAAAATTGAATTGGCGACACTTAGCAAAAATCTGAATACCAACCCTGCATGCTAGACTTTAACCCTGTATGTGGACCATACAGCCTTCACACTATGTGTGCAGTCCAAACTAGCATACCATCATCCATCCACATCCACTAGGGCTCTTCATCCACCTTGTGCTAGTCCCACAACTGCATTTAGACTAGTGCACTGTAATCCTCATTTTTGCAATAAAATTTCTTCATTTCTGATTGAGATTCATTAAAGTTTGCATTCATTCTTTCCTATCTCTTTGTTTATATTTCTGTACATTTACGTTCTAGATTACGCTAATTACATTGATTACATATAACCCAATGCATTGCACATTGGCATATGTTTGGGAAAATCCGTGCCTGATCAGTGTGTGGACCACTCAAGGTACTCTACCTTCATTAGTTCTAGCTCGCCCTCAAGTGAAGGTAGAGTCTTCTGTGTTCATCTACAGATCCCATGGTGCTAGTCCCCTTCCAACCTTACACTAATGATTTTGGATAGTAGATTATGGTACCTAATTACACCTAACCACTATTTTATGTTATTAGGAGCTCAACTCAGATGGGATCCATTGAAGCCTATTGATCTAGACACCATCGAACCCTCATCAAAAGTGTGCATCGTACTGCGTAGCATTTACGACGATATGGGTAAATGTGTGGTACACTCGACCCACTCCTTGTGGGAATGTCAAAGTGTAAATGAAGACCTTTGGAAGAGATTGCAAAGGTCAAAGAAAGAGAGCATGGCTCTAGGCGATGAAGTGGGGGATTTGAGGTGATAGAATGAATTCCTGTAAGCTTAGGGGATAGGCAATAAGGATTGGCAGAAGACTGTTGTGGATTACACCTATTATTGGACGATCGTCTGAAACAGTGTCCAAACCAGCCGCAAACTAGTTGAGAAGCGGATGCAAATGGATCTCCTAGCTCAGAAAAATCAAAACTGGAAGTACTTTTGCGCAAGTATGCAAGAGTGGGGGTAGATGCAGAAAGACCATAAATATTTCTACAAGAAGAAATGTGCTTCCTATCGTCAATAGTACAGGGACTCTGTTGTCAAGGCTCAGTCTCTTTGACTATTCCTTGACGTTATTGGTGTTTCTGATGCATTTGAAAAGTTCCAGGAGTAAATGATGGTGAGTGCCTCTCTAGAAAGAGAAATGGATCTTATTAGAGCAGAGACAACTATCCCTTCTTTTCCAAACCACCCTAATGGACTCCTGTGGAGAAAGGGAAGATCAAGGCCAAAGCAAATCTAGGAGAGGAAGTTTGGTCTGAGCTTACCGAGGATGAGATTATGCAACGTCTATGGATTGTCTTAGAAAAATTACGTTTTCTATCGATGCAGGAACGTCACAAGTGAATTGTTATTTTATTATGCCTTTTATCATACCTAGTTTTGATCATGATGTCAATATGCATGTTATGTTAATTGCAAGAATGACCTAAGGAGGTTCCTCAATGAGACAAACCTAACGTGGACCGTGATCCTCATGAAGAGGGTTTGTAGGGGATGGACTGTAATGATGACAATTAATTCCATGGCAAAAAACTTCATATAGAAGAGCCTTATAGGGAGGGACACCTTCATGAAGAAATACCACCTGAAAAAGGTGGCCCCTACGAGGATGATTTGCTCGAAGTGGAGATTGAGCTAAGGGATATAGGTGACAGTGGTGATAAAGGATATGCTTAGTGTGGCTATACTAGTCAAAATTCATTTTTTTATGATGGGAAAGACAATATTTTTCTTTGACACTTTAATCCAAATTTGTTCTAAGTTGATGTTCTTTTGTTGTTCTTGTTTTATGCAAAGCATAAACAAGTAGGTTTGATGCTATAAGGAATGGCAGATAGTTTTAGGCATGTAGCATAAATGAGGTTATTGGTATAAAGTCATTGTGGGCTACTAGATTATTTGGGTGCAAAGCATAAATACGGTAACTAGTTTTAGGCCATTTCAGGCCTTTGATTAGTTCAAGCATAAACTATGATTTAAACAAATAGTTTCAGGCCATTTCTTAATACACATTTGTATTCTCACATCACTTTATTTTTTGCTAAGATCCTCTAGTACACTCTTTGCTTGTTTTCCTAGTGCCCACACATAGTGCTCCATAAACTTCTATTACAAATGATTATTTTCACACTAGGTAAGTGTCTGTTTAATTGACCAGACCATTCAAGGAACCTCATTTCCATTTCCTAGGCATGGCCCTCATATGGATTTAGGGTTAGGCTATATGCCCATGGACCTCTCGATGTTCTAGCCACCAATGTTTTCAGATGTTACAAAAATAAACTCCAAGAGCTTCACTACCTATGAAAAAAAAATATGGAAAAACTAATGTCCAAACCATGCATAGAAGCACTCTATTTATAGGTCAACACACATGTCATGATATCAAATATCTAACATTGCTTCTAAACTAGGTACTGGGTATTTGATATTGGAGCTAGGTAAAACATAGTTCATAATACCACCATGATTGAATGAAAACTTGACCTTGAGTGAACAATAGGAGGAATAAGTCCCTTACATAATATTGGGAACAAATAATATTATCAACTAACATGCAAACTAATGACTAACTCTGAGTACCACATTACAAAATTTTATTCAAGTGGATGCATACAAAATGATAGAGTAACAAAAATATTGGATAGACATTGAAGATTACAAAATTTTCAAAGGTCTTTAAGAATCTACTAAAGATTATTCTTCTTCTTGCTGCTAGTGGTGGAAAAATTTTAACCTTGATTGTTATGTTGATTCTTCTTTGATTATGTAGAGCATTCTTAAAGGGTGGATTGAAAGTTCTTCTCATTGTCCCATGGATCTACTAGACATGCAAAGTTTGAGCTACTATCTTGTATGTGATACAATTTGTCCATGGGAATATCCTTCCTTGTTCCCTCTCTTAGCTTCATTTTCATGCTTGGAAAAAGACCTTCTTCCTTAGGAACTTCTTTTAGCATCAACTATATTCAACTAAGGATCAACATTAGTTTTGATAAATTTTTCTTAATAATTAACCTTTTTTATATCCCTTAGTTTTTGTTTTAGCATAATGTGATAAAAGGATGCTATGCGCAAGTCTATGAAGTAACTAAAACCATTAGGTTTTTCACATTATTTTCATTAATTACTATTAGTTATCATGATGTTCAAAAATAGGATGTTAGAAAAATGTCAAAGTAGACATCCCTAGCCCCCATGACTAATAATTGTAACTCCAGAAGCACATAAGTAATCAAACAATTGAAACCAAAGGTCTAATTCAGAAGATTGCCAAGAAATATTAATGGATATGGAAATAGAAAAGTAGGAAAAATTAATTAAATAGATGAAAAGTACTTCCAAAATCATGCATAAATTCAAAGAAACTATTACAGATCTTCTAAAAGATGTAAAGGTTAGTTCAAAGTCATGATCAACAAAAGTTATGGAAGTAGATCCTCTCCAAAGTAGAATCTTTCCATAATTTCCTTGCATAACTACTTATGTAGATGTCCATGGGCACTTGAGAAGTTAAATGTAGATCATGGCCTTGTTCCAAACAACACACAATTGCCATGGTTGGGATGTTGCACTATACTACACAAAACCAAAAGGCTCATAATCAGATGTAGTAGTGAGGTGAATAAAGGAATGAGAAGAGATTGCAAAGATTAGGATCTAAGGTACCTGACCATGTCCACAATAGTTTCTTGTGAAAAGTGTGATTAAAATGATCAACATACCTATCCATCCAAGTTCAAACCAAGTCCATACCATGAATAGTAATGTCACATTGATGTGGTCCATCTTACCAACCACCATGAGTTTGCAACCACCTCAAAGAGCAATCATCACAACAAAAAGAGAAGAAGGAAGGAAGGGCCTTAGAGGGATGCCTTTAAGAATGGGTAACATGTCTTTCCATCCCCATAACCAATGCTTGTATCCCATGATTGTGTCTAAGGGTTGTGCATTGAATTTCCATTATTGTTTATTATGATGTAGGGTGCGAGGTGTAAGGTGGTGATCTCATATTATTGTGTTTTTTTTCTTTGGATGGGAACCACACCATCCAAAGATAGAGCTTCCTTTTTATTGATCAATGGAGGTGTGATGATACATTTTAAGGGAAGTCATAAACCACATTAACAAATTCAAGAAGAGAATCCAACAAGTCCCCTTAAGATCACACACTTTTTCATTTCCACTTGGCCATTCCCTCTTTCCTCAAGGTACAATGATCATTGATGAATTTTAGTTTCTTAAAAGAAGAACCAAATTGTTTCCATGAAAAAGACCTTTTATTCAGAGAACTAAAGGGATGGCTGATGTGGTCTCACTACTTTGCACAATTACTTACGCAATCATCTTGATAGCATAGCACAAAAACGCAACACATATCGTTGACTTCTACATCATGACTTGGCAATACTATTAACAAAAACATAAAATACATTCATAAAGCATAAAGGTAATGATTCAAGAAAAGAGAAAAATTGATAGAAAATAAAAATATTAAGAAATAAAAAATATATAAAGAATCAGAAAATTCTAGAACTAATAAGCAAATTAGTTACTTCAATGCATCTTTGAAATAGTTTTATATTCTCATTTTCAAGCCACTAGGTATGTTTTGATTTATTGTCTACTACATAGATTTGCATTTTCTTATACACTTGCTCTTGAACTTTATGATGGGTTGGTATAGGGGTTGTGTTCATATTTTGAACTTCTAGCCCACAACTACACCCTTTATCATTATTGGTGATGCATGGATTCTTCTCTCTTTTCACAATGATAGGTTTATCATTTATGTCTTGTGTTGGAATTGTAATGGGTGTTGGCTTTTGTGTATGATTAGGAGATAGTGGTTGTGAAAAGGAAGGGATTGCACTAGATTGGCATTGTGCTAGTTCAAATGATGTGGTCAGTCCATGAGTGTTTTGCTTCTACCTATGTTCTTTCATAAAGAATGAACATTTTTGAGTTTGTGATGGGAACCTAGTAGTATTAGCATTTTCATGCACATTCATAGCACAAGTAGCATTCATTTTTTGATGTTGTGATGTTGAACCTTCTTATGTTGTTAGAGGTGACATATGATGGAGGTGAGTATGAGAATATTAAGAATATGATGTAGGGTAAGAGGTTTAAGGTGGTGATCTCATATAAGATGTTGCAAGATGATGATATTTGAAAGCGTGATCATAGTGATTTGAGGTAGAGGAAGTAGAACTATTTGGGGAAATATCTTGTTGAACATAATATCCATATGGGTTCAACTAATAGTAAGGGTAGCACTAGTTTGATGATGGCCTCCACCCTAACTATGGGTTTTGCCACTACGGTTGATAGTAGTTTTGAGGTTGATAAGAAGTCCAACTAGGATAGTATGGTTGGATTTAGGACTCTCTAAAATTACCTTCTAGAAAAGGAAATCTTCTAGGCATGTGCTTCTTTACAAACTTTGGATTTAATGTCCTTGCCCAATACTCATGTAGATGTAACAACATCAAAAAATGGCCCTTTGGATGGTCATATATGTAGATGTCCCATCCATTATCTTCATCTATTGATGAGTCTATAGCCTCACTTTATTTAGCTATTTTTCCTATTTACTAAAAAGTGTTTCTAGTTGTTTCTTAGTTTTTCTTCCTTCGTTTATTGTGATTGCCTAGTTCATTTTGCATTACCTTCTTCTTTACTATTTTTATGCAAGTTTTAACTTTCTCATTCATCAATTTTGACATCTTATCCAACTTTCCTTTAAGCTCAATGAGAGAACTTTGTATTTCCAAGGTTCATTGTAAAATCATATCATCAAAAGCTACATCTTTTTCCTCATCATAGATATGGATCCTTTTCTTTTGAAGAGTTGGATCCTAGTTGTTTTCCTCTTCTACTTTTGCAACCTACCCAATTAGCCTTTGTATCTAATGGGCTTTTAGTTTGTATAAATGACCTTGGGCATAAAGCCCAAGGGTCTTCCTCATTTCATTACAAAGCCCATCTATGATGTGGAGAAATTGCTCCTTTTGAGGGAAATCATGGCCAAGACATGTATGTAGTAGCACATAGTATCTATCTAAGGCCACATCCAAGGGTTCATGATTTTCTTACTTCCACTCTTGGATTTTTTTTCTTAGGTTGAAGACTCTCTCATAGGTTTGGTATTTTTCATTAAAAATTTCCAACATTGTGGACCACTAGTTAATGGAACTTGATTCCAATAATCTATACGAACTTTCCACTTTTTCAATTAGTGTCCTAATAGAGAGCTTGAGCCTTTGCCATCGACTTTCAATGTTGTATGAGACAGGCATCATCAAAGGCTTGTAAATGATATTATGGATCCAAATCATAGCCTCCTATAAATTTAGCAATATTATTTATATCAAGCTTGGGTAACTAATTGTCCCTATGATGCTTGTGAGGTATCTTAATTACCTTCATGATCTACATTAGGCTCTTAGTGGCCAACTAAGATTCATCATCATTATACATGTTGTGATGAAAATTTCTATTCATATTCATTTTATTATGACAATCTTGTCTATGCTCATTTTCATGTCTTTGATTTTTCCCTTGGGTTTGATTTATATTTTTGTCTTAATCATATAGTGGAACTCTATCTCTATATCTATGTTCATCTTTGTTAGAACTAG
Organism: Gnetum montanum; assembly: GCA_015680685.1. Classification (NCBI taxonomy): domain Eukaryota; kingdom Viridiplantae; phylum Streptophyta; class Gnetopsida; order Gnetales; family Gnetaceae; genus Gnetum; species Gnetum montanum. Next base: position 1,852,420 of record MNCI01036913.1, read on the forward strand.
ACATTAAAGAGGAAGAGGAATATGACAAACTAAGAGAATCACCATGGCTCCTATAGTTCTTCCTATGGTCCTTTGATTTCTCTTGTCTAGGTTTATAGGAGGTCTTAGGCCTTGATGCCTTCCTTGTTCTATGACTTTCTCCATATAGTCTAGGATTGTCTACACTAGTTCAATATAGTCTTTGAGTGTAGTAAGGGTTTAAATGAGTATAGGAAACCCTTTTTTGAGATTGTTTGCTTCAATTTTTTTTAGGATATATCCTATTATTTCTTCTACAAGTGTTTTCATCATATGATACATTATTGGTTCTATGTGAAGAAGACATGGTTTTGTCTAATAATATGTATGAGTTAAAATATGAATTTTTTCTAAAGATAAATTGTTAACACTTTTATACCAATCATTTGTGATATAACTAATCTAGATAACTAGCACCATCCCTAGCAACGACTCCAATGTTGAGAGGCAAGGTACCCCTATGTCCACCTATACAAATCACAAGTTTTCATGCACAATCTAATTGAATTCCATGGATGGACTGGTTGTGGCATTTAGATCACTATACCTTGATCATAGTTTGTTATCTTTCCACTTAGACTAGTCATAGCTTTGTCATATATGATTTAGCCCAAAGTGACCTATATGATTTTTATTATTTTATATTTTATAAGTGTAATCATTTATAACAAGAATTAAAGGTAGAGGAATTTAATATCTAATTAATCTATTGCTTAGCTAGCCTAATACAAGTACCTGTTCCCACTCCCTAGACACATCTTAAATACATGTAGCACTACTAGGTTACCAAACATTAAGTGTTTCTAGGTTACCAAGTGCTACACATATGCTTGAAATGGGCATGCTTGTGTTGATTAACAACTAGAAATTAATTACTTAATAAATGTGCATCAAAGTAAAGTTCATAAACAATAAATACATCAAAGAAAACATTAATCTATTCTTAATACTGCAAGGATTATCAAAAGGCTCATCTTTATTCCTGTTACACTACTATGCTCAAGTACATGAGTGCTTGAACAAAGGGCTATACACACTCAAACTCCTTTTGCAGGTACTAAAAAATTATTCTAACTCTAACGAAAATAAACTACAAGAGTTTTGCTACCTATGATAATAAAATATGAGAAAACTAATGCCCAAACCATGCATCCAATCACTATATTTATAGGTTGACATACATGTCATGATATTAGATATCCAACATCACTTCTAGCCCCTAATATTAGGTATCTGATATTGAAGGTAGGTAAAACATAATTCATAAATGATGTTTGAATAAACTTTAGCCCATTTACTATGAGATATATTCATCCATATTCATTTTGTTAATATTCATATTCAACACAAACAAATAAATTTTATAATTATAATATATATAATTTCATTTTTACGACCTTGTTATATTGTTAAGGTTTTATAATTTTTCAAATATATGAAAGTTTTAGAAAATTAAACATGTATGATTAAGCAATATAATATCAATTTTCAAAGCTATTAAGTTTATTTTTATCTATTATATGTCTAATATGTTTAGAGCTTTGAGTTTTATTTACATCTTAAAAATCAAATTAAGAACTCATGTAACTTCCTAAACACTTATTTTAAGATATAAATGAAATGCATTGAAATAGGCAATAGGTATAGTTTGGAATTACTTAAGCATGAATTAACATTCAACAAAAATATAAGTGAGTAATAAAAAGTAGTTGATAATGCATGATGACATTTAATCCCATAAGAGAAAGCAATAGTAACTAGTTTTGAAAGAGCATCATACTTTTGGGTTACTATATCATGAACATTTGTAAGCTTTATATACAATGTTACAAAACTCGTTAATTCTATTACATTTGTCACAAATGCTTATGTAAAAAATAAAGAATTTTAGGCACAACATTATATGAATTAATCCTAACTCACCTATTTCATTAAAAGTAATATCAATTTTCTAGTTGCTTAGAAATTGAAATAAAGAATTAATATCATGCTAAAATTTTATAATAGTTACATTGCTTTCCAAGGTACAAGTTAATTCACTTTTGGTATAGTTGGTTTCTAGCTCTTTTATCTTCATAATCTTTGATATTTTAAAAATGAAATCAAAAGCCATATAGTTGAAACTTGAACATTAAAAAATGAGAAGAATAAATCTCTCTGCATGAACTTAATTTAGAATAAGGTTATTAATTCATGGCCTTAAGTCACCATGAAATCATTCAAATAAAAGCAATAATTTATGTAAAAATCCATATGGCTTTAAACATGAGAATGATAAATTTTTCTTTATGAACATTATTTATAAAAAGATTATCATTTCATGGATTTAAGTCACTTGAAATCATAAAAATGAAAGCCATAACTCATGTAAAATCCACATTGCTTCAAACTTCTTGCAGCAAAAAAACAAAACTATATTAAAAAGGAAAGTCAAGAACCTAAATAATTTGATTGTAAGTACCTAAAATATATAGCCAACATAATGATATTTTAAAACAAATTACAATACTAATGAGGTGTTAGCCTACTGGTAAGGTTCTTGACTTGAAAGGTCTAGGTTGTAGATTCAACTCTAGTGGACAATGTTAAGTCATAAAGTTCTAATTGGACTATATATCTTGAAGAATGCTTATATTATAATTATTTGGGAGTCCCAACACCTTTATAATACCAATGTCTTAAACATCTGGAACTCATAACCTCTTTCCTGCACATTTATAGGTGCTTAATTATAAAAATTCTAATATAATCTAGGACACATGATAACAAGAAATCTACCAAAAAACCATCACAAGTTCCATTTGAATGGATAATGCAAGTTATAAAGTTCTAATTAGACTATATATCTTAAAGTATACTTATATTGCAATTATTTGGGAGTTCCAACACCCTTATAATACTAATGTCTTAAATCTATAGAATTTATAACCTCTTCCTTGAAAATCTATAAATTCTTGACTATCAATATTCTTACATAATATATGGCACATGACAATAATAAATCTACCCAAAAACCATCATTGGTTCATTCTAATGGATAATGTGAATTACAAAGTTCTAATTAAACTATATATCTTGAAATATACTTATATTACAATTATTTAAGAGTTACAACACCCTTATAATAACAATACCTTAGTATGTGGAACTCATAACCTATTAACCTCTTCTTTACATAGCTTTTGGTGCTTAACTATTATGATTCCAACATATTCTATGGCACATACAACAGTAAATCTACCCAAAAACCACTAAGTTAACTCCTCATCACTAAACAATCAAGTATTAAGATAGAAAAGAAGATCCAAATCTTACGCAAGAGAAGGATAGGAGGGTCAAATCTTTGGAATCCTAAAATGCGACATAGTTTTTTTGCGTTACATTAGATGCATGCATTGCTGGATGGAGCACATGCCTTGAGAGTCAAGAGAAAAGGAGGTGGCTACTAGTTTTCCAAGGTGCCATAAGCAATGGCTCATGGACCCTATTTGATCATGATTTAGAAACCACATATTCTACACAACATGATGAGATGAAAGCCATATTTACAACAGATCCCAAAAAAATTGACGTAACCACTTGCTTGTTGTAGTTTCTCTTCCACATTTTCAAAGCCTCCCCTTCTATGCTATATAACCCAAGCTCATCCATGGCAAATTAGTGTTTCTTCTTAGGTCTCTAGTTTTGTGGGTTGTTATAGAAATCTTGAAATCTTAGTGGGTTGAAAGAGACATCCTAGATCTCAACAATTTCTTGTTGTGGATCATGTCACAGATTAGGAAGCAGAAGCTTTGATAATGTCTGCAAGAATGGATCACAAGGAAATGCTTGAAAACTCAAGGGAGAAATCCCCTCGAAAGGGCATTAGGAGGCTAAAAGCTACCTGGTGGCTAACCAAGGCATTGAGCTGAGAAGTTTTTTAAGAGGCCTTGAAGCTTTCTGGAAGGTGAAAATATATGGCATCTACTACACCCACTCATGAGACATCCCTACACTCAACCATACGAAACAAGCGTCGCACACGTGATCCAGTCGAACTCCACAGATGGACTAGTTGTGGCACCTAGATAGTTAGCCTTAGGTCGCAGTTCGCTGTCTTCCCATCTAGACTAGTTTTGCATATGTCACGTATGGTTTAGTCTAGATGAGGTGTATGATGTGTTCTAATTCTAATGCTACTCCTGATGGCAGTGGAAAATAATATTTAACTAAATCTAAGCTAAGAGGAAAAAGGTAAGAAAATCTAATCTAGCCTAAGTGCGACGAGCAACCGATTCCTTGATCAACCGTACACATCTTGGACTTCGTGCACGACTGCCACTGGGACTACCAAGCATAGGCCTAGGTACGCCACTGGGATTATCAAGCGCAGACCCCAAATATGCCACTAGGTTACCAAGCGTAGATCCCCCTAGCTACACCACTGGGCTACTAAGCAGTCACACTTAAATGCTCATAATCAAGTTGTACTCGTTCCGATTCTAGGAGTTCAAGGGTGAGAAACTAATCACGATGAGTAACCGATTCCTTAACTAACCGTACACACCCATAGATGCTCGTAGCTAAGTTGTACTCACACCGTGCTATGAAAAAAATAAATAACATTAAATAAATAACAAATAAATAAACTAAGTGAATGCTGCAATGATGAAGTAATCTGGATCTTTATTGCCGGTCATGTGTGTGTCCAAGTACGGCACACTCAAATAAAGACACCGTACAATTACATTCACCACACTGCGGGCAGACATGGGAAAAATTCTAACTCTGGAGGGATCAAATTACCAAAGCTTCGCTACACTAAAATTGGGATCCCCAAAAAGGGAGAGCCACCTCTTATTTATAGACATGGCAGCAAACTGTGATATCATGTACACGATATCATAGGGGGAGACGCGATATCGCGTACGCGATATTGCGGGGGATGCAATATCACGTCAGTTGCGATATCGCGTATGCGATATCATGGCTGATGCAAACCATGTCTCATCATACCCCCATGACTAAATAAAAACTCATCCTTGAGTTACAATGAGAACAATCTTTAGTGATTACATAGTGGATAGGTATGGGATTATTAATGGGAAAAAGAAATGGACTAATGCCGCAGTGTGGGAAGACACAACATAGAGAAAAAATGCTACAACTACAAAAATGTGGAACTCATGTAGTTCCTGGTGGCAGTGGCTCCTCCATGGGTGCTTTCCCTTTGTCACGTGCTCCAAGTGTTGAAGGTTGATGGTAGTAAAGAATAGCTTGGAGCTTCTCCTCCTTGGTCCAAGGGTCTTGTGTTGTCCATGTTGATGCTTCGATGTTCGATGGAGTCGGCATGTCCCATGGACAGGGTAGTTGTGGGAACATCTGATTAGCTTTGACGTACCATGCCACGAACACCCGTCGTTCCTCTTCGTAAGCTCTGGCTCGATCTTTGTATTCATGAAGTTCTATTAACCATTAAGCCAAGTCAGTTGCCACATCTTTCTATCCTTGGTAGCTTTCTTTTACCACCGCGAGTTCAGAATTTGCAACCTCTAGTTTTTTAGCCAGCTTCTTTCATTCTACAAATTTTGTTTCATATTTGATATGGGTGGAAGCTACCTGCTGCTCGAGCTCTGACCTCGGGCATCCTACTATTAACATGGCCAGGTTGGCATATCGAAGATTTGCCAACTCCATGTATTCAGTTAAGTCCTGGATCTACAGGTCCCGGTTCTTAATTTCTGCTTGGTGGGCATAGGCATAAGTGTCCAATATGGCCCTCCAATCAGTGTGCTGGGTACTAATGCTATTGATTTGGGCTTTGGCCATATGGATCCCCTTCTATAGGATCTGTTTGTACATTCCCACCTAATCACGGAAGTGCTCCTTCAGCTTCTCATGTCATTTAGCCTCATTCTGCCACGCACTAATCTCGATGGCTGATTTTTGTCAAATAGCATGTACCTCCTCCATTGAGAGGGTTTGATTTTCTCTGGCCAAACAACTTACATCTTGGTTGACCCGAATGAGTTTTTCCCGCAGCCGATGAAAGTGCTCATCGAGAACATTCTTTTGCTTCTCCACAGAAGTCAACTGAAGGTTATCAACAACCAACTACTTATTCTCTTCTTGCAAGGCCTTGACTGCCTTAAGATGCGCATGGGTTGCACCTTTGCTGTGGAGGCATCCCAAGTGGCTGTCTTATTTTCTTCTGCCACCTTCTTATTTTCTGTAATTAATTTTGTTAGTTGCTCAGTTCTAAAATTATCTAGCTAGTCTGCGAGAACCAATCGCAAGGGATCTCATTGTGCTGCTTGTAAGGCGATGAGATGCTCTTGTAATTTTTGCACTTCAGCCTTAGCATGCTCAGCCCTTACTTCGGATATGACTAGCTTCCCCTTTGTTGAAATGAGGTCTGACTGTATTACGGTTACATCCTGAGGGATGTCAAACAGGGACGTTAAAACTTGTCCTATTTGAAGCGATCTATCCAATACATCCTCATGTTCTACAGGAGTCATTGAGGTTCCGACAATAGTTTGAGCATCCTGTGCTCCTGAGAGATCTGTCGATGGCACAACAGGTACATTGAAAGACTCTTTGATGTGGTCAGTGACCCCATCAGCTACTCCCATGGCATCCTGGTGTTGCATGACCACCACCGTGGCCCCTTCATCAGTCTCTAACTGCACTTGGAAAGATGCCACATTTCCAGAGATCTGTTCTAACCATCTGCTTTCCCCTCCTCCTGTTTGCAATGACAATTCATCCCTTGTGTGATCTATTGAAATCAAAGGCTGGTTGACATCATCAATGACATGGAAGAGATTGACGTCATCACGAATTTCCCAACTGACTATATCAGCAATGGCTCTCAGATGGCTCATTGATGGTCTATAGTCTTGCGATGGTGGCTGATCCTGGCCTGTACCGGGTCCTACTTCTTGTTGTTGGTTGGGACCTATGGCTGGAGGTTGACTAGGTCCTGCAAGATGAGTTGTAGGGGATCCAGTCATCTGTTCTTCATCTTCTTCATCAGGTCCCAACTCTTCGCCAGTGCTCTTTCTTGGGGCTTGTGCCTTTAGCAATTTAGTGTAAGAAGCATTTTGGGCTTTTCGGAGGACGTCATTAGTGTATCCCCAAATACCTGCCCGACGGCATAGTTTTCTGATAAGGTAGGGAAAAGGGAGTGCCATTTTCCCTATCTTCCGTTCTTCGAATCACCTTAGGATCTCTGTTAAATACAGATGAGGAAGGTTAGCGTTAACCTTTCCCATCAACACTGCACATCCTCTTGCCACGTACATTGATATTCTTTTTAAACCTTTTGTGGGGAAGAGGTGATAGGTTCTGATCTTGAAATAAACTCTCTCTTCTGTAGTCAGCTCACCAAAAGCCTTATCTCTGCCATAAGCCTTTTCTAGCCAATCCTTTCGCACATCAGGGTCTGATCAGGTGGATAACCGAGCAACATGGGGGCCTAAATTTGGAAATTTTAACACTTCCAAAATTGCCTGTGTAGAAAAATCTACAGTCGCACCACCAATGTTGACTATAGTGCCTTGCTCTTTATTGTGCCAGAATAGGTACATTTCTCCTAAGTACCAGGCATGTTGTTCAAAGAGGACAGTCCATAAGGGAGACCCTTTGAGGTGGTCCCTAATAGCCTCAGGAGCAAGTTCTATGAAAGATTTAAAGTTGAGTTCCACAATCACCGAAGCGACTATGGACTTCGTGCAGATAGCCTGAACACATTCCGGGGGCAATGTGAGTTTTTGTCCCAGTTCAGGCGCAGCAACGCCTCCTTCTACCTACCCGGATCATCTGGTAGGAGGTTCTTCTTGGTGGATACTGAATGAGTGTACCTCCTATTCATTAAGTTGTCCGACCGAGTCTTTCCTTCGACCTCTCCTAGGTTGTTTTGCTCCACCTTGGTTAGGACTCTTCTGCTGGGAGCATTTCGAGGCCATCTACAATCACACAGGCCAACATTAGTAAGGTTTTTTAGGAAAGCAAGTTATACCTTACTACTTGCCTTAGTTGAAAATCTTATGTTATTGTGTGATTCTGCCCGAAATTTATGATAACGGGTTCCATGACCGGTGAAATGACATTTTAAGCTCCTAGTATACTTAAGGTCATATGATATATGGAACAATGTATCTAAGTGTTAGTATTAATTACCCTAATTGATGTTATTTAGGTGATGAAAAATTTCAAAAAATTTAGGCACTTTTCGGCAAGTGTCCCACCCCACGACTAAACTGAACACTCCGGGTTCATGCAGGTTCAAACAAAATTCAAATCGGAGGACCAACACACAAGATATAGGTGAAAAAGCAAGGATCACACAAGTGCAAGTCACAGAGAAAAAATGCAAAAACATCCCCCCCCCCCCCCCCCCCCCCCCCCNAGTGTTACGGTGGGGGTTCCTATTTATAGGAATAGGGGACGCGATATCGCGTACGATACATCGCGTATGCGATATCTCATCCTAACTAAAGTGAGATACTTGAAAGAGACCAAATTTTTAATGATTTTTCTTGAAATTAGTATGGAAAACAAGGACATTGGCAAGGATTAATAAATTCAAGGGTAATTACAGGAATTTGAGAGGCACTTTGAATGATAAGGATGTGAATTCAACAATTAAAACTTTGGAGGTTATGAAGAAAAGGGAATGTAATGGAACGTGAGAATGTTAAAATTTTGAGGGTTAATAAATGGGAAAGAAAATGATGAAAAACTAAGTTGAGGGTAAGAAATTGTGTGTTTTAGCTAGAGAATTAATGAAGATTACAACAAAATTACACAAGTGGGTCCTCCCCAAAGTAGGTTTCAACCTATTATGCCCTTGTGTAACCACACTTAAAGTGTCTGTGGGCACTAGAAGGGTTAAATGTAATCTGCACTAACTCCAGAAAACACACATATGTAAATATCACCGAGATGAAATGAAAATTTTATGTTACTAGGGACAGGAGCTACAATTACATGAATAGTGAGATGAGACAAAGTATAGAAAGGGATCATAGAGATCGGGACATGAGGTAACTGTCGCAGGGTACAATGAATCCTGCATGTAAAGCATGATTAACATGTCATTAACCCATCATTCCAAGATCAAGACCAAGTCCATTCCTCTGAACAGTGACATCACATTGTTTCATCCCATGATGAACAACTGTGAGAGTACCATAACAACAAGGCATATGATCACTTGGCGTTTAGTACAAGGGAGGAGTGATTTTTGTTTTATGGTACTTTTCTTTTTCTTTTTTTTTCACTTTACTAAATCTAGAGAAGCCGCCAACCTTCAGGCATGGGTATATGTCTTTCCAATGGGACTCCCTAGAACAGCTTTTGATTGTCAAGTGTCCTTTTGATTACTCTTACTCCCATTTTTCATTAGATCTACAAGGATCTTAGTACAACCAAGTTGCATGATAACACCCATAGATGACACTAACGAAAATCCACAAGTCCCTTTGATGTCACACCCTAATCATTCCCTCTTGGTCCATCCTTCTTCATTCTAGGTACAATGAACACAAAATTAATTTTAAGTTTAGAAATTTCAAGAATATCACTGTACCCTCGAACAAAACCTCTTTATTTATAGAGTGGATGAGTGGGTGTAGTGAGCTCACTGTTTCAAATAATTGATCCCTCATGACTTAATAACATAAAACACATCTCAACCAACACTCCACATGAGTGTTTTATTTGTAGATGAGATTACTTACAAAAACATGAAAATACAAACACACAACAAGATAAAACAAAAAGTTGAAAAATGAAAAACTGGAAAACAAAAAGTTGTAAAATTAAAGAAAATTAAAATAAAACATTTATTAATCCTACTTGTTAGTAAAATGGGGGATATCCCCCATAACTAAATAGTTGAGTATGGCAAGGATTAATAAATGGAAGATGAGGATCCTTGCATATTGGAAATATTGAAGCCGGTCCATAATTATCACCTTGGGGTTCACACACTTGATTATAAGAAGCATAGTGGGGCACTTTATACGATGTAGTTCCCGAATAACGAGTTGACCCACTATGGTGTTTGCGACCATTAGATGGTATGCAAGGATTGGACTGATGCCTCCCATGGTTGCGTTCATTGGGCCTTATAGTTGTTGGAGTGTTAGTTGGTAGCCCTGATGAAAGTACATGAGGCATTGGGTTTGAAGGTAAGGGTGCACCACATTGTTGGAATTGTGCTGGATTGGAAGATGCAGTGGCTTCAGAGTTATGTTGTCCCTTCCTATGGTCGTGTTTAAAGAAAGGACGTCTTTGATGTTGCTGAGGTTGCGCATTCTTGTTAGTAGCAGTAGCACAAGTGTTGTTCATAGGTTGTGGTGGTACAAACACCATAGGAACAGTTGGTGGCATTGTGGAAGGAGGGAAAGGATAAGAATGTTGAAAATTAGGAGGAATGAAAGGTGCATAAGGTGGTGGTTGTGTTGGAGGCATGGGTTGATGGTATTATGGAAAATAGTGTTGTGGTGAGATAAAGTATGGTGGCCCAGTTGAAGAAATAGGGTGTTGAACGTTATAAGCATTTGGATTCAGAAAATGTGAAGGATGCCTCCAGTCTAAGGGTGGATTCCCCCATGACTGGGATTGTTGCCACTGTGATCGAACACAGTACCTCTGTACGAACTTTGGATGTAACGTGTTTCCCCAATGCTCATGTAAGTGTAACAATATTGGG
>MNCI01036913.1:1863764-1948642 GCA_015680685.1 Gnetum montanum
AAGTTATTTAAATCGAGCCTGGGTAGTTGGCTCTCTTTACAATGCCTATGTGAGATTCGAACAGCCTCTTGTATTTGCGTGAAGCTTGTAGTGGCCAGTGGAAGTTCATCGTCATATTGTAAGTTAGGCTTCCATGCATTATGATGACATTGTTGTTGTTCATGCTTATAGGAAACTCCCATTTCAGGTTGTATACTCCAACCTTCAGCGTCATATAGCTCATTGGTTCTCCAATGAACTTCCTCACTAAGTGTGGAGTTATTATCATCTTGTAGGAGAGGCATTGTTATGTGTGAATTTATGCGTGACTTTTTATAATTCCTTATTTTTTAAGAGATATATCGTTAAGTTCTTTATAGTGACCTTGTATGATATAACTAATCTAGATAACTAGCACCATCCCTAGCAATGGTGCCAATGATGAGTGGCGAGGTACCCCTACACTCAACCATACGAAACGAGCGTTGCACGCGTGATCCATTCGAACTCCACAGATGGACTAATTGTGGCACCTAGATAGTTAGCCTTAGGTCATAGTTCATTGTCTTCCCACCTAGACTAGTTTTTCATATGTCACGTATGGTTTAGTCTAGATGAGGTGTATGATGTGTCCTAATTCTATTCTACTCCTGATTGCAGTGGAAAATAATATTTAACTAAACTAAACTAAGAGGAAAAGGGTAAGAAAATCTAATCTATCCTAAGTACGACGAGCAACCGATTCCTTGATCAACTGTACACATCTTGGACTTCGTACACGACTACCACTGGGACTACCAAGCATAGGCCTAGGTACGCCACTGGGATTACCAAGTGCAGACCCCAAATACACCACTGGGTTACGAAGCATAGATCCCCCTAGCTACACCACTGGGCTACCAAGCAGTCACACTTAAATGCTCGTAATCAAGTTGTACTCATTCCGGTTCTAGGAGTTCAAGGGTGAGAAACTAATCACGATGAGTAACTGATTCCTTAACTAACCGTAGACACTCGTAGATGCTCGTAGCTAAGTCATACTCACACCGCGCTATGAAAGCAATAAATAACATTAAATAAATAACAAATAAATAAACTAAGTGAATGCTACAATGATGAAGTAATCTTGATCTTTATTGTCGGTAATGTGCATGTCCAAGTACGGCACACTCAAATAAAGACATCATACAATTACATTCACCACACTGCTGGCAGACACGGGAAAAATTCTAACTTTGGAGGGATCATATTGCCAGAGCTTCGCTACACTAAAATTGGGATCCCCAACAAGGGAGAGCCACCTCTTATTTATATACATGGAGGCGAACTACGATATCGTGTACACGATATCGCGGGGGATGATGTATTGCGTCAGCTACGATATCACGTATGCGATATCGTGGCTGACGCAAACCACGTCTCATCACCCACTATTCATGTTGATGATGATTTTGTTTCCTATGTTGCTGGGATAATCTTGCCCACTTCCTACTCCATGTCTATGTTGTCTTCTTACCATGTTGTTGGTCAAGGCTCTTCCTAGTGATTTCTACTTCCATGCTCTTTCTAGTCTGGTTATTTCTAGTTTGTGCAATTTTTTTTTGTTACTATGTGCTTTTCAAGATAGGATGGATAGTTATTGGAATATTTTTTGGTACCTTCTTTTGTTCATAGTTTATCCTAGTAAATTAAGGTTATAGCCTTAATGTTAGTCGTACACTATTACGATGCACATTAAAATTATGTTGTATAAGTCTAATAGATAAATATACTATTTTCCTGGATGCTTCTATGACACTGAGAGATCGAATGAATTAAGGATACAACTAAAAATTGAAGCTTTTAACTAAATACTATAGACAACTAGAATCATAAAAACAAAGAAATAACAAAAAAAAATTAAGGTATTTTAGTTGCTAGAATGGTTAGCCTAGTCCACCATAAGATCATTCCAAAAATCCTTAGGGATAGAAAAATTTCATTTACATCAAAAGATAATATTATAGAGCTTTGTTATAGTCTTGTATTGAGATATCAATCCCAAGATTCAACTCTTACACAATAACACAAAGAAAATCTATACATCCTATCTTTAATACATTTATTAAATACAACCAAGTATAGGGCTAGAAGATAAACCAAAGCTTTTGAGAAGAAAGAATTTAGCAAAAGAATAGAGGCCCAAGTGGAGAAGAGAAGAGAACTAACAAAGGGAAGTACTTGAGAAAGCATCCAAAATCCAAGAATTCTTTCCTTTATGCTAGATTCTTTTAGTCATTTCTTAGTCATTAATCAATCTATTTAAATGGAACATAAATTTAAGTTTTTCATTAATTTTGAAAATATCCCATTCTATATGCTTTATTATGCACAATCATTGAAGATAATTTCTATACCTCTCATTGTGAAAAATAGTATAATGTATATTCAAATCACATTAAAATTGATGAAAAATATCATGATGTTTTTATTATATTTTTTTTAATTGTTCGCCCTCAAAGTTATCTATAGTTATTGCTTCATAATTGTAATTACATACATGATAGATTATTAATTCATAGTTGTCAGCCATTACCCAAATATATCTCTAATGAAATATATGACTAATTAATGTTATTTAAAAAGTGAGATAGTACTCAAAAAAATGTTGGACCCCAAACAATGAATAATAACATTTGGAAAATTTATAGTACATTTAAGTGATGGTATAAAGAAGAAGCCCAATAATTTTGGGGGTTGCCTTTTCAATTTTCATCCTTACAACCAATCTTGCAAAACCTCCCCTCTAGGGTAGGAAAATGATGAAGTCTTTCCCTTATTGAAAAATTCCCTCATGGGTTTTCACTTCTTACTAAAGAGTTTCTTGTAAAGTGACTCAATCCTGATATCCCTCCATTAGATATACAATGAAACTTATAAAGAATGTATTTATTAAATTTTAAACCAACTATGATAAATGATTGTAATTAATAGTTAAGTATTTTAATAATCACATAATAATTATAGTAAATTCCATATGTCATGATAGCAAATTATTAAATAAAAGTTATATGATCTTGAGAAAATAGTTTGAACATATTTTCTCAAGATCATAATATGTTTAATATGATATCTACCATGAATGTACATACTATTGCAGTGGTACACATTTCATCTCACTTTAGGTATAATGAATTTTAATACAAGTTAAAAAAATATTGATGTATTAATGAAGACATAAGATTGTCATCATTACCCAAATTTAGATCATATGAAATTTCTTGTGCAAAATTAGGAATATTCTTTGCATAATGCTTCTAGGACTACTGTCCACTTTTTTAATATGTTTTCTTTTATATTGATTCTGTATCTTTCAAGTACTTTTCACAATGGTTTCAGAAATAGAGGCTTTAAATGTCAACTACTTGAACCTATTGAGTAATCTTATTTCTTTTTTATCACTAAATAGCCTTTCTATGTAAAAATAAATTTTAGTTGATAACTTGTATTTTTGAAAATCTCATTGAAATCTTTATCAAATTTTGATAGTTTTCAAAAAAAAAACTCTTATCTCTATTCCTTCCTCTAGCAAGGTGTTTAAGAAATTAGTAATTCTTGGCCTTAGAAAGTAGTACTTCAATCTTATATATAGATCATGCAACCATTAAATATTTTATAATATGAACGTACTAACATTTTGAAATAATTTCGAAAGCATACTATTTAAACAAAGAATAAAAAATCATTTTTAACTTTCCTTGTCTTCAAGCATACCTTTCTTTAAAATTCATTTTGTTAGTAACTTATAAAAAATATATAAAAATTAATTAAATATATAACATTATCATTACTATCAAAGTGATGGAGAATAAATGATAATGAATGTGAACAACTTAATAGTGTGCCATTATGAATTTATATAATCCAAGTAAAACCATCTAAAATACAATTTTTGTTTAAATTAATAGTTCCTCTATATGAAATATTTTGTCCATTTATGTACAACACTAGGCATGATTAGAATATATGATATAATTTTTTCCTCATAGTAGCCATCTTCCTTTGAGAGAATGCAATGGGATCACCTCTCTAATGATTATCTATGTATCTAAGTACAAATACATTATAATCAAACATGTCGGCTTGATGAGGAAAATCAAGCATAAATTTTTAGATCCATACATCCTTTACAAAACATTAAAGCAATTTTATAAACACACATTCAAGTTTAATTAATTTCAAAATTGTCTCTATATAAATAAAATGAGTTTCTTACTTTCACAATGAATTGTAGTAGCATATTTATTATTGTTTTCTACAAACTATTAATAGAATCTAATGATAAAAGTCATTTCCCAATGAGATGTTACATGCAAAGTATGCAATTATGTTGTCCATTGTCATTTCCATTCCCTTAGATAAATATAAAATATAGTCCTCAAATAATTCTATGTTATTCATTTTTGGTTTTCTACCTCTATATTTATGAAGCAACTAAAACATTGATGGATCAAATAGAGAGTATGATCGACATTCTTCATGCTGTAGTTCAATCATGTATGAATAATACTTGAAAATATGATATTCTATTTCTTTCCTTAGCCTTAGACTTCCTAAGTTGGTCCTTGTAATAACCTCATCACTCATGTATAGCAAATCTACGCATAAAAATTTATTTGACATTGCTTGCTAAACCATTTTTCTCTCTTAGTCACCAAAAATATTATGTTTTTCATCTACTACTTCTAGTGAAGTAAGAGCTCAAGCCTTTTTCTATTGATCTCTAAATGATAAGCCATAGATAATGTTAATAAGTAGGTATGAAGTTGATATTATCTAAATAACAATAAGATATTTCTTTCATTAATGAAAAATCAATGTTAACTATACCTTTAGTTTCGTTGATAGTCCCTAGTTTCATTAATGATTTATAATGATACTAATATGATTCAATTACATTAGTTGTATTTGTTAAATATTGTTATTTCAACTTAGGAAATGACAACTAGTCATCTCCCATCTGACAAAGAAGATGTATGTTATGTATGAAATGTAACACATTAAAGATTTTCCTTCATGAAATTTTTTCTATTCATTTTTCATCATAGCACTATCACAATATGATGTGAGTGTTTGATGGGTTCTCAATCATATCACAATTGTTCTATGATGTCACAAGCAATTGACATAGCATGCTAGTATTAAGAGTTTAAGTTTGCTATCATTGTGTGGTTGGGCTATGACATATGTCATTGTTACCTAAGGCTTTTATTAAATTCTAAATATGTTCTCATAGCATGATTGTGCTATAACTTTGAATTTCGTAGTTAAATATCACTATGAAAACATTGTAAATGACTACTATTTACTTTCCATTACCCAAAGGTAACAAATGTTACATGTAGAAATTAACAAAATTATTTTATTTTTATTTTTTTTGAGTGTGCTCCTAATTATAACATAGTCATGATATGATATGTGTAGTCATTATTTTCTCTATCATTGCACAATAATTGTATGAATTCATAGGCATTTGACATATCATGCTAGTCTCAATAGTTCAATTCTACTATCATTAAGTGGTCATTCTATGAAATATATCATGATTTTCTATGCCTATTATTAATTACTAGTATATTATCATAGTGCAACAGTGCTATGATATGAAAGTTCATTATCATAGCACACCCACACAATGAAAGCTAAGTATACATATAATAGAGATATTATCAACAAAAGTATTTAAACTACATAAATTAAGTATATCAGAAGTACATTTACTAAAGAGTAAGCAAATAAGATGTTGAATAAATAGTGAAGGATATTTACTTTGTACTGTGTAAAAAATAATATTTTTTTTAGGATTCTATCACCTACATTCCAAGGAATCAAGATAGAGTCAATTATGAATATTCATTTTATCATGTTTTTATAGGATTTACAGCCAAATGAATATTTCTTATAAGCTTACTTGTCTATTTTTTCTATTTGCTTCTAAACCTTGTCTTCATCACACCATGTTGATATTGAACTCTCTTGTTTTGATTTTTTCTAAAAGATTATATACTAAAATTATGCTTTTAATTTTACATAAACATAAGAAAAATATAATATTGAAATCATGTAAGTGATATGTGTCAAATTTATTGATGATTTTTCTCTTTCTGATTTCTTGACCTTTATTTTGATTTTTTAGTGGGCCTTTCCTATTTACATGGTTCTCCCTATAGCTTGACAATTTCATATATAGATTATTCACAAAATATGAAGAATAAAAATAGATATGCACATAGTCAAGTATGATATTACCTTTGCTTCCTTAGCACTACTTTCCAATTTTTCAAAAATCATTATTATGGATTCATCTATCTACATAATCTCTTTTTTATATTTTTTTTCAAATTTTCAACTTATAAAAAATTAGTTAATATTTATTTAATTAAATGTGGATGATAATTGAATTTGGATTTTGATATTGACTAATTTTATTTATTTTTCTTGTCACATGTAGTGCATGGTTTAGTTCCATTGCTATTGACTCTATTATGTTAGCAACATCCATTCCTCCATGTGTTTCCAATTCAAGAAACTATGATAAGTTAAGTGATTAGAGAGGTTGAACATCACTTATTAGCTATTTGGACAAAGTGATTAAAACAAGAAATTCATATATTTATTATTCCATTCTTTTATATATTCATCCTAAAATGAATATTATTTCTCTTACCTCTAATGTTGACACTTGATTAGTAATGTCATACTTCAAGAAAGGATCTCTATGTGGGAACTCTTCAATTACATACTCATATTCATTATCCTAGCAACTTTTTTACCCTTCTTTTGCATATTTCAAATAGTTAATAGATTAGTTCAAGTTTAAACCTTATTAATAAATAAATAAAATACCATTCTTTTGTAATAAATACATTACCTAACAGTACTTGGCATTGCAAATGTTAACCTTAATTTTAGTAAATCTACCCTACCTTCATGATTAGTAATAAAATTTCTTTTTCTTTTTCTTGTACATCATCATTAGGCTCTACAGGCTAGCCACCAATTAAGTTACTCATATTTATTTCTTTAACCAATATCCATAATAGCACAACACTTTCTATTGCTTGTATCAATACTATACCAAGAAATACAATTTTCTTTAGCTCTTGTAAAAGATGTATGCCACATTAGAGACATAAAATATTAACAAAAGTAGTTGTCATTGGTTCCTTTTTAAAGTGAACAATTCTAGGATCTAAGACTAGAATGCACAAGACTGATGTGATTTGAAATTAATTTTTTTTCATCCTCATACCCTATCAATGTCTTTAGAGATAATAGACTATCCTCTTCAATTGTACATGTATGTGAACAACATGCATATTTATCTGTATCCTTAGTATAGTTAATTATTCTGGTATCAAATGTGAAGAAACTAGCAAGTACATTTGGCCCTTCATATACTAGTAATTCTTTTTCATGCTTAAGCTTATATCTTTAGGAACACTTGTACTTCTCATGGAATCTATACAAACTATGCAAATGGTCATCCAAGATATTGACAAGAAGAATAGTTTTGATTTTTTGATAAATTAGCCTAAATAAGGCTTCAAATATTAGGGTTGTATTTTCTATCTAAATTTTCTTAGAGTCTAAAATATGTAATTATTTACTAGCAATTGAAAGATCATATCTAACCCTATAAAGGCATAAGCTTAAATTTTACAATGGTTGCTACTCAACTAAAAATCCCTTCTCCCTAATTTTGAATTCAGCGTTAGGGTTATCACAAGATATTATACATAGATATTGAAATAATATAAACTATGCCTCTAGAGTAAGTGTTTCACCTCTAGTCTAGTAAGCAATTCATTGTTCATTTTCTGATCTAGCTTATACTTCTTTTGAATATTTTAGGACTATAGATCTCTTCATCTTGTAGAGTCACATTTTTTGTAAAAAGCCATAAGTACTATCTTTAAAGCATGAAGTCATTTGAACTCATTACAATAATCATCCATTTTTTGAAACTCTATAATTTGTTTTTTTCTCTTATTTTTAAGTTCTTGAGAATTATTTCTACAATTTTAATTTTTTTGGCCACATCCTTATGTTTATCTTCAATTAATCCACATCATGGTTGAAAGACATTTCGTATCAAAAACTTCAAATTATTTTCTGTATAGATCCCATCATTTGATAAATGGGGTGACTTTCTAGTTTTCCTATATGAAAAATTTCAAAAACTTGATTTCATATATTATGCCAATCATTGAACATTTGAAGAAAAATCCTACGTTTCTATAGAGCCCTTTTCTTATACATCTATAAATGATTGAATTGATGTGTTATTATCATTCATAGTATGCTATGAAAACAAAAATAAAGTAATCAATCACACACTTCTTGCCTAAAATTTTGTATTAAATGATTACATTCTCTTATGATACTATTGTTTACATGCTTTCTGATAGTGTCTAATGAAATATTATTTTGATAATAGTAGCTCATAACATGTCAAATCTTCTCAACATAGCATGACTTGTAGTATAGCTTTTACCTATCATTTGTATCTTTAAGTTTTTTCATTATAGCATCTATTAGTATATTAGGTGATAGTATTCTTGCTGGTCTACATTTTAAAGTAAGCTTCTTCATGTTATAAAATTATATTCAAAATGTATTAGTTAATGTTATCAAACATTACCTCTCTTCAAATCATTGACAAGCAAGTGCACTGATATCTTTACTTTGCAATAACTTTTTTGTTCCTTGAATTATATTCTTTCCACAAGGGATATAGAAGCCCACCTTTTCATCTTGAAGATTAACAATGATTTTTTTAAAGGATTTCTTAGTTGTATTAATTTTCATCAACATCAAAATACACTCTTACATACTCACTATGATATTCCTAGTAAAGCTATCCATGATATTGTTAACATATGATTGACTAAGAGAGCATATTCTAAATTTATCTAGAGTAGGAATGCATTTTTTGATGTTGACCTTAACTAGCTCATTCATAGAAGAAATTAAATATTAATTAAAAGCTTCCATAATATTGTAAGTCTCATGGAAAGTTTGGTTATCTTTTCCTCTTTCTTTATTTATCTCTTCCTATCCATAATTGGTTTAATGTTTGGTTTATTAGTTGATGAAAATAGTTAAGTAGCTATTTTTCTAGCATCTAGTATTACCTTCTTATCATTATATATCTAGTATGGCTACTTAACCTTCCTTCTCATTAGTGTTATAACCAAGCTTGGTTATATTAAAGAACTAGCTTGGTTAAAACACTAGCTAGTTCTTTAATATTGCCAACTAGTTTAATGTTTCCTAGCTAGTTCTAGCATCACTAATGTTCTTACCATATGTGATAATGTTTCCTATTTTCTTCTTAGATATTGTTGATACTACATCATATTTCATTATAGTATATGTCTCCGTAATGAATTCATCTATGAAGAGATTTAGGATTAATGAACCCTTCTACATCTTCACTAATGTTTGGACCATAGAAATATTAACCTACATTTCTATTATCTACTCTATTGTTCTTTTCCCATAGTAAAAAACTATTCACACACTATCATACACATGGGTTTCTTTATTAAGAGACAATATGTATAGACCCTCAAATGTTTCTTGCTATGCCTTGATGTTGACATAACACTTCTCATACCTTAGTGTGTTAAGAACCCTCTTGATTATACTTATTGTAATTTGGAGTTTCATTAACCTACATACATAACAAGTACTAGTTCATGTGGCACTCAAGATAGGATGCAAGCTATAGATTCAAAATCATATATATATTTTCCTTTCCTCAAAATCTATCTAGTCATGTCATGTGACTTAGTCATAAAGCTATCATCATATGAAATGGAAATATATACCACTAACACCAATTCTATCATAATCACTAAATAATATTGTATAATCATACTATGGTCAATGTATGATGGATTCCATATAGCATGGTCAACATATGACAAGAATTTCTAGTACTTGTTACTTAGGAGCATTCCTTCATTCTTTTTGTTCTCAACCATGGAAGTCACACATATGTGTGTTGTTACATATACAAAGAAGATCAAACTACTAGAATGTAACAAGCTTGTGTAATAGATCAAGCCTATAACTTAGGATCCTTCTTTGAGCTCTTCTCTTTTTTCAATAAAAAATAACATATATAGATATATTTGTGCTTTCACTTATCTAACAATAAGGTTAAAGCTAAGTTGATCCTCTTTAAGTAATTATTGAGAAACAAAAACTACTACTACTCTATGCCTTTTAGCCGACTTGAATAATTTACATTATCCCATTGATTCCCATGAATCTAGGAAACTAGTATTTTTCATTCACAAATTCATCTTTGTTTATGGTACTAACTATTTTATTCTTGCTCTTAGTTTTTCATTTTATTACTAAGAATGAATGGGGGTACTTAGTACCAAATTCTTGGTAATCCTTGGTACAGGTTATTTATAATTTTATGTTGAACCTCATGAATGAACAAATAGGTGGTCTTTCTAGAAATGTTAAGCAAAATGTTTTTCCTTGCATCTTGCTCACTTTTACTTTTGTTTTTAGTTTGTAATATTTAGGGTATGATATCATGTAGATTTACAGTGATGAGTAATTTTATCATTACTTTGGATCTATTATTTTTATTTTTATTAGAATTATTATAGTATTATTTCATATGAATAGGCTTCTTTTTTTTAGCTTCTTATTACTCTCTAAAGTACCACTACCATTAGCACCTTTCTTGGTACTCCTTGCACTAATCTCCTATTATTTCTACACTTTAAGATTAGGAATACATATATTTTCTAATATGATGGTTGGTCATAGTTTAGTAAATATTTTAAGTAGGTTTGCATGGACTATGCTATGTATGAATAAGATTATGTATTTTATAGGTAATCTTAATTCTCAATTAATCATTCTTATAGTAACAATTTGGAATTATGTGTAGCTATATTACAAGCTTATTTTTTTATAATTTTCATTTTAATTTTAATTTTAATTTACTTAAATGATGCTATAAACCTTTATTAAAGGTCCTTCCTTCAAGGCTCTTTTTGCATGAAGGGTTTAGGTAGCCCACCCACATAGCCATAGCTTTCATAAGGTTCCTCCTACCTATCCTACTAATGTAATGTTAATAAGTTGATCACTTCGATGCATCCTTGTTGATGTATCCCCATCAACACATGTTAGGATGCATTGGTGCATGTGCATTAACGTTGATGAAGTCATTGCCTATATAAATGTGCACAACTATCTCAGTTATAACACCATTTAGTCATTACCTTAGCTAAACTCTTACTGTGATAGAGGTCCTATTATGGAGGTTCTCCTAGTCTATTCCCATGTTTTGGAAACCATGGAACACTCTAATGTACCCTTGAGTGGCACTCAAGTGTTAGAAGACCCATTCTAACTTGGCGGTACCAAGCTAGGAATAGGACTTCCTCTTGTTGCATCCTCTCTAAGTCCTCTTCTTACTATCCTCATATGAAGAACTACATGGCTTTGATTTTGTAGTGGTCATAGATATGTAGGTAGCTAGGATTAGGTAGTTCTAGTATAGTGCCCTACCAAACCTTGTACCAGATCATGAGGGGTCTAGGGATGAGGTGCTCCTTGTAGATTCATCATCTCCCCTTCCACTAATGATGTCTACATGGTTGCTAGTGTACTCATTTGTTAAGTCTTTGATTAGATTTTAGAGGTTCTCCTTGAGGTGCACTCTCTCTTATTAAGAAGCTATTGTGCTACTCTCTCCCTTCTAGGGGTTTCTTGCTTTTTTTAGAGTGTATTTCTCGAGTATTCCACCTTAGATCCATTAGGTCTCAGTGAATTTCTTGGTGTGCTAGACAACATTAGGGTAGAACTATTATAGGTGGTATTAGAGCCTTTTTGTATCATGTTGTAATAAGTTTGTTACCCTTTGGTAGTCTTATACATTCAAGGTTTCATATTTATGGTCCTTTTGGATAAATATCTCCTAGTGATATATGATCATATCCTCATGCATCCTTCAAAGAGTGACCTTATGGTAAGACCCTTAAGCTTTTCATTATGGGATTGATGCTATAATGTGAGCAACTAATGTGTGTTTTTCTTACTAGAGGTTTTATTCAATTGTGTTGTGATGTTATCCTCCACTAATTTACTTGTGCTTGAACTAGCTATGGTTGTACTTGGATATGGTAGAGGAGAGTTCTATTGGTAACTTATAAATTTTTGTTACTCAAGAAGCTCTCATCTCTAGTTTCTAGTGCTTCATCTAGGATTAATTGGACCTAATCTCCACCTAGATGACATGTATGAGGATGCCATTGATCTAACTATGCTGGATCTTGTTACAAACCTTTCAAGTGTTACATTTTCTCATTTGAGCTGGTTTTGTTTCCCATCGTTTCATGGAATCACTTCTTTGGTTGGTGACATTTCTTTAGGAAATTTTTATTTTGAGAACTTCTAGATTAGGTCATCCTATTAATGATTCTTGTTATGCCCTCACATATTCTAATGAGAATCTTCCCTTATGGATGCATCCTCTATGATGTTGCTCTTCATTGTGAGAATTGGATCTTCGATGTTGAGACCTATTATTAGCTAGATCATGGTCTCCGTCCTTATGTTTCAAGTTAAGATATTGATTTTTTAGTGCCCATTCCTCTTGTGAATTTGTTGAGATTTTGATTCTAGTGGGAACCAATGTCAATGGCTAGGAACATTTGTTGTATATGAATCTTTGAAATTTTTAGAGTGTTCTAGTTCTCTCTCTCTTGGCATGCCTCATGATAAATTATTTTGTGTGGGTGTATCCAATTAACCCATCAAGTTTTTCATGATTGATCTTTATGCATGTTACTAAGGTCTTTCTCTCTATGGTGTTGTGAGATTTATGTTTCTCTATTGTGTGATTATGCTTGATGATTCTATATGAGGCTAATGTGCTAATCATGTTCCTACTAACTTCTTTGTTTCCAAGTTTTTATCTCGACCTTACAAGTAGCATAGGTACAAAGATGCAAATAGTGGCAACCTTAATTGATTCTATGAGAACTATGTCTATGGGAAAGATATGTGCTCCTAAGACCTTCATGAATTGGTTACATGGTCTCAGAATCTAAAAATTGGGTTGTGGATTTCTTAGTACCCTTGGTGTGGTGGATCAATGAGTATATCATGATTTTTTTTCCTTTCAACGCTAGGTGGGCACTAATAGAGGATGGTGGTCTATCCTAGGCCCTATGGATATTGGGTTAGCAAATGGCATAAAACAGTATCCTTGGCCATGCTTGATATTGATGGCCCAGGTGCAAGCAATACCTTGAGATCTCACTATGGTGGGTAGTGGATTCTTAGATGGTGTTCTATGGCATTCAATCATTGCATTCATGTCCCATTTTTTTTTTCTTTTGATGAAAGTCTTGTAGTGGATGCAATGCAATAGTTTTCTATGTACATGCTAAGGAAAAGATAGGTCTCTCTTGGAATAGCATGATTTAGCTTTGGTATTTTTCTCCTAATGGCCTAAACCCTTCAACTTAGGATGGGCTTGGATATTTTATCCTATAGCCTTCTAGGCCTAGGTATCATTCCCAAATGTCATGTATTATGCTTACCAAATGCATTCCTACCCTCAAGTATGTAAGATTATAATGATATGCTGTAATTAGTCTTGATAGATCATGCACAAAAAAAGAGCTAGATGTTATTTCCCTATGTGAATTGGTTGTCCCCTTACTATAAGCCTATGCCACAGCTTGTGACAAGGCCAAACATGATGTACTATATTTCCTTGTGCTTATACTTGAAGCACCTTCTCTCTATGTTTTGAAAATGGCCTCTATTCCCTGATATGAGATCTTCTGAAAGCACTATGGTAGATCCTATTTTTGTAAATAGTGTTGTAATAAGAAGGCTAGGACATGTTCTTATCTATGGTGCTCTCGAACTAATGCTTTGTATTCTAGTGATCTTGACATAACTTGATGGTATGTCTTTTGATGAGTGTTCTTAAGGCAACATAAGTTTTGGAACTCTTCCTTTTAGGTTCCCTAATTAGTAGAAATTTTATTCATGGGTGATTGATGGTGGAATGTAGCCCCAAATTCAAACAAATTGGTTCAATGAACTTGATCTTGATAGTGGCTAGTTCATGGTAACCATGTGAATTACAATGGTAGACTGAATATTCAAATCAGAGGTGATGCAATTATGATAAATTGAAGGGTAGAGTTGAGTTATGGGTATCAACACCTATACTTCCTCTTCCATGGTTGGATATGATCTTTGGGGAAATTCTTGTAAGTGTTGGAATGATAGTCCATCCTTGAACAAATAGTGCATAGTTATGCAAATAATTGATTTCTCTTGGAGACCCTACATGATGGACCTCTATGTGTTCAAAAACACTTGCACATGTGCTCTCGTCACTGGGGGCTTGTCGTGCTTTTATGGGATATGGTGTATTGCCCCATCTCTCTAGTGTATCATTGATTATTTCAGTGTCCCAGCCTCTCTAGTGGGATAGCATGATCGAGAACTCTGGTACATAGTAACTCCATAGTTATATGATGTGGCACCTTCTCCATTTTGATGGATAAATTTTTTAGTTTCTAATAGAATACTACAGGTTGTATTGTGATAGTTGTTCTTCTAGCTAGGATTCAAAAATAATTAATATTTGGAACTTGTTCCAAGCAGTGGTCCAAAGTGCCTAAACTTTTGGGGCTAGTTTTCAGAGATAAGATATGGTTACCATATTTAAATTCATGGAATCTCCTTTGTGAAACCATGTAATTGATGTATATTTGATGTATATACTTTTTCTTATGTAAGTAAGGTGTGATATCATATACTCTCTCTTAGTTTTGGAGCTCAAAATGAACTTCCTTGTTGGGGTTCTCTAGTAGACCTCCCTTATTGTAAATCCTTTGAGGATGAATTATGGATTATTTTAAGTTGGTAGTTGATGATTTTTATGCCTATTCATTGTGATTTCAAATTGTCTCAAGGACCTACTCCTCCTATGGTGATGAACAATATTTTTCTTAGCTCTGATATTGGGTATTCGATATCAGATACCTAATATTAGGGCCTAGAAGTGATGTTAGATATCTGATATCATGGCATGTGTGTTGGCATATAAATATAGTTCTTGGATGCATGGTTTGAGCATTAGTTTTTCATAGTTTTGTCAATAGATTAGCTAAACTCTTGTAGTTTTATTCCATAATCTTAGAGAATAGTCAGTGAGTACCTGCAGAGTGGATCTAAGTTAGTGTATGGAGTCTTATTCGAGTGGAAATATTCCTAGACATATTCCATGAATGAAAAGAAGATCAAGATTGATTCTTATTCATTGTAGCACTTTAACTTAGATAAAATTTACTTTTAACACAATTTATATTTCATGTACTTAGTTAATATTTACATTTTCATACATATTCATGAATTGATGGAATGAGTGCAACCAATTTCGAGTGTGAACATGTATTAACATGGTAACCCTAGCAGTGTTATTGCTTGGTTCACCTAGAAGCATAATGCCTGGTAATCCTAGTAGTGGATAACTAGGTTTAGTATGTGTATGAAAAGCTAGGAATGAACATGCATCACCCATAGGCTAGTTTAGACTTTATTTTCCATTGTTAATTAGATTAAATAATCAATTCATTTATTATCATTAGGGGTAGCTTAGAGTCGAACAACATGAATTATCACATGCCTCACTTTGGACTAAACCATACATGAAAGAGCTACCACTAGTCCATATGGGAAGATAGTGAACTATGATCAAGGCATAACAATATAGATATCACAACTAGTCCCCTCTATGGAATTAAACTAGATCATGCATGAATGCTTATGATTCATATGGTTGGAAGTAGGGGTGCCTTGTTTCTCATTATTGGCATCATTACTAGGGATGGTGCTAGTTATCTAGATTCGTTATATCACAAATGATTATTGTAAAAATATTAATGACTTACCTTGAGAAAACATTAATATTTTAAGTCACACACATTATCAAACCAAATGATATCTTCCTCACATAGGACCAATAATGCATTGTATGATGAGAACACTCATAGTAGAAATGATAGGATATATACTAAATAAAATTGGAGTAAAGAACCTCAAACAAGGGTTTACTATGCTCATTTAGACCCTTACTACAATCAAAGACTACATTCAACTAGTGTAAAAAATCCTAGAGAAGATGGAAAAGGTCCTAGAACAAGGAGGGCCTCAAGGCCTAGGACCCCCTCTAAACCTAGACAAGATAAATCAAGGGACCATGGGGAGAACTATAGGAGCCATGACAATTCTCCCAGTTCCTCATCTTCCTCTTCCTCTTCAACATCTAGTTTTTATGAAGATGAATGTAGGTATAGAGATAGATCTCCACTACAAGGTCAAGACAAATATAGAAATTGAACCCAAGGGAATAATCAAAGACATTACAATCAGCACAGAAAAGATCATCATAATCAAATGATTAGAAATAGAAATTTTCCTCATGACATGTATGATGATACTAAACCCTTGTTGGCCACTAAGAGCCTGATGAAAATCATGGAGACAATTAAGATAACTCACAAGCATTGTAGGAACAATTGCATACCTAGGCATGATATAAACAATATTCCTAAATTTTTGGGAGGCTCCGATTCGAATCCACAACATCATCTACAAGCTTTCCATGATGCTTGTATCTCATAAAATAATGAAAGTTTTTTGTAAAATATTGATCTATTTCCTAGATCATTGATTATAGATATAAATTGTGGTATAGATCATTAAAACCAGTTCAATCTGATGATGGTCCATAATGCTGGAACTCTTCAATAAGAAATATCAAACCTATGCAAGGGTTTCTAGCCTGAGGAGATATATCCAAGGATGGAAGCAAAAATAACATGAACCCTTAGACATGGCCTTAGATATTATTCTCTATAGAATACATGCCAAGGCCATGGTTTCTCTAAGGAAAGGAAACTTTTCCACATCATATATGGGCTTTGTAATGAAACAAGATAGACCCTTTGGATGTATGCCCAAGGTAAATTATACATGCTATAAACCCATCAAATTGGAGAGCTAATAAAGTGTGTGGAAAGAGAAGAAGGAGAGCTATGTAAATGAGAGAATGTAAAGAAAAATAACTAGAACCCACCTCTTCAAAAGAAAAGGTTCCATATCTATGATGAGGAAAAAGAGTTAGCTCTCAATGAGATGATTTTACAACGAACCTTGCCAATACAAAATTCTTGTTAAGCTTGAAGTAAAGTTGGATAAGATTTTAGAATTGATAAATGAGAAAGTTAAAACTTATGTAGAAATCGTGGAGGATAAGGTAATGTAAAATGAACTAGGCTATCACAATGAATGAAGGAAGCATAACCAAGAAATAGCTAGGAACAGTTTTCAACAAATAGGAAAAATAGCTGAAGGAAGTGAGGCTATAGACTCAACCATAAATGAAGATAATGAATGTGAAACCTACATATATAATCATCCAAAGGGTCATTCCCTAGTCTTGTTGCATCTACATGAGTATTTGATGGGGGCAAGGGAATCTACATGCCTAGGAGATTTTCTTTTTCACAAGGTAATTTTAGATAGTCCTACAACCAACTATACTATTCTAGTGGGAATTCATATCAGCCTCAAAACTACTATCAACTGTAGTGGCAAAACCCATACTCATGGGGAAGGCCATCATCAAACCAGCCCTACCCTTACTACTAGCTAAACCCATATAGATATTATGTTCAACAAGTTGTTTTTCCAAATGGTTCTACTTCATCTACCTCAAATCACTACGATCACCCTCCCAAATATGATCATCCCATGACATGTTATATGAGATCACCACCTCATACCTCTCCCCCTACATCATATTCTCAATATTCACATACTCACCTCCATCATATGTCACCTCCAACAACACAGGAAGGTTCAACATTACAACATCAACAAGTGAATGCCACTTGTACTAGGAATGTGCATAAACATGCCAATAATAGTAGGTCCCCACTGAAAACTCAAAAACACCCTTCTTTAGGAAAGGTTGCAACCAAAAGTAAAACACTCATGGACTGACCACATCTCTAAACTAGCACAATGCTAATCTAGTGCAATGTCTTCCTTTTTACAACCACTATCTCCTAATCATACACAAAAGCCAACACCCATTACCACTATAACACAAGACATAAATGATAAACCTATCATTTTGGAGAGACATAAGAATCTATGCATCACCAATAATGATAAAGTGTGTAGTTGTGAGCTAGAAGTTTGAAATATTAACACAACTCCTATACCGATCCACCATAAAGTTCAAGAGCAAGTGTGTGAGCAAAAGCTAGTCTACGTAGTAGCCACTATACTAGAAGACACCTAATGGCTTGAAAATGAGAATATAAAATTATTTCAAAGATGCATGAAAGTAATATATTTTCTTATTAGTTCTAGAATTTTCTAATTCTTCATATGTTTTTCATTTCTTTATATTTTTCTCTTTTCTTGAGTCATTCCCTTTATTTTTTTGAATGTATTTCATGATTTTATTAATAAAATTTCGAAGTCATGATGCAAAAGTCAACACTATGTGTTTGGCTTTTATGCTATACTATCAAGATGATTGGGTAATTAATTGTGTAAAATAGTGAGACCACCTCATCCATCCCTCTAGTTCTCTATATAAAAGGTCCTTTTTCATGGAAACAATTTTGTTCTTCTTTTATGAAACTAAAATTCATCAATGATCATTGTACCTTGAAAAAAGAGGAAATGACCAAGTGGGAATGGTAAAGGGTATGACCTCAAGAGGACTTGCTGGATTCTCTTCTTGACTTCCTTCATGTGGTTTATGACTCCTCTTAGAACTTATCATTACTCCTCTATCGACCAATAAAAAGAAAGCTATGTCTTTGCATGGTGTGGATCCCATCCAGAAAACAAACAAACAAACAAACAAACAAAAAACAAATAAAAGAGAGAGAAAAAAAAATAGTAAAAAATAATGAGAATTCAAAGCACACCCATTAGGCACAATCATGGGCTACAAGAACTAGTTATGGGATAAGAAAGACATGTTACCCATGCTTGAAGACAAGAGGCCCTTCCTTCCTTCTTCTCTTTTTTTCTCTTTCTCAAGTGATGATTGTTCTTTGAGGTGGTTGTGGACTCATAGTGGTTGGAAAAATGAAACACATGAATGTGAGATTACTATTCATGGTATGGACCTGGTATAAACTCAAACTGATAGGTATGTTGTTCATTTTAATCACACTTTTCACAAGAACCAATTGTGGACATGGTCAAGTACCTTACATTCCAATCTCTATAATCCCTTCTCATTCCATTATTTACCTCACTGATACATGTGATTATGAGCCTTTGGTTTTGTATAGTATAGTGCAACATCCTAACCATGGTAGTTGTGTGTTTTTTGGAACAAAGGCATGGTCTACATTTAACTTCTTAGGTGTCCATGGACATCTATAGAACTAGTTATGCAAGGGTATTATGGCAAGAGCCTTCTTTGGAAAGGATCGACTTGCATAAGATTTTTTGATCATGGCTTTGAACTAACCTTCACATCATCTAGAACATCAATGATAGTTTCTCTAAATTTATGCATAATTTTTGGACTACTTTTCATTCCTTTCAATTACTTCTTTTACTTTTTCATACTCCTTTGTTAAAATATCCTTCAATTTTAATATTTCTTGTCCATCTTCTAAATTAGACCTTGGTTTCAATTGTTCAAAAACTTTTGTGCTTCTAGAGTTATGCTTAGTATTCATGGGGGCTAGGAATGTCTGCTTTGAAATTTTCCTAACATCCTATTTTTAAACATCATGGTAACTAATAGTATTTGATCAAAATAATGTGAACAACTTGATGATTTTAGTTACCTCACAGTCTTGGGCAAAACATGCTATAATTACCCTTGTATTTAAATGAAAAATAAGGGATCTAAAAAAGGTTAATTATTAAGGAAAATTTACCAAAACTAATGTTGATCTGTTAGTGACTATAGGTGATGCTAAAAGAAATGCCTAAGGAAGAAGGTCATCATATCAATATAGTGCTTGGGCACATGATTTGGGCATTAGTTTGTCATAGTTTTGTCAATAAAGTTGTTGAAATCTTGTACTTTTATTCTACAATCTTAGAGAACAATTAATGAGTGCCTGCATAGTGGATCTAAGTCAGTTTTATGTAGTCTTATTTGAATGGAAATATGCCTAGACATATTCCATGAATGACAATAAGATCAAGGTTAATTCTTATTAATTTCAACACTTTAACTTAGATTAAATTTACTTTTAATGCAATTTATATTTCATGTAATTGGTTAATATTTATGTTTCCATTCATTTTCATGAATTGGTGGAATGAGCATGACTAGTTTTGAGTGTAAACATATATTCTCTTGGTAACCCCAGTAGTGTTATTGCTTGGTTCACCCAGAAGCATAATGCTTGGTAATCCCAGTAGTGGGTACCTGGGTTTAGGACATGCACAGAAAGCTAGGAACAAACACTCATCACCCATAGGCTAGTTTAGAATTTATTTTTCATTTTTAATTTGATTAAACAATCAATTCATTTATTATTATTAGGAGTAGATTAGGACCGAACAACATTAATTATCATATGCCTCACTTTAGAGTAAACCACACGTGACAAGGCTAACACTCATCCATGTGGGAAGACAATGAACTATGATCAAGACATAATGATCTAGATACCACAACTAGCTGCATTCAAGGAATTTGACTAGATTGTGCATGAATGCTTGTGATTCATATGATTGGACCTAGGGGTACCTTGTTACTCATCATATTGAAAAACTATTCTTGATGAATCTCAAGTTGTTGATTAGGCTTGATAAATAATAGGTAGTGGTGTGGCCTCGTGGATCATAATTATTGTAAATGGGAGGGATTGGTGTATATGAAATGAAAACCCATACCTCCTATTATGAAACAAAATCCCGCTTTGGAAAAGTTTTGGGATGAACTCTTTAGCTTTTCTTGTTGAGCTATGAAGTGGAATTGAATTTGGGTAGACCAATAAACTTATGTCTTCCCTCAACTGGTAGTAGTTTGGAAATATAGTTGTGTTGGCTATGTGACCTACATAGGCATGTATCATGACTATGGTGTAGTTAGGATGTTCTCTATACTTATGTAAAAAACCTCACAAAGAGGATCTTCCCTTTTGGTTCAAAAATCTAATGAATGGTGTTGATCGTGAGTTATGGTTGTTCTTGGCATGGTAGGAAAGTTTAGATTCCAAGAACCTAGATGTTCGTTAGAAAATTCATGATATTAATTCACCTTTAACATGATTCTACATGCTTCCTTGGACTAAGCATTCATGAAATGGTTCTTGTCCCACCTCTTGAAGTGGGAAGGATAGGCTATAAGATGCAAGTGCAACTGATCCATTTCCATAAATGGGACATAATGGTTGTAATGGATCATGTGGCTATGCTTGCTATGAGATGTGTGTATAAAGGAATACCTTGAGGTTGGCTTTCCAATCCATCCTCCACTTTTTCAAGCATTTGAGCTAGTGATCTTGATGCTAGACAAGTTCAAAAGGGGTGCCATTGATGAACAATGTCATGATGTGAGGATAGCATCTTGGAGAAGTTTTCCAAATAAATTTTGGATCAAGGGGTCTACCCCTAAAACCTTTTTCAAAGGATGAGCATGTTCAACTCCCCTCCTACCAACTTAGACGAATGTTAATGTAAGGAAAGGAAAGATAATATGTGAATGGTATAGACGTGGTGATCTAGAGCATAGATGGCTAAACCAATGAGATACCATGGATCTTGATGCCAAATGTAGAACCTATGATTATGGCCAGATTGAGTTGTTTGCTAAGACATGACTCTTTTGAATCATGTTCTCTCCTTTGGCTATGGTTTTCCAAGTCCTTCAGTAAGGTTGAAAATGATCTTGGTGAGCCTTCAAAATCAATATCAAAAGGAAAACAAATCAAGGAAATTGATGGGTGTTGAGAAGTCATTCAAGATAAAACTGAACTAGACTTGTGAAAGAGGAGCACATCCTTTTGCATAGGTATGGGTCTATGTAGAAAGATAAGTCTCTAGAACTGATAAGATATGGATCTAGGTGATGCCTTAGAGATGTTGGTCCTTTGGGTTGGACTTATCTCTCTTGTCATAGAGAAGGAGGTTGTAAGTCTTTGTATGCTTTAATAAAAGTGTAAGAATTTAGAACTCTAGGCACAGAAGGTTAGAAACTAAAGTTTTTAGGTATCATCTATCCTACCTTATTGTATGAATGTGTTATTTGGAGACCTAGAGTTAGTGCTAAACTTTGGAAAGATATCCAATGAGTATAGAAAAATATTCTTGATAAGTTAAAGCTAAATATTCAAACACCTTATTCAATCTTATTATATTGATGAGTGATAGGTACACCCTATGCCCAACCATAGGAATCACAAGCATTCATGCATGATCTAGTCAAATTCTATGGATGGAACTAGTTGTGGCATTTAAATTGTTAAGCATTAATCATAGGATGTTGTCTTCCCACCTGGACTAGCAGTAGCTTTGTCACATATGATTTAGTCCATATGATATTTTATCCTCAAAGATGCTATATTTTTTGATTCTATAGAGTTATCTAATAACTGCCCTTTTCAATTCTTAGGAAGAAATTCTTAGAAAAATTTCATAAAAGACTTAGTGTTTATCTGTAGAGATTTTAATGTAATATTAGGCTCACACCATAAAAAAACTATTCAATGGTAACATAATGTTAGTAGTTTTATTGGAGTGTGAGGAGCTTGCTAGTCTATAGAGCATGTGAGAAGCCTCATTTTAAAGAATCTATCAACATTACAGGTGAGTAATCTTGGCCCCTTTTCCTGGTTGTTTTAGTTCATCAAATTTTGCATAAATTGGAGTTGGGTTTTATTTGTAAATATAGTATATTTCTAATGTGCTTTTTTTCTTTGTCAAATTTTTGGATCTATAATTTCAATGATGGATTTGTTATTTTTCTTGATTTAAAGTACTTTCTATGAACGTTGCATTTGAGAGGATTTAGGATGATTCATATAGTGCTTGGTAGAATTCTCAAATCTCTCTCTATATTTCAAATCTAATTATGATCTATCTTCTTGTGGATTCTTTATGAAATTATATACAACTTTCATTAGGGATATAGATAAAAATTCTTTGTAAATAAAGTGTTATAAGTGATTCTTTCAATTCTATCTAGAATCATAACAATTTCAATAGGGCCTAGATTTGACACTATATCTATGTATTGGGTATAGATCTAGTCCTAAATTTTTTCTACGTTAGAAATAATTCCAATACCAATCAAATACGAGTAAAAGAACTAAAAATAAAGATGTATAGTAAGAGTTATGAGTCCGTCTTCTAGGGCTATCTAAAATTACATTGAAATATAATACAAAGATTAATTTATTAATACCTCCTTATATGTAGCTCAGTTTTTCTTATAATATTTATGAAACTTAGCCTTTGATGTTACATTCCCAACCAAATTAAAATTAGTTTAAAAATGTCTATTTGGATGTATTTATTAGTGACTTAGTGTTAGTCACTTGTTTCTATCTTTGTTTTGATTACCTAGAATTATGTAGTAATATCTCTTGATCTAAACTTTTATTTGATCTAATATCCTTTTAGTGCTTAACCAAGAATGTTATCATTCTAATGAATCATTATTTTTTGATAACTTCATATGTACCTATGATTTATGAAGGTTTTGGTGATTAATGTTCATTTTATCTTAATTTGGTAGTCAAAGTTTGGAAAGTTGGAATTTTTGGTTAAGTGTTTGAGTATTATGAATCCTTTCTCAGATTTAGATTGTTGTTATAAATATTTTTCTTTGTTACTTATGAGAGTTATCTTGCCCTTACTTTCTTTCATTTTTGTTTGATGAATGGAGTTGACATATGAGAGATTATTGAATTTTTTGACCTTTGGGGAAAGTAGTTTGTTGAGCTTGATCTTTCTTTTTGAGGTGTATTAATTTTAGAGGTTTGGATCCCCTAAATATGTCTTGGAACTTTGGTTAATTAGATCTTGCTAGATTCTTAGATCATTGGATTTGTTGGGACATGCTAGATTGTTGAGCTGGGAGGTGTTGGGGAACATGTTATATTGTTGAGATTTGGATTACACTATGACATGTTGGATTGATGATACTTTTGTTGTCTTATGTAAAAATAATTTTGAGTCCCTCCACCATCAATTTTGGTTTGCCATATTTTGATGATTGTCAAACAGCCTAATGATTCCATGGTTTAATTGTTACTATGTGTTTGCATGATGGAGCTAGCACCAAGTTTGTGGCTAGTTTGAGATGGGTTTCATGGAGTTGATTTTATGATTGACCCCCACTGTCAATGCACTAGTGTGGCTTTCATTGCAAGCCCCATCTAGTAGGAGAGGGTGTTTCATGGCTCATGGGTTGTGCTTGTTTGGTTCCTCCAAAATGTTAGAGGTGGGTATCTATTACAACACCATGGTTCATTGAGACTAAGAATAAATCCATGCACATGATAATTTGATATCTTGTTAAAAAAATTAATTTGGAAACTTGAAATTATTCATGAAAACTTGATACATATTACAATTGAGTGTGATGCATCCTAGCCTCCTTGATTGTTTAATTGATGGGTGGAGTGGATGGATGCTGGTATTGGACTATTGCAATGGTCAAAGGGATGGATCCCATACTTTTTGGAAAATTGTATGGAATTGGTTTTTTGGCATGTTTGTTGATTCTTAGTTCCATCTTGATGGATTATCTTAGATGTTTGTGATAGTTGTGTGTTTGTATATGCTTTTCACTGATAATTTTATGACATTAGGTTTTTCTCATGTTTGTGGATTCTTAGTTTCATTTTGATGGCTAATCTTAGATGTTATAGTGGATTTATGCTTGAATATGGTTTTCATTGATTATTTTTATATGTTTTCATTCCCTACCTATCCCCCATGAGACATGTCCTTGATTTAGCTAGAAGAGGATGCCAAGGTTACTCACTCAACAATAGCTAATATTTTTTTTTATGTATAGGTATTTTGGAATAGGAAGATCATGCAGTACATGTGGTACTTTGGAGATGTTCATAACACATGCTAGAATTATAATTGTAATTTCATAAGTAGATGTATATAAACATGATTCATGTGCTTAGTCTCTTACAGTAGACTTGTATGGATTATGAATAAGAATTTATCATATTTCCTTATGTAATATGTTTGAGATGAGGTAATTATGTAATGTATTATATTATTTAATTTGATATTTATTTTATTTTCTACTTATAATTTAAATCTTTACTATTTGTATATATATAATAATGTTAATATTCAAAGATATAATTCACATTGTGGTGTCATTATCTAATCTCTTCTTCATTCTTTCAATCATGGCTTAAACATACTTTCTTTCACTAGGTTAGAATGAATTTATTTCATTACTTTACCATGAACAACCTTTGTTATCCATTGTTATCCCACATAATCCTCTTCATCGTAAGGGTAGGAAGGAGCATTTTACATTAGATCTTGCTAATCTAGCCATCTATACATAAGATAACCATCTACACACTAAAACCATTGTTCTTTTCTTCTTTTCTTTTCTTTGATTTATATCTAAGCTAGTAGAAAGAAAGCTAAGTAAATTCCTTCTTTAAAATAAGGTCCAAAATTATATCAATTTTTTCTAATCTTGCTATTCAAGGATAAATTAACATCACTTAACCATGTTTCCATCATGGAATAGCATACTACCATATCCAAAGCAATGGAGAAGATCCAAAATTTGATTGGAAAATTTCTCTAAGATGAAATCAAGGCATCACATACACTTTCTACCATCTAAAAATATCAAATATGTCCAACATCGAGCTAGCCACTCGAATATTAGGGTAAGCTGAGGATAGTTAGGAAAACCTACCCTAAGACAATACTCTTCTCATATCATCCACCATAACCTTAGCACCCATTTATAGGAAGAATCAAATAAGTTTTGTTGATACATAATGATCTCTATTTCATAGAAAGTAGGATAAGCACTATTTTTTGGTAACTTACATCAAAGTGAAGTACATAGAATGCTTCCGAAGATAAACTCCATCACAAATCCTTAAAGAATATTGCAGTTTGTAAAATATGCATCTCTTACAAATCTAGGAATATATAAAAACAAAAATTGATCATACCAAATTTGTGTTTCTATCAAATTAAAGAGATCCTTGCTGTGAGGTTTCTCCCCTAAAGTGAGTCCAACATCTAATTTGCATCATACCCATCACATAGGCCAAGAAAGCCTACTAAGCCAACATAGCCATACCACATAACCACTACTTGTTATGGGAATATATAAATTTGTAGGTATTTCCCAACATTCTATTTAATAGTAAGAACCAATAGTGAGATACTAAAGTATCCATTGCTAAAGCTGTCATAAGGAGGACTTACATTTTACCACATGTGGTTGTGTTCATCATTTCATGATACACAAGCCCAAACACCTAAGGAATTTGAGGTGGACTAGGCCTCAACTCTAGTTTTTTTTACTTTTCTAATTTATGCCCTAAATTAGAAGTAACATTTATCAATAAATAGCCATCTAGAGGACTATGTCCTCAAGGAGTTTTGGTAAAAAATTTAAGGAGGAATAATCATCAACCATCATCTAGCCTCTACCTTCTACTATCAATTCTCATAAGGTTTATCATAGGGAAGGTTTACTAGATGGGTTAAAATAGAATTTTAACCCATCTAGTAAACCAAATCAAAATCAAAAGATATTTCATTGGATCACACCTTACATAAGAATTTTCAAGCGAATCAACCCTACTTCATCCATTACACCTATATTGAAATTCATGCATTTAGGCACTATAATCATAACCTACCTATGTTATGAGTTCTAAGAGTTCTCATAATTAGGACCAACATTCAAATAGATGCTAAACATTATCTACATTTTCAATATTCATAGGAAGTACTATCTTAACTTGAATCAAACAAAAATTTGGCAACAATTAAGGAAATTTCATATGAGGAAAAATAGGTAATGCCATCAAGCCAAAGAGCTGATTGCAAAAGTGGAACACTATCAACATTGATAGACTTGTAGGGATGTATGCACTAAAACATCTAGCATTACCAAGAGAAGTAGCACCACACACCATAACTAAAATTGAGATATGAATCCTAGGTTATGAGGATTGTCACTTAAGCACTCAACCTGTATGTGGAGGATAAGAAAGTAGGTGTGGATCATTGAACTTAGCAGGGGGAAATGAATAAGTTCCCCTAATTCAAATTGTTTGAACAAATCACACACACCAAATTTAATGTGGTTCCCCAACTTAGGTGATCCACACTTGAAGGGTAGATCACTAGCACACCTTCAAAATTTGTTCCTCTCAAATGTGATTTGAAGGATACCACATCTTGTACAATCTCTAAGATTTTCTCTAGAGTGTTGAAATGCTAAACTAACCACTCAACCCTATAAGGTCCCGCCAAGCTTAGAATGTGGCTTTCATGATTTTACAACCTTTAAAATATCAAGATCTTCTCTGAAGTGTTCTAGCACTACATAACCACTCAATCCCATAGGATCTCAACAAGCTCAATCAAGATGCCTTTCCACAATAATTGAATCAACCCCATAGGGCAACAAGAGAGAGCAACAATTACAAGGGATGAATGCAACATAGTTTCTTAATCCTTGTACTTTGAGTCACATCACATTTTACAATGGACAAAAGATAATACAATGAGGAGCAACAATGATTACAATGATAGACAAATGATTATACAATGATTATACAAGACCTTGCACTTTTTCCAATGAAAATGATGTTTTCTTATAGTCACCATGTTTCCAAATCCATCTTGAAACTCATGCAATAACTAGCTAATGGTAGCTAATAGTCATGAAAGACTTCTTCATGCTTGAGATGTTTTTCTATATATGCCTCCATTCTAGGAAGATGTCTTTGTTTAGTAAAAGATGTTTTTTTGAAATTGGCCTATATTCTGTGAAGATGTATTTGTTTGGGGAAATGCATCTATTGTTTTGTAGAGATGTCTTTACCTATGCATCCTTCAATTATGCCAATACATCTACTATTTCTTAGAAACATCTTTCTTTACCTTTCTTTGCATGATGAATTATTCATTTCTTGTTCATAACCTTACACTTCAACAAACCTTCTTATCTTGATCCAAGTTTTCTTATCCTACATACACAACAATCACATTCACAAAACAACCTTTTTTTCCATTTTTCATAACATTTTGACATACCAAAAGGTCCAGAGTAGGACCTTCAAGAAAAGCCAACAATTATAGGAACTGAAGTAACATTTATGTAAGGGTGGACCACCATTCCATGGCCTATATCACTACTCCAAAGAGAACATCCATCCAATGGAGAATGAGCTTAGTCACCAAAACATAAGATTGATACTATGCCATGGTCAATCAAGAAACTAACATTCAAGAACTTATCATAAATCTATTACCACTTGGAAACCTCTTGTTGCCATAGTCATGATTAGTGTATAAATGGATTGAAATTCTACTATGATCAACCACTGCTCATAATAGAATAATATCAGTACAAAAAAGAGGATCCTTAAGGAAGATTCTAATATTTGAGCATATTAGGATAGCCATGATCACCAAGGAAACTTACAATAGAACATGTCATAATCTCTAAGGACATGTGAGAATAACCAAAAGATGTTAACCATTGATTATTTAAAAATACCATGATCAAGAACATGTCACAACCCCCAGAATATGATATTGACCATATGGTAGACTTAGCCATAGAGCTTTGAGAGGGTCTCATATTAGAGGATAGAGAGAATAACTTAGAAATAAAAGCATTAGTAGGGATTGCATGCAACACATCATTCTTAAAATGCATTCATCAAGAATGATAAAAATCTATACATAAGAAACCTTGAGGCCAAAACATCAAGTCATAATAAGTTGGGAGAACATTCCATTCATCATAAAATATCAAAGGATACTATGATACCATCTATAACAATGTTTCCTCAACATTTTCCAACATCCTAAGAAACTCCCTTACATCCAATGGACTTGGGATGAAAGACCTGAGGATCACACCTCCAAGTGAGTAGTGCATCCAATTTAATAACTTGGAAGAAAGCATCTGATGCATCTAAATCTCTTAGATTAAGTATAACTACCTAGGAGTACATCTATGACCTTGAATGAGGACCAATAAATAAGCATATAAACAACCTTTTAGAAAACATCAATAAAAGTACAATGATGGATGTATAAGAGGTGCCTCACCCTGAGATTCCTTATGATCTAGTACAAGGTTTTGTGTGGTGCCACATTTGGACTATTCAATCTAGACTATCTACATATCTTTTATGATCATCGTAGAATCAAGTCCCATGAAGTTCTATAAGTATGAGGTAAGATGAGAAGGACAAAGAGGAAACAATAAGGTGAAGCCCTATTATTTCTTAAAACTATTAAGCCAAAATGGATTTCCAATACTTGAGTGCCCCCAAATAGACATCTCAAAGTGTTCCATGGTCCTAGAAGCATGGGGAGGAGCTAGGGAAAGCACTAACCATTAGACCGTACACACACTTGTGCTTTCTTTCAAACATTGCCTTGCTACATCATTTCCCACATCATGTACATTCATGTCATATCACTTATGCTATGATCGATTGTCATGGTTATGAACTCAAATCATGCTTTTATTTTTTGGATAAATTTAGCTATGAAACTAGCTTCAATGTGATATTTTGCATTATCATATTTCTTTGTTTGGTTACTTTTATTCTAAAGTGAAAACTCAACCTAAAAGAATTATATATATTATTATGTTAATTTGAGGTAGTGAGAATTTTGACAACAAGGTGAGGACTTTAGTAGTAACGGTATTAGCATTTAGGATTTTTACCATGAAGGTTTAAACATTGATTTGATTTGAGGTAGAAATATGACATGTAGTTATAGGTAGGTTAGATTGACTGATTTTTTATGAGGGTTTGTTACCAAAGAGATTGAATTGTTTGCCAATGAAATTTGGAAACTTTATCATTGCATCATCATAAAGAATAGAAAAAAAATCTCAAACTACTCTCAAAGAAATTCTAGTTGAACAATGGAAGCATATGGCTAGCAATGTTGCATAATGGAAACATATGATTAGCAAAATGATATTGTTGGATGAAATTCATGAACAAAACATAAAAAGTTTTTAAAGGTAAAGAGCCCTAGAAGAGAATATTGAGTAAAAAAATAAGACTAATGTTGCTCCAAAGGATAATAAAAAGATTTTTCTGAAATTAACAAAACTTGAAGCAAAGGTAGAGGAAACTAAAAATGAATCTAAACTTGAAGGAACAAAGAAAATGATGGAATTTGCAATTGTATAAGCTTTAAAAGAGGAAGACAAAAAAGGGAAAATTTTACTATTAATAAGATTGAACCATTAGAATACACAAAATTTTTTTATCTTCTCATTTATAATGGCCTTAAAAGATTTTCATAATCATTATCATTTAATTTCATAGTATCATAAGGTAACTCCTACATTTACTTGCTCTTATGTTATGAAGATATTAAATTTATTATGGAGTCGAAAGTTGAAGAAGATTTAGTAGAGTCTTTTCAACATCATGTAGAGTTACTATTGCAAACTCAAATTTTTTTCTTAGTTAACAAAACATAAAAATAGAAAATAATTTCAATACAAAGTTACCCTAGAAGTCAAGGAAAAATATATGGATGTAGTACATAGTTAATGAACTATTGAAAAACATAAGAAGCTTAACTAAATTTTTCTTATAGCAACTAAGCAAATTATGCATTCACAACAACAAGGGATTAAAAAGATTTGGTTTGATGAGGATTGTGTGCAGGCTAGATAGAATATTATGAATTTAAATAAGATTCATAGACAAATTTTAGTTAAGGCATATAAGTGCTTGACTGGAATCGAAAGAAGCAAATTTATTAAGGAGCAATAGGAAAATTTTACTTACACCATTAAAAAGAATTCTAGATGGTTTTGGAAATATTTTTATCATAACGTCTTTCTATCTTTTAATTTTTCTTTTTCAGATATTTTCTTGTTTTAAAATAAACTATTTACAAGAGAAGATGATAATTTTACTACTATTGTATAACAAGCATCTATCCAATGTACTCTTGATAAAGTCATAAAGAATATTTTAAAACTAGCATATGGAAAAGTTGTAGATTAAGATGATTTATATGTAGAACTATTAAAGTGAATGGAAGCTCCTATTTATGGAGAAATTTGACAAAGATTAAATTCAACAATGGATTCAGAATTAAATAAACATTGAAAAACTAGTAAAGCTATCTTATTATGTAAAAAGAAGGGTCAAAAATAATTCAATAATTATTGAATGATTGTTGTGAGTAATATTTTTGCTTGTTGGACACTCTACTACAATAGAGAATCATTTCTTAGGTTGAAGTAAATTAGATCAATGCAAGAATTCAAGCAAGATTTAGAAAAAATCATTCTACTATTTATCACTTAGTTACTCTCAAACACTGCATGAAATTTGTAAAAATTTCTAATAAAAATTTTTTATTTATTTTATTAATTTTGCAAAAGCATATGATTTAGTGGTTCATATAAAAAGATAGTTATGCTTACATAAAATTGGCCACCCTTCAAATTTGATTATAGAAACTTAAAGATTGTAGGAAGAAGTGATTATTAAAATTACAAATAGAAATTTAGAGAGCAAATTTGAATTCCAAAGATAACTTGGAGTTAGAAAAGGCTGTCCACTTTCTCCAAGTCTCTTTTAAATATTTATTGATAAATTGTAGGAATGATTATGTAAAAAGAAAGATAGTCATGCTATAAAAATTAGATTCCAAGTAGTGAATATTATTTTATATGTAGATGATGCTACCCTAATCTCTAGTACTGTAAAAGGTATACAAAATATGTTGTAAATTTTAAAAAGTTATTGTTGCTTATTTAGTCCTTAAGTGAATGTGGATAAAACGAAATTAATAACTTGGGATAATAGAAATACCTATTATAACTTCCATTTTTGAGGTAACAATGTGTAAATAGTAGATTCTTTTGAATATTCGGATCTCATTTATACAAACAATTACATATTTGCGAAGTGCATAAAAAAATCAAGAGGTTTTAAGGCTTTGTATGCTTTCAAAAACAAGTGTAAGGGTTTAGAATGTTGGGCATAAAAGGTTAGAAACCAGAGTTTTTAGCTATCATCTATCCTACTATATTATATGAATTTGTTGTTTAGAGACCTAGACTTAGTGCTACACTTTGGAAAGATATGGAATAAATGCAGAAACCTCTTNGTTTTATGATTTATTTTTGTTGTCCCTATTGGTGCTTGGTCAATTTGTAGAATCTATCTTTATTTCTCATGAAAATGTAATATCTATCCAATAAATCGTATGACTTTTGTGTTGTAATAAAGCTTCAATTTGAACTTTAATATTTTCAATTAATTAGTTACCTACCTATATTAGGAAGATATTTACATCTCTTTGCATAATCATGTCTCTTGCTTACATGAGTAAGAGATTTACAATTTTTTTAAAATAATCATGTAAGAGATGATAAAATACTTTAAAATAAGTGCTTTCAATAAATCATCTTGCTAGCTTGAACACCAATATGACAAAACTCTTTAATAACTTTAAGGAATTTATTTCAAAAATTTTAAATCCTTAAATATTGATTTTATCTTTGATATGTAGATGTTATTCATTTAAGAAAATAAATGAGAAAAGAGATGAATTCAACAAATATTGCAGCAGTTAAAGAATAAAATTAATTGAAATCTAGAATAAAAATTGCATAATCAATGATATCTAATTTGGCCTATCCTGAAACAAATATACAAATATACAAAATTCATAAATTCTTAACCATCAAATACAAATACTCGTATCAAATGCTTAGTTAATGCAACATCAATTTCATGAGAGATGAAAAATGTATCCGTAGCTTTTTATTCTAATAAAAATGGAGATTACTTGTTAACATAATCTCCATACTTGTTTTGGAACAAGAACATAATTCTTCCATAGCCATTTCACATCAAGAAGAATATTGTTTAAAAAAATGCTCATTGATAGTTCAATCATTTGAAAAAAATATTTAGTTTTTCATCATTAAGCATTGATTATGGTATTAAATGACATTGCATCACCCACATGATAGGTATATGATAACCTTCAAACATTCTAATGTGGTATAAGGCTATATACAAAAGAAAGGACTTAGTATAGGAATTTAATGGTGATGTTAAATTGATCATATCAGAACTTAATAATTAGGTAGTAATTTAAATCATGCCTTAGTAGGTGTATAGCATAATTATTTATAAGTTTAGTAACTTACCTTTAATAATCAAATGGTCATTTTTAATAATTTAAACTTTTATTTTCCTTGGATCATAAGATTATGCAATTACATATATTCATCTATATCAAATTTCTTAGACAAATATCCATAACACATA
Source organism: Gnetum montanum (assembly GCA_015680685.1). NCBI lineage: Eukaryota > Viridiplantae > Streptophyta > Gnetopsida > Gnetales > Gnetaceae > Gnetum > Gnetum montanum. The sequence goes on from MNCI01036913.1 coordinate 1,897,382, forward strand.
CAACAAAACCTAGGCTAGTAACCCCTAGTTTGTAATAATTACATCATTAGAGTCAATGTCCTAAGAGAGGTAAAAAGATCATTAAGAGTTGACGGAATGAAGCCAACCTTTTATCCAAGGAATCAAGTAGTTGAAGGATCAACTGGTAAACTAATAGTAGGATGAGGACTTAAATCAACTCAACAAGAAGCAAGACATATTTGAGAAATATCAACAATCATGAAGAATTGTAGCCTTGTCTTAATAAGGCATCTGATATAAATGAGAATGAGTTGAGAAAGAATTCATAAATATCTAGGAAGTTTGCAACATACAATGTGCTTGTAAGAATCATAGCCAATGAAAGGAAACATTATACATGTATACCTTGGGCCTTGCATTAACAAAAATACTAATACCAATGAATTTTGGTAGAAATGTAAATTTTAAATGTAGATTTTATTCATCTATAATAAGTTCTACCATGGGAATTTCTCTACTAATTATAAATTGATCTAAGAAGATTAGGATATGAAGGAATATATAATCAAAAATGCACTTACAATGGTTCCTCCTTTAAACCATAATATTAGTCTATTACGGGAATCACAACATGGATGATTATCTGATCTTCAAAAAAGAAGCTATATTCAAGTTAGGAGGAAGATTTGAAGGAAAATTAGAAGATATAATTTTCAAAATTCTAGAGCTCCAACTATGAGGAAGAAAGAATGGTTAACATTTTAGAAAAGTCATGATACATTGGCATTCGTATTGAAGATGCAGTCATTAGAAATGTTGGTATGTGCTGTCAACACACATTTGATTATTAATCCAATGCATTCATATGGATTCCTATCTTGTACTAGTTTTGACCTAGTACCTACCATTCATCCTCTATGGGGATTTTAATATCAAAGTAAGAAGTGGTGTTCATCAATTTTTATATCTAAATATGAAAAATAGTCTTTAGAAGAGAAGCCTTGAATTCAAAAATATGTTTCCATTAATTCATCATACCATCCCATTGGCTAATGGATATTCTAGCTACTTCAAATCATTAGGAGACAAGTCAAATTTTTGAATCTAGAAGGATATTATGCTCATGGATAGTATTCATCAAGAGCCTCAGTTTACTAATTATACTACCATAATTATTGAAAATAAAAAAAACATTATTCTTTATAGGGACATTGAATTATATTTAGTCTATCACTCGATTCTTCTAAGTTACCAAGCTTCTGAAGTTAATTCCTAGGGAATAAGTCAAAAAGCAAGATCAAGCCCTACCATTCTAAATGTAATTATCTGACCATATGTTCCTTATGATTGAACTACAACTACATCCTTGATTTCCAATGACAGATGAAAATTGGGAGTTTCTTAATCCTTACGCTATTTCTTATTTTCTTTCATTATTTAATATATATTTTTAAAATTAGGTAAGTAAGATATGTTTAGCTAATACAAGTTGGAAATAAGAATTTACCCTACCTTCACTTAGGTAACCAAAGATACAAGCTGTGCATAGTATAAATCTAGTTAGGACTTGTGATTGGTGATTGGTAGATTTTTAATTTACTTCTTGTCATCACCAATAGAATTAATGTAATTTATTAACATGATGATATATTGTTTTCTATGGATATCTTTTTCCCTCAACTTTCATTGTAGAGTAAGTGAGAGAACCTTAAATCCCATTTAAAAAAGAATAAATCAAAAAATTGGACTATTGAGAAAGACCCTTAATGTAAATTCATTTGAGAATGTACAAAAGCTAACGGGGTTAGTTTGTCATGTGTCCCTTCCTAAATAGTTTCATTCCATAACAAGGAAAGGTAATTATTGTAACAAGACCTTTAATGAAAGGGCACATTATAATAATGAGTATATCTCTTAAAGGAATCTATAAGGGGTTTGACATAAAATATTTATACTAGTAACTTAAAGATCATGCCAACATGGAGTTGGGAAGTTAATAAAGGTAAATAATAGGTACCTGATGAAGTGGGATAGGAAGGAACTTAGCTATACATTGTGGTTAGGATTATGTCTAACCATGGTGGTAGTGTTAGATTACATTTAAGAGATAAATAAAAAAAGAAGATAATTCTAGGATACCCTCAAAACATGTCCTAAATACACTTATTCTTTCCTAAATTCTTTATTAATAAAGAATAATATGTGACAAAAAGCTTCTAGATTTCTTCTATCTATTTCCTAGACCTCATATAATACACAAATAAAGAATAATTGGTTGAATAATGGTATGACATATTTATTTTGGATATCCTAAGTTAGAGTAGATTCCTAGTTACATATGGTTTTTATCGTAAATAAAGGTTTCATACCACTTGCATCTATTTGAATAATTTACTGATCTCATTTATAATTACAAGAGCATTCTAGGCCAAGATATTTATAAGAGGAAGCTATGTTAACTTGTTCATTTCCTATAGTAAACTTATATGTCTTATTAAATATGTTAAAAATCATAATTTTAGTCTTTTAAACATAAACTTGTATTCATGAATGTTGAAAAAATTCATTAAAAGTACTAACCATTTGTTGCAAAATTTATATTAAATTCAAAATTGAGACGACATCTTCAACATATAGTAAGAGTCTAAATGGATCACTTCTAGCTATAATTACAAATTAAGTTATTATTTTGTGTCCATTCTTCAAGTTCATTAATAAAAAGCCCAAATAGAGTATGGAAAGGAGGATATCCTTATTTTACATTTAAAAACCATTAAATAAAATTCTTTCTTGTTTATTTGTAAATTGAATGCATACCTCTTTATAAAATTCTTTAATGGTGGCTAATCATATACCAAGAACTCCTAGATTTTCCAAGTGCTTTCATAACATTTCTTGCATTACCAAATCATAGGCCTCATAAAATCCCATAAAAAATATAAATTTTTTATGTATAAACCATTTGTCTATCAATACAATATTTTAAAGTAATGAGATAGTTTTTTGTAGAATTTTGTTGCCTAAATCCTACTTGGAAAATTACATGTACTTTATTTTCTTTAATTCATCTTCAAAACATAGATTTTAGAATAATTCTTAAAATAATCAAAAAATATTACTAATTACTATTAGTTTATAATTATTTATATTTTTTTGGTTCTTTTTTTAAAAATTATAATTAAGTTATTAATGAATCATTCTCTTGTTAACCCCACCTGGAGAGTTAAATTTAACTTTTTCTAACAATGAAGTGTTAGCTTAGCGGTAAGACTCTTGATTTGAAAGATCAAGATTATGAGTTTGATTTTGGTGAGTAATGCTGAATTATATATCTTAGGGTATAACTACATTACAATTATTTCAAGATTCGAACAACCCCTCTCTAAATTCAACTTCTTTTAGATAGCATTAGATACTAATGGCCCTTCTATTTAAGCATTTCTTTATGTGACTTATTTAAGTCAATAACATTTTTCAATGTTAGTCTTTTCATCTCCTAAATTGTTTCATCAAAGAAAATGAATAGTGTATTATCATTATTATGAAACTCTCACACTCTATCATTGCAAAGAAATAAAGCTTGATAAAAATTTTCAATATCTTTGAGAGAGAAAACATAGTTTGTTTTAATCTTACATTAAATTAAATGTCAAATAAATTTGAAATATTTCTTTATCATTTGTAATAAAGTAGTCTATCTTTGTCTAATTAATTTTCTCTTCTTAGTCTAAATCAAATTTTTATGTTACTTAATAATCTATGGTGACTTCTAAGTATTCAATAAAGTTATAGTTATCATGCAATTTTCATCAAAAAATTATTCATTATTAGTATGTTGTTTTTAGCCTTTAAAAATATTGAGCATAGTTATAATTAGAGTTTTTGTAAGACTCAAATTTGATATTTAAATCTTCTAAATTTCATTCTGAAAATTCTCCTTTATTTTGATAGTTATTTTTAAGAGATTTTTCCTTATGAAATACTTAATATGTTGTGCATCTTTTAATAAGATGAAATATAAAGGATAGTGATAAAATTAAATTATTTCTTAAGCTACTTAAAAATAGTTGATATTACTAATATCTTCTAAGCTAGAAAGAAGAGAATCAATACTAGAGCTACTTTCTAGTTCTACAAAGTAAAGCCACTTGATTTTGGATATTTATTGATGCTATTTAAAACCAATAGATCTAGTCCTTGTTCCTAATCTAACAACTATTTTCCTTTGTGATTGACTTTTTTATCTTTAAAGTACCAATTTCATTTTTCACATTTCTCATATTCTAAAAATTCATGAAGATTCTATTAACTAATAGGGATATGATCAAAACTAATGCTAGCATTAAAGTCATCACATAGAAACATTTTTTCTTTCTAAGAAAAACTAGCAACATTTATGTCAAGGAATTGAAAAGGAAAATCTCTTGATAAACATTCTTGTTCATAGAAAGTAGCTTCTCTAGATGCAAAGTAACCAAAGGCTAAAAATAAAATATAGTTTTTCTATCATATTTTTAGCTTAACATATTGACTTTATTTATCTAACTTTTCAAATTAAACTTGTTGATAAAGAGAATCTCAAATCAAAATAGTCAAATCTCTAAATGCTCTTTCAATATCTATATTTTTTATATAAAGAAAAGATAAAATAGAAACATATGGAACAAAAATTTTTGGAGAGTCTTTAGTTTTCTACATCTCAAAAATATCAACAATATTAAATTTTCTAAAAAATGATATACTATATAATACCTTTATGTTATTTTCTATTGATATATCATTGTTTAACATTTTACATTTAAGACCTAGTATATCTTCTTTGCGAAGATTTTTAAATATTTAGTTTTCATAATTATTGCATTGCCTTTTGCATTTAAAAATGCTATGAAACCTTCTACTCTCATTTCTTTCACTTTTCTTCATTTTATAAGTATTTTTTGCAAGTTTCTTTAAGTGGCTATGATATTCTTAAACATTAGATCTATTATCTCTATCATAAAATTTGATAACAATATGCCAAGTTTTACTGTTTTTAGCATAAAAATGAATTGCATCTTTTATTTTAAGCAAGTGCACATTGTTTCTTTTATCACCATTGTTACTTCTCAACTAAGTCTTCATTCTCTTTTTCCTCTATCATAACAAAATGGATATTAAGTTCATTATCCTTTCTTTCCTTATTTCCATTTAGAATTTTGCAAATAGCCACATCCATGTGAGTTGTTCTACTAATTTTTTCAATTTTCTTCTTTGTTTATTATGCTTAAATAATAACTTTCAATGTAGAAATTTTAGTTTTCCTATATTTTTTAGCAATTTCTTTTAGCTACTCATCTTTTGTATTTGTTTTGGTCCTAGCATCCCAAATAGCAAACTTGGCTTCTAATGCAATGATTTTCTAACAAATCTCCTCCACTTACAACGGTACATTTTTAATTTTACCAATATTTCCTCATACATTGGAATCTTTATTGCTCTAATTTTTCATTTAGCTTTTAGAACTTAAACCATTTAAGGCTTTTGTTATTCATATCCAATTTTGAAATTTTGAAATTGGAGTGGCTATTTTTGTACTTGCACAAATATGATCATTGGAAGCCTTCTTCTAAAATCCATCTAAAGTTAATCATAATGTATAGAAAAAACCACCACCTCAATGCACAAGGCACTCATGATAAAAAATATCAATATAATATTGATGTAACGATGTCAAATTAGTTGAGAAAGATTAACCTACCATTACTTTAGAATTTTAACAATAAGATGGATTCAGATTCCAAGAAAAGAAAGAACCTGTCATTTATGCAATCAAAGAGCAATTAAAGATGGGCATCACATATTCTTGAAATGTCTTGTTCTTGTGAAATTCCACATAAATGACAATTATAGTTAATAGTTTAATTTAGTATTTTGAAATAACACGAAAGAAACATGGTAACCTTACTAATGAGATATTTACTATACATACTATATATAGTTCTTCTATCCAATAAATCCTAAGGATCTCTAGACATAATTAAAAGTATTTTAGTTTTGTAATATATTAGTCATCATGTATAAGCACTTATGTTATATTTATAATTCAAACCTACACTTGACATTTACACTAGGGTATATTATGGGTAAAGCAAGGTGTACGGCTTTTATCCAACTAGCAAAGGAGATTTGTAAGAGTCATATTTTATAAGGTCATTAAATTTTGTAGGGTGAAGTAAAGAGCATTGACATTAAGGATTCTTTTGAAATGTCATTGGATTTTTGCACGTTTTGTTATAAAGAACAACACAATGTAATATTATGATGATTAGTTTCCTTATTTTTTTAAATAACCATAGAAGTGGACATGTGGTTGAATGCGCTTATTCCTAATGTGCATATGCATGTTCATTATGCTAGCTTATGTATCTTTAGTGATCATAAGAAGTCATACTTACTTGTTTAAATTAAAATTGTATGCTTTGTCCTTCATGATCAATAAAACTATCCTATAAAATCATATACTATTTCACCAAGCAATAATGTGGACTAACATGCAAGAAGATGAACCAACATGTGGAGAGGTGGATCAATATGTGAGAAGGTGGATTGATGTGTGTGGAGGTGACATATCACTAGTAGGAAGCTATAAAGTAGAGAACAAAGACAATGTCAGGGGGACAGGGGGAGCAAGGACCTCCTTAACAAATTAGGCTCTCTTCCCAAATAGTTGCATCTCTCTCCATTGAGGCACATGCAGATGAGCAAGGGGGTTTCCAAGGGCTAAGAAACCAATAGGTAGCAATTTTTTCTCTCTCTCTCTCTATCTTCTCCTATTTTTCTTGGGGCAACAACAACGTAGTTGACATGCATGGATGGTGGGCATGGTAGGCAGGTTCTACAATCCTATTTCTTTATTCTTGGTAATGGACCAATGATAGTCAATAGTGGCAGAGCTACGTGGATGATAGTCAGTAATATTAGTAGAAAACCAAGAGATGGTAGTTTTCTTTTCCTTTTTCGTGGTAGATCTACGACAGCTGTAGATGTAGGATTGAACATACCAATGCATCTACTAGCATGTGACAAAATGATTTGGTAGCTAGTTCTCTCTCAATCTCTTTGTTGTAGTGTTGCAGCAGTAGTTGCAAGTGTGGTTCTATAGTTCCATTCTATTTTTGGTAGGTGGTGCATCCACAATAGGGTTCTCTAAACAAGGACAAGATTCCCTCTCTTGTGCTAGTTATGGGACACATTTTGTCTATGTTCAAAGATGCATCAGTGAGCCCCTTCATCCAACCTCTTTTCTCTCTCTCTCTCTCTCCCTCTTCAACAGTGCTTGAGGTTTTCCTACCCAATAGTGGTCACTCTTGATAGTGACAAACTAGTGGCAACAACAAAGGACCAAAAAAATTTATTTATTTTAGTTACCTATTGTATTTTTGAATTTCAAGAATAGTTTTTTTAAATTTCTCAATCTTCTAGTTTAATTTACTATTCTGGAACATCACATGGCCCTCTTCAACTAAGACTACTTTCAAGTTTCCATAACCATACGAGAGGCACCATAGGCAGTAGTCTCCTAAAATGAGTTTTTCCCTCAGTGTTAGCAGGACCAAAACTTATGCATCAACAAATAGCATGCATATATGCATGTTCATTATGCTAGCTTATGCATCTTCAATGACCATCAAGAGTTATGCTTAAGTATTTAAATTGGAATTATCTCCTTTGTCCTTGAACTCACATGCATATGCATGTTCATTATGCTAATTTATGTATCTTCAATGATCATTATAAATCATGCTTACATGTTTAAATTGGAATTGTCTCCTATGTCCTTAAACTTGTATGCATATGCATGTTAATTATGCTAGCTTATGCATCTTAATAAAGAGACATGATTACATGTTTAAATAAAATTAAAAATAATTTCAATTTCATCTATATAGATAGAATAGTATTTTTGGCCTTTTTATCATCTAGATATTTCACATGTTTTGTGTGGTTTTGCGTGAGCCATAGCCCTATTAAAGTTGGAATGCATGAGCAGACATGCCCACCAATTAATGACACATGAACAACATATTAAAAGCATTAAATATATGGCTTGACCTTACTATTTTTTTCTTTTAAGGTTTTCTTACACCTGCTTAGCAAAGAAAACCTATAGCTCATGCTTTGCTCATAAGCTTTGCTCCTAATTACTTTCAGGATAATAGCTTCCGTGAACTTCTTGAAGTTTAGCTTTTCATCCTTCAACATAAACAAGGATTCTAGAAAACCAAATTTGTTATGTATTCATGAGCTTGAAAACATTTTTATATCATGAAGATTCAATGAGTCTAAATATGTTGCATATTTAACAGCTTCAAAATGTTTTTGTATCATTGAAGGTTTCATGAAAAGCACTCAATAATTGTCCAAAATAAACCTTTCAAAAAACAATGTATAAATATCTCCCATTCTTGTTCTTTTTATTTAATAATCTAATGGCTACATGAGGAGCAATGGGCATGTTTTCTAGATAGGACTCAGAAATAGAGGTACACCCTCATATTATAAGCAACTATTTTTGCCTAGTGCAACTAAGTAATGATTAGAAACCTAGAAAAATCCTTCACTCAACATGAGAAATGAGTGGAAAAACTCAGTAGCTAGGATGATTTAGAAAAAAATCAAAAATATATTAAAATAAAACATATTTCAAAATTTTTAAAAAGCTCTTAAATATCCAAACTAGTTGATGCATTAAATAAATATTTTAAATGACTATTAGATGCTCCAAGTGACTTTACCAACTTAAGGTTAGCTGCAAAATCTAATGTAGGAAAAATTACCATGCAAGTAGATGATGCTTAAATCAAAGATCTGCAATAAATTTGTGAATTAGGCATGCTGTAGTAATTAAAATAAAGATACAAAATGAAAAGAGCTACAATATGTTATAGGATTGTTGCAATGTAAAGTGCAATACAACTACAACTAAGAACCATAATCTGTAGTATCAATAACCAAGACCTACTACAACACTAATAAGACCCCCAAAATAGATACAATGCCAATAAAATAAGCATAGTAGCAAATTGGTAACAAGTGAACACAAGTGTTTTCAATTTACAATTGGATCATATTATCATATTAAAGTTTTTTTCTTCTATTTAATTATTTTTTCTAATTTTATATTTCAACTTTTATTTTATTTTTCTAATTTTAATTTAACTAGAAAAATTTCACAAGAAATTTCCCATAATTAAAAAAAGTCACATGCAAATCAAAGTGACTAGTTAGCAAAGTCACATTCATGATTAATTGCAGAATCTAAACTATATGCCACCAATCTTGACAATGTAATTATAATAGTGACTAGGCATTGGCCCTAACAATGTAATTATAATAGTGATGTAGCATCGACACCTTCATCTCATATAGATATTTAAGATTGAGACTTTTGTGATTGGAAAAATGTTAAGCGTTGCCTAATGTTTATCTTATGTATAAGAGAATTAATGGGGTCTCTACAAAATTGGATATAAAATAGTGAATAAGGAGGTCACTCCCTATAAATTTTAATGAAATTTCTATTTATAGCAGTTCCAATGACAATGTAATTATTTATGATTAATACATTTGTTGTCATTGTCATTAGCTTAGCCTTGTTTTAACAAAATGGGGTTTACTACTTGAGTTCTTTTTTGGCATTGACTTTTTAGAAAAGTTACATTTTTGTTTATTTGTAGTTTTTCAAATCATCTTCAATAGTTTTTTTTCTTTAATCTTTTTAATCTTCCTTTTAATCTTTTCTTATAGTCCCATTGTCTCATTTGCATTGCACATATGCAAACTATCTATCCTACCATCCTTGTAACTTATTTGAAATAGATGCTACTCCAAGTCTACTTGCCAATTTTGATTGGTCTCACCAGTTAGGTCTTGATTATTGACACATTTTTAATTAACAATATGCTAAGCATCACTCATCCAATTATCTTTGTTGTAGTATTCGTAACTTTTTCTTAAGTGTCTTATGTATAAGAGAATTGAAGGGGTTTAACTGTCTTATGTACAAGAGAATTTAATGGGTTTCTACAAAATTTGATATGTAATAGCAAACAAAAGTCATTTCCTACAAATCTCAATGTTGTCTTTAGCTTTACTTGTTAACAAATTACACATTCTACAAACATCATTATTGTTAAATATTACTGGCACAAAAATAACATAACAAGAATAGGGAAATAAAACTTGTAGAATGGAGTGAGAGAGAAACAAGGGAGATAAACAAGAAAGTAACTTCAAAAATTTTACAACATCTTCAAAAATCACAGAGATCACAAGTCACTTACTTTCACATAGGAACCCTTACACAAGAGACCACGCACTCTCAACTCACTCATCATAACCAACCAATCCAAGATGGATTTGTTGATGCCAACATCACCCATGCTAGGCACAAGGCCATGATCAACAAGTCTAATCCCCTAGTAGGGTTTCAAAATTTGAATAAAGTTTCTTTCAATGAAATATATCATGTAACTTTTAAACTATTGTCACCCATCAACACATACATGATATTTTTATAAGTAGGCTTGCAATGACTTTGTCATAACTTTTGAGAGCAATGCATAATATAACTCATGAAAATCTTATTTGTAGTAAACTTAAGGTCATATGAATGACAAGGATTTTGAAATACTATCCCATTATTATGGCTTAACCTAAAAACCTCTTGAACTAGTGCTCTATTAATTATGATGAACACTAATTTTGAAACTGATCTAATTCTATGAACTTAGTATAAGATATGAAACTAGAAAACTAGCTATAAGACCTTGTGATTTGATCATTCTCCAACCATGCATTATTCAATGTTTTATTTGTTTATGTTGCATTGAGTATAAAGAAAATTAATTTGTATAAGCATGTCTTGGAGCCCAATTCATAACAGCAAGCTTGTGGCAATAGTTACGTTGCCACATCATGGATTACATAACAAACATAGAGGTGACATAACCAGTAGTGGTGGAGAACATGATGGGAGCTATGTTTGGATGTTACAAGAGTTACATGTAGGTGTGGGATGGTGGTATTGGGAGTTACGTGCAGTACTGGTAGATGTGGGACATGGACATTTAAATTGATACAGGAGTGGCAATAAAAGGTGGTAGTCTATAACTAACAAATTATCATTGGCCTCCCCCTCTCCCTCTAGTAGATGGAAACAAGGGAGCTCAGTCTATTTAGTACATAGAACCATGATGGGGAATGATGGGACAACCTTCCCTCTCTCTAGCAAGGCACATGGCGGTGGAAATCATGGCATGGGTAGAAGGATTGAGGCTTTCTCTCTCTCTCTATGGAATAGGGACAGATCTCAGATCCTTTCTCTCTTCGACAGCAAGTAGCAACCAAAAAGCAACACATAGTAGGTTCTCCAAGAAATCACCATGATAGGGGCATAGATGTATGAGAGAAACTGGTAGCCTCTCTGAACTAGAGGTAGCTAACACATGTGAGCTAAGGGAGTGATGTGTGTGGCATGTTAGTGAATCATTAGTAACATGTGGCTAACAATGCATGTGCATGGCAAGTACATTTGAGGCTCTAATAGCAGTTAGCAATGGGGTTCTATTTTTCTCTCTTTTAGTGACAATAATGGTGGTAGTCATTGGTGTGTAGTAGGAGGTAGTAGGTATGCATCAACTATCTGCACACACATTAGAAGCTCTCCTAGTGTATGAACTATAGCAGGAAATCTCTCTTTGCTCTCTCTCTATGCCAAATTTTAATGACATATCCATGGAACATGTTCCTAGAGAAGCTATGTTCGATGTCTAGCAAACACTTATACCTATTAGACATAAGATTGAAACTTTGATGAAAGAAGAACTTGATGAACTTTTAGAATTGTAAATTATCCATCTTATGAAACATTCAAGTTGGACATCAAATTTAGTGCCTAATAGAAAATATACAAGAGAATTAAAATCATGTATCGATTTTTATAATCTTGATCATCAAAAAATTGTTAAAAGGTAGTTTGACAAGAGATATGTAGGTAAAGTCTTTAAAATAGGATATCTAGTCATTAAGAGAGATAGAGAATCTAGTCAAAAACATTCTCAAAGTAGATTCTTTCCTATGTGGTCAAGCCCATTCCAAATTATAGGTGTCATTGACCCCAATGTGTACAAGATTGTAAATTTGCAAGAACACAGGTTACACAAGAATTTTGATGCATTTCATCTAAAGCATTTCTACTTAGGTACCCCATGTGGACACCTAGTAGATTCTTAGTTGCATGTTTTCTTTCCCTTTGTCATGCATTTCATTTATATATAGTTGCATTTGCATGTTTTCTTTGCATTTCCATCATCTCTTTCTTAGTGCATTGATTTTGGTTTTTACTTTTAATATGATTTTAATAACCATTATGGTCATTTGAGTTACTAGGCATTGGGTCATCATAACACCATTGAAAAATAATGCAAGTATAATGCTTTATATATCATGTTACTATTACATGAAATCTAATTTATATTTTATATTTCAATAATGCTATGATTCTTCCTAGTCAATTTTAAGGTTTTAGTTTTATTAGTTATGTTGGATTATGAAGGACAAGATTTATACTAACTTATCATATAATAATCATGATCATGTGAGTGTTATCGTGTGATGTTGGAGAATGGTTAGCCATAATTAGCAAGTGACCTTGAAAAATCCAATTTTCCCTCTCCTAAGTAGTAGCCCTCAAGTGTGATGATCCATGGATATACTATGAGAAATAGGATGAAGTGTGTTCATCTTAGCTTGAGAACCCTTAGCCACCTAGGAGACCTACTATGATGTCATCAAATTTTAATTAAAGGCATGTACATAAGGGCTGAACTGCATCATGGGAAAAGTTCTAAAAGGACTATGTTCTTTGGTAGTGTAGCTAATCAACTAGACTCATGTTGGAATTCCTACCTTAGGAATCAAGTACACCATAAGCAAAGTTTCCTAAGAAAAAAGACAAAAGAAAAAGAATGAGGACCATGTTCATTGGCAATGTAATAAGTTCTTGAGTGTGATAGGCTTTGATAGAAATCCTCACCCTAGTGTATTATCCCTTTTCACCAATTCGCTTTATAAATGTCAAGAAGAAGAAAGAAAAAAAATCCCAAGGAAAAATCTAAATGTTGCGGCAAGCCATGATCTAACATAAGCTTATCCTCCTCATTAATTTTGGCATAAGTCTCATGCTTAAAGTAGTCCACATACTTTTGACTTTTACCTTGTGAGAAGATTTGGAATGTAATCTTAGTTATCTATATATATATATATATATATATATATATTTGTAGTTAAAGTTATGATTTATAAAAACTATCTATTTTGGTCTTAATTAAATAAGATGATGTGGCAAGGATGGCCCATGTCTAGTTCTATCTTGATTAAATGGTTATTTTTAATCATATTTAGATTAATATAGTTTACTTTCAAATTTCAAATTATCTATTTTGTGATGTTTTTGATCATTTATCTCCTTTTTAAAATTTTAATGGTTTTGTTACTCCTTGCACTTGCATGCAATTTCTAGTTTGGGGGCTAAATGTTGGTGTGAACATCACCCATGCTAGGCATAGGGCCATGATTAAGTCTAATCCCTTGCGTAGGGTTTAATGATTTGAATAAAGGTTCTTTCAATGAAATATATCATGCAGCTTTTAAATTATTGTTACCCATCAATACATACATGATATTTTTATCAATAGGCTTGCAATGACTTTGTCATAACTTTCAAGAGCAATGCATAATATAACCTATGGAAATCTTATTTGTAGTAAACTCAGGATCATATGAACAATAAGGATTTTAAAATATTATCTCATTATTATGGCTTAACATAAAATACCTCTCAAACTAGTACTATGTTAATTGTGATGAACACTAATTTTGAAACTAATCTGATTCTGTGAGCTTAGTATAAGAGATGAAATTGGAAAAGTAGTTGTAAGACACTTGTGATTTGGTAATTTTCCAACCATGCAATATTCAATTTTTTATTTGTTTATGCGGCACCAAGCACAAAGAAAGTTAATTTATACAAGAAGATCTTGGAGCCTGATTCATAATGACGAGCTTGTGATGATAGTTATGTTGCTATGTCATGGGTTACGTAATAGTCGTAGAGGTGACATAACTAATGATGGTGGAGAAGATTGTGGGAGTTATGTCTAGGTGTTATGAGAGTTATGTGTAAGTGTGGGATGGTGGTCCTAAGAGTTACGTGTGGTAGTGGTAGACATCAGACATGGGCATTTAAACTAGCACAGGAGCAACTATAAAAGGTGAAGGTCTACAATTGATGAAGCATCATCTACCTTCTCCTCTCTTAAAAAAAATGGGAACAATGGATTTTGATCTCTCTAGCATACAAAACCATGATGGTGTATGATCAAGTAGCCTCCCCTCTCTCTAGCAGGGTGTGTGGTGGTGGTGATCATGACTTGGGCAAAAGGATTGAAGCTCTCTCTCTCTCTCTCTCTCTCTCTCTCTCTCTCTCTCTCTCTCTCTCTCTCTCTGTGGAAGATGGATAGATATTAGGTCCTTTCTCTCTTCAAAAACATGTAATAATCAGTATGCGACACACAACAGGTTCTCCAAGAGATCACCATGATAGGTGAGCAACTATAGGAGAGCATGCAGCAATCTCTCTAAAGTAGAGGTAGGAAATGCTCACAAGCTACAGGAGTGACATGTGTGGCACATCCACACATCAACAACAACATGTGGCTAATAGCCTGTGTGTATGGTAGGCACATCCAAGGCTTTGATAGTAGTTATTAATGGGGTTTTATTTTTCCCACTTCTAATAACAGTAATGGCGATAGCCAATGGTGCATAACAATAGGCAACAAGGATGCGTCAACTATTTGTACACATGTCAGAGGCTCTTCTAGTGTGTGAACTACAATGAGCAATCTCTCTCTCCTCTCTCTTAGTAGATGCATGATGTAGTAAATGATGGCAGCGCAAATAGGCAACATCAACAAGCAAGCAAGCTTACAAAGGCCCATTAGCTCTACAGCACAATGTCAACAACTATAGATGATAGCAATCAATGGTGGGATTCTATTTCTCTCTCTTCTAAAAGTGGTCAATAGGTGATGGATGACACATTGCAAGTGGAAAAAGCTATAGCCAGCAGTTAGCATAGCTTCAGCAACAACAGGCATTAATGGTGATGAAAACTCTAAAGAGTGCACGTGCACATGATGGTAGCACTAGTGACAAGTCTCCCTCTTAATAGCAGTGGTCTGTTATTCTTTGCCAATAGTGGGCACCAATGGCAACACCCATACATGGTGGTGCAAATGGCATCAGCGTTGGAAACAATAACAGATCAATGGGAATAGGGGACATGCACTCCCTCTTCCTCTCTCTCTCTCCATCATTGACAATGCATGATGAGAGCAGGAAAGCACATTCTTGTAATGGCTAGAGTTTTCCTGCCCAACAATGGGCACCACTAGTAGTAACAAACTGGTAATAGTAGCAAGAGACTACGAAAACATTTATAATTTACTAGTTACTATATTTTAATTAAAATTCAAGATAGTTGTTCAATTCTCCTAACTTTTTAGTTTAATTTACTTTTTTTGGACTACCACATAGCCCTCTCTAGCCAAGAATATTCTTAGGTTTTTCTACCCATATGGGAGGCACCCTAGGCAATAGTTTACTCAAACAATTTTTTTCCCAATGTTAGTGCATCCAAAATTTATACATCAATAGGATTTAAATAGCCATCCAAAGTTAAAATAATGGAAACAACTAATAATTAACTCATGTCATCACTTTTTTTTACAAGTTTTACATATCTTAACTCTTTTTTTCATATTTTAGAAAATTCTAAAACTAAACTAGAGAAATTTCAATGCAAGTTAACTATATATTTTATCTTCACATCTCTACCATTAAATTTGTGGGTTGTATTTGTAGAATTATTTTGTGCATGCTGTGGAAATAGTGAATGGGGACTTTCAAGGCATTCATTCTTCCTTGTTTTGTATTTGGCCTTTCAAGATCATCATATTAGGTGTTTCTTCCTTCATCCCTTTCTGATTTTCAATTTTTTAAAGTGGGAGTATATTTACAATATCATGCAATTAATGAATCAAGTGATTTTTCATTGCTAACTTTAGTTACTTTTCATTTTTGGCTTAAATAAAACTTTGTTAAACTCATTATTGGTTTGTATTTTTTGCTATAAATGTAGTACAAGGGAGGTTCTCATGAAGATGGAAGATGAACTTCCATCTAGGACACTCTTTCTCATAATCCTAGTCTATTTTTCTAGTTATGTATTTTGGTTCCTTAATCATTGTTTCATATTTAGTCTTTCTAATACTTAACATTCCTAGGGAAGTTCTCCATACTAAAACTTTGAGTTGTAACTTAGCAACAACTCACTAGCAAAAACATTTTTGTGAAAAACCCATTGAAAATTGTAGATACATCAACTAACCAAATAGTATTGATTTTGATTATAGGAAAAATCACTGACAAAAGCAATGGTGATGTGGTAGTAAATTCTTATCACCACTACAAGGTTTCAAGTTTATATTATCTTTATTTTAAATTATTATTTATGTTCCTTCATTAGGTCATGTTTTCCAAATTATAATATACAATGAATAAACAATAAGTTAGTCAAACAGTTAGATTTTTTATTGAAAGCTTCAAGTAGAAAAAGGGTTTCAAGCTAGCAATATTTACACTAAAACATACAAACATATATGTTCTAGAATAAATATTACTTACTTAAATCCTTTATCTACTTTTGTTTATTTCTTTTCATGTTTTTGAAAGATGCATGATGAACCCTTAAATTAATATTTGTAATGTGTTTTGATAAGTATGAATTATTTTTAGGACATTGGATATCTCAACTATTGTATTATTTAATTTGCAAGAGGATGTGAGGTTGCTGAAGGAATTAGGAATGGACAGCTACAGATTCTCAATTTCCTAGTCTTGTATCTTACCATGTATGTGTATATATATATCATGCTTTGATTGATGACTATGCATTTATTATGTTTTGTTATACCATTGTTTATTACATGACCACCATGGGCTTTTTACTATTCAATTATTGAAACAAATGGAACCATTAGAGGCAATATAAATAAATAGGGCATTCGGTATTATAACAATATGATTCACAAGATGGTAAATTTCATCTAATATTTAATTATTTATTTTAAAAATTAACATTTGCAAAAATTGGTTAATGGCATGTAGCATTATCCAGTATATGACACTCTTCTGAGAGGTTTCCAAGAAATGCACTTCTAAATTTTGACATTTCTAGGAACAACAATAGTGAATGTCTTGGTGGTTGACAATGTATTAGCTTCTTATATTTAGAAATTTAAGCTTCCAAGGTGAATTCCTTTGTAATTTACCTTGTCTTTTAGGTTCCTTTGGCTGGCATTACCAAATATAGCCTCATCTAGTTCTCTTTTTAGAGATTGAATACAACTAATTTGATTAAACTTTTGTTTATTTACTATTGATGCATAAATTTTGGTTACACCAACACTTGAGGAAAATCTTGTTTGAAGAGGCTATTACCTAGGGAACCTCTCGTATGGGTATGAAATCCCATGAATAGTCTCAGCTAAAGAGGGCTATGTGACGTTATAACAAGTAAACAAAATTAAAAATTTTGGAATTTAAATTAAATGATTGTCTTGAATTCAATAATATAATAAGTAAATAAAAATAAATTTTTCATGGCCCTACTAGTGTTGTTGGTCATTTAATACCAAAAGTATCTACTACCAAGTAAGAAAACTATGACTATCACCTGAAGAGGAAGAGACAGATGAATGCCACTATTGTCTACTCTACACTACCACGTGCTCCTATCATGCTGTGTAATGGAGAGAGAGGGAGAAAAAGAGAGAGAGACTATCCACTGTAGTTTTTGATTATGACCATATGTTGGGGGAAAGAGAGGATGTTGCCCACTGCTAGCACCACCCAAGCTTCACTATCACTAGCAAGAGAGGGAGAGATCTATCTCTTGCATTGGTTGTGTCCACCACCTAGGCCATTATGCAACTTTCGTAATGCCTCAGACTACCACATCATCAATTACACCACCACCGCACATAACTCTTGGCACCACCTTGACATAACTCTCACTATGTTCTCCACCATCATTAATTACCACCAATGTAACTCATATAATGCATGTAACTCCCTACACCACCATTTTCAGTTAAGTTACCTCTTGGTTTCCTACTAAGATTGTTAACCACCATCCATGCAGCTTTACCACTACTGACTATCATCAATCCATTACCAAGAATAAAGAAACAAGACTATCAAATCCACCTACTATGCCTACCATCCACACATGTCGACTATGCTACTATTTCCCCATGAAAAATAGGAGAAGAGAGAGAGAAAAAAAACCCATGGTCGGCTAGTTTCTCAACCGTTAGAGATCCCCCATGCCCATTTGTGTATGCATCAATGGAGAGAGGTAAATCTATTCAAGAAGAGAGACCAATTTGTTAAGGAGGACATCACTTCCCCTGCCCCCCCCCCCCCCCCCCCCCCCCCCCCCCNTACTTTATAGCTACCTACTAGTGATGTTTCACCTCCCCACATGTCGGTCCACCTTCCCATAGGATGATTCACCTCTTTGCACATTGATCCACCTTCCTGCATGTTTTTTTACCTTCCTACATGTAGGTTCACCTTCTTGCATGTCTGTTCACCTTCCTACATGTAGGTTCAACTTCCTACATGTTAGTTCACCTTTCCACATCTTAACATTGCTTGGTAAAATGGTATATGATTTTGCAAGATAGTTTTGTTAATCATGGCCCTATGTGAAAGCATGGAAAGGTTGGCCACAACATTTAGCCCCCAAACAAAAAATTGCATGCAAGTGTAAAGAGCAACAAAAATCATGAAATCTTAAAAGGAAAATAATAAAATAAGAGAAATTTCAAAAAAATAATAAATTGAATAATAAAACTGCCTCATCCAAATTAGGACTTAGGTAAGGATTGCCAAAAGATAAATCCAAAAATGGGACTAGGAAATGAGGGTTATAAAAAAAATATTTGCGTAACCAAATTTTTTAGAAAATGGGAAGCATAAGAAAACAAGCAAAAAATAAAGGGTCTGAAGCCAAAGAATTTTTTAAAAAAATTTAACAAGTTCCAAGACTAGCTTGGAAAATGAAATATCCACAAGAAAATGTTAAGAAGAGCTAATAACAAAAGATACAAAAAATGCCCTCCTTCTAGTGACAAAAAGGTTTTGATGCATAAATTTTTCTTACACCGACACCTAGGAAAAAACTTGTTTAAGGAGAGTATTGCCTAGGGTGCCTCCTATATGGGTATGGAAACCTAGCAATATTCTTAACTAGATAGGGCTATATGACATTATAAAAAGTAAACCAAACTAAAAAATTTGGAATTTAAATTGAATGATTATCTTGAATTCAAAAATACAATAAGTAACTAAAAATAAATTTTCCATGGACTTGCTGGCACTGTTGGTCGATTGTTACCAGGAGTATCCATTTCCAAGTAGGAAAACTACAATCACTACCTGATGAGGAAGAGAGAGAGAGGGATGCCACTACTATCTACTCCACACTACCATGTGCTCCTATCGTGTCACTTAATGGAGACAGAGGTAGCAAAGGAGAGAGAGACTACCTGCTATAGTTGCTAACTATGGACACATGTTGGGGGAAGGAGAGGAATTTGCTTGCTATTGGCACCACCCATACTTCACTATCACTAGTAAGATAGGGACAAATCTATCTCTACTACTTGTTGCCATCATTATATGACTGAGAGAGGAAGGGATAGAAAGCTTCTACCAACAAGAGAAGAAGGGAAGACCATGCCATTAGAGATCTGCTATTGTGTGCCACCTCACATCTTCCAAAGAAAAAGAAATAGAACTAGAGAACCCTATCATGAATGTATTTCCCAGCTAACTTTGCACCTTCTACTCTCATGTTAAGCCTTGTGTTTCCTACAACATGCGTCACCATTTGTTATCCACTTGCAATTATTGGTGATCATAGGAACCCTGTGTCACCCCTTCTATTAAGGCCTATGAATACCAAGAAAAATAATAATAAAAGAAACCACTACCTTTTGGTTTTCTAGCTATACATCTGCCACCACCACTAACCACTCACTTGTAACGCTATTATTACCATCATAGCCATGCATTGTGCTAGGCTAGTAAGCATTATGTTCTGCCTTGTACACTACTATTGTACTACCACATTGTGTTATTGCATGTGTTAACTATCACATGTCATCCACGGGAAAGGGGAGTCCTCAATAGATGATCCACCTACTACCTATCACTCAGTCCTCCCACTACTGCTAAGAGTCCCTTACTTCCCCCTGCAACTAACTATAGTGCACCTTACCACAAGAGAGAGAGAAAGAAGGCTGTAGGTGCTACCCATTTTCTAACACCATGTTTCCATACCAAAGAGAAAGAAGGCCATGCCCCTTCCTCCTCCACAATGTCCACTCCTCCCCTTTTATAGTTACTTGTCTAAGTGTTTAAATGCCCATGTCTCACATTGGTTACACCCACCACCCAAGTTGTTACACAACTATCATAACACCTAGGACTACCATGTCATCAGCTATGCCATCACCACATGTAACTCCTAGAACCACCTAGACATAAGTCTCACCACGTTCTCCACCACCGTTAATTACCACCAACATAACTCCTGTAAAGCATGTAACTCCTAGGCACCACCAATGTTGGTTATGCCACCTCTTAGTTTCCTACTGAGATTGTTGACCACCATCCATGTAGCTCTACCATTTCTAACTATCATTGGTCCATTGCCAAGAATAAAGAAATAGGACTACAAAACCTACCTATTGTGCCCATCATTTATGCACATCAGCTATGCCATTTTTGCCCCAAGAAAAATAGGAGAAGAGAGAGAAAAAACCACTATCCACTACTTTCTCAACACTTGGAGACCCCCTTGCCCATTTGTATGTGCCTTGATTGTGAGAGGTGCAGTCATTAAGGAAGAGAGCTTGATTTGTTAAGGAGGTCATTTCTTCCCCCTCCCTTTGACATCACCTTCATTATCTACTTTATAGCTACCTACTAATGACGTTTCACCTATTTGCACATTGGTCCACCTTTTCACATGTCAGTTCACCTCCTTGCATGTTGATCCACCTCCCCACACATTAGTTCACCTTCTCACATGTTAGTCCACCTTCCCACATATTAACATTTCTTGGTAAAATGGTATATGATTTTACAAGATAGTTTTGTTGATCATAGCCCTATGCGATAGCATGGGCAAGGTTGGTCACAACATTTACTTGGAAAAGTATTAAGCGTTTAAGTAATTAGAGAGGCTCTATGGTTACAAAGTGCAAATGAGCTAATGTTCAAAGAGAGATTCAAGTCATTTAACATAATGTTTACAATGTTAATTCTAACTATTATAAAAAGAGCTTGCACAAATATGATAACTATAGTATCCTAGTCTCTTTTACCAAAAATCCATCATCTTTTAAAAGCACAAAAGAGGAATACATGCTTTTCACATTCAATAGTATTTGAGAGAGAACTATGCAAGCCTTCTCTACTCATTAACTTGATGCCAACTCATTTATATTAGCTTAAGTCTTTTTGAATCAGCATTACCCATTGCACTAGAGGTTTTTCTAGGTTTTCTCAGCCATATTAAGAAAAAATTAGTTAACAATGAATGTTTTTCTTAAATTTATTGTAGTTGTAAGGTCGCAAGTAATGGGCATATTTCAGGAATCAAGCCAATTACAACACTTTTTCACTATGATGTATCACAGACCCTAGAGGATAGCTACAAGGGATTTCTAGTACCACAGATCATGTATGTAAAACTGTCTATACAAGTGCTTTACTTTTCTGGTATTAACCCATTTTTTCTTTCATTCCACCATTGATTAACTAATATGGATAAGTCGTATAGTGATGATTTCAAGGAATACACATAGCTTTGTTTCATAGAAATCAGCAATAGAGTGAAGCAATGGATCACAACCAACCAGCCACATATTTTTGCAAGCTAGGGCTATGACCAAGGTGGGCTTAAATTCTCTACAACAATTCTCCAAATTCATGTCTACGAACTGCACTACTAGGGACTCTAGCCTAGAGCCATACTTCATGGCTCACCACATGCTACTAGCTCATTCTACTATTGTTGATGTTCATAGACACAAATTTCAGACTTGTTATAGGGAAAAGAAAAGGTGGAATGTAGATTTCCTTTGTCTAATAATGATAGGCATCATCCTTATTGCTTGAGGTGTGGTTCCTTACTCCTCAAGAATGCTACCTCCAAAGCCATGGATTTTCAGTTTGAATGGTTTCTTTCCATCTATAGATTTTTCAATATTTTGACTTTAATTGGTAGCATATTCTCTTTCTATAGTTCAATTGCTTAATTTTAGGCTTCTCCTGCAAGATATGAATAAAATCTTTATTTAACTTTTTACAGAATTTTGGTAGAGTATAAAATTGAAAAAGGCTAATGAAAGAGGAATGCTAATGCTCTGTACAACATCAAATGCATATTATTATTGATGTTTGTGCACAAGCTTATGAATTTGATGATGGAAGGAGATCATCCTAAAAGAATGTGTGATTTGATGAGCTCCAGGGTATCTAGATTTATAAACATGAAGAAGAAATTATTGGAAGGATCATTTGATTTCATTGGTAGCAATTACTACTATTCCAATTATGTTCACGCCAGTTTTGAGGTGCCAAATCTAGGAGAGCTAAGTTATGGCACTGATTCTCTGGCAGAAGTCACCTGTATGTAAACTCAAAACATCAACCTTTGCTTAAGAACAAGTAGAAATAGTAGAAATATAGTTTCTAATTTCTCATTTGCTAAACATACCCTATTTCAGTTGAAAGGAACATAGTGCCAATTGGAGAGTAGGTAAACTTAAGCCCATTTTGCAATCCAAAATCTTTGGTTAATGATTATGATGTTATTTTATGGATTGGGTTCAATCATTTTAGATCCTAAGTTTGAAAGCATTGTTGATAAGAAGCATCAACATGGGTCTACAGTTACCCATAAGGACTCCATGGTTTCTTGATTTACATCAAGAACAAATATAGAAATCCTTCCATTTATATCACTGAAAATGATATGGATGATCTGCAATAGCCTATCTAATAATCTTTGAATCCCCTAAATAAAATTCTCACTTAATAACTATTAATGCATAAATTTTGAATGGAACAACACCTAGAAAAAGAAACCTGTTTGAGGAGACTATTGCCTAGGGTGCCTCTCGTATGAATACAGAAACCCAAGAATATTCTTAGCTAGAGAGGGCCATGTAATGTTTCAAAACAAAATAAATTAAATTGAAAATTTAGGAGAATTTAAATTAAACAACTATCTTGAAATTCAAAACTTCATGAAAACATAGTAGGTAGCAAGAAAATTTAAATTTTTCCCTGGTCCCCCATTGTTGTTGTTGGTTCATGTCATCTCATCATTGTAGATGCCATTGCAACCAATGCTACTCATAGCCAATGTGAAAGGGAGAGAGAGAGATCTATCCAATGTTCCATCACCATGGGCCTTTCCATCACCTACCATGCAACCTACCATTGGTGTCAAAAAACCCAAGAAATTTTCTACTATAGCTTCACCATTGTTGAAAAGAAAAAAAAGAGAGAACCCTACTGTAGTTGCCAATTTGGATCTACAGAGAGATGGAGAGATGGAGATCTATTCCACCACCAACTACCATTATGGTTCACAGTTCTATCTATGATCTTCTACTAGGTAAGGGAGGAGAGAGATAAATATGCCACTTTTTTCACTCTACATGTTACAAACACATCACTCGTAGCCTCTATTTCCTAGCGCACACACCGATCTATCTACTAGGCACGTTGTCGAAGAGAGGAGAGGCTAGACCCTAATGAGAGAGGGCTAGCCCACAATGTGAGAGAAAGGATGACCCTAATGAGAGAGAGGTTGGCCCTAGTAAGAGAGAGGAAAATCTATAGCTTCCACCTACCATCTGCCACCACGTCACCATCATTGTTGTTGTGATCACCACTATCATGAACCCTACCAAAGAAGAAAGATGTTGGTCAATGATGATACACCACAGAAAGAGAAACCATCATCTACTAGTTTCCTTTGGAGAGGGGAGTCCTTGATAGATGATCCACCTATTACTTATTTCTCAACCCCCCACTAGTGTTAAGAGTCCCTTATTTCTCCCCACAACCATTTGTAGCGACACTACTACTGTAAGAGAGAGAAAGGAGGTTGTAGGTGTTGCCTATTGTCTGGCATCACATCATCATTCCAAAGATAAAGGAGGCCACACCCCTTCTCCTAACATCATCTTCATTCTATGCTTTATAGCCACCTACTAGTGAGCTTTCACCTCCCCACATGTTAATCCACCTACCTACATGTCAGTTCACCTTCTTGCATGTTGATCCACCTCTCCACATGTCAATCAACCTCCCTACATATCGATTCACCTTTCCACATGTTAACATTTCTTGATGAAATGGTATATGATTTTAAAGGATAGTTTTATTGATCATAGGACTATGCGATAGCATGGGTAGGATTGGCCACAACACTTAGCCCCCCAAACAACAAATTGCCTGCAAGTTTAAGGAGCAACAAAAATCATGAAATCTTAAAAGGAAAATAATAAATTAAGAAAATTTTTTAAAATAAATTTATAATTGAATAATAAAACCACCTCACCCATGTTAGGACTCAAGTAAGGAACACCTAAATTAGAAATTCAAAAATGAGACTAGGAAACAAGGGTCATAAGAAAAAGGTTTTGGTAACAACAATTTTCAAAAATTTGGAAGCATTAAAAAAGATAAAAAATAAAGGATCCAAAGATAAAGGTTTTTTAAAAAACTTCAATAGCTTCCAAGACTACATCTGAAAATGAAATAGCCACAAGGAAATGGCAAGAAGAGCTGATAAATAAAAGGTGAGATAAAGGCCCTCCTAGTTCCAAAAAGATGGCATGCATAAATTTTCAATGCATCAACACCCAAGAAAATAAACTTGTTTGAGAAGACTATTGCCTAGGGTGCCTCCCATATGGGTATAGAAATCCAAGAATAGTCTTAGCTAAAGAGGGTCATGTCACATTTCAAAACAAAATAAAGCAAACTAAAAATTTGGAAGAATCCAAATTGAACAAATATCTTGAAATTTAAAACATCATGAAAACATAGTAGGTAGTAAGAAAATTTAAATTTTTCCCTTGTCCTCCATTACTATCATCAGTTCATGTTGTCTTGTCATTACAAACATTGCTATAGCTAATGTTGCTCATAGTTGACAAAAGATGGAGGGAGAGGGATCTGTCTAATGTTCCACTACTACGGGCCTCACCATTATCTACCACTACTGTTGATGGAAGAAATCCAAAAAGTCAACTGATGCAACTTTACCATTACCAAAGAGAAAAATGAAAGAGAACCCTACTATAGTCACCAATTTGAATCTATAGAGAGGGGGGGAGAGAGAGATTTTTTCTGCTACCAACTGCCATTACGATTCACAATCCTGTCTACCATCATCTACTAGGAAAGGAAGGAGAAAGAGAGAGACATGTCACTACTGTCTGCTCTACGCATTGTAGACATGTCATTCATAGCCTCTCTTTCCTAGCACACACACTGATCTATCCACCAGGAACATCGTCAAAGAGAAGAGAGGCTAGACCCTAATGAGAGAAAGGCTACCCCCAATGTGAGAGAGAGGCTAGCCATGATGATAGAGAGGTTGGTCCTAGTAAAAGAGAGGAGAAGCTACAAGTGCCACCCACCATCTACTATCACGTCACTACCATTTTTGTCATGATCACCACTGTCACATGCCCTACTAGAGAGGAGAGAGGTTGGCTGATGATGATACACCAAAGAAAGAGGAACCATCATCTACTGTTTTCCTATGGAGAGGGGAGCCCTCGATAGATAATCCACCTACTACCTATTGCTCAACCCCCCACTGGTAATGATAGTCCCTTACTTCTTCTTGTAACTATCTACGATGTGCCCTACTACTCCAAGTGAAAGAAGGAAGGTTGCAGATGTTGCCTATCATCTAGCACCATGTCATCACTTTAAAGAGAAAGGAGGCCATGCTCCTCCTGATGTCATCTTCATTCTTTGCTTTATAGCCACCTACTAGTGATGTTTCACCTCCCTACACATTGATCCACCTTCCTACATGTCAATCTACCTCCCTGCACATTGGTTTTCCTTCCCACACATCAATCCACCTTTCCACATGTTAACATTACTTGGTGAAATGATATATGATTTTACAAGATAGTTTTGTTGATCATGGCCCCATGTGATAGCATGGATGAGATTGGCCACAACAATAACATAAGCAAATATTAGTTGTGGATTATTTTGATTTTAGAAATAGATGAAGCCAACATTAAGGATTTGGCTCTAGAAAGAGCATTGAACAACACGATGAGGATTAACTACCATGCTTAATATCTAGAAGCTGTCAAGAAGGCTTGAAGGTGAAATCCATTATTTAATTTCTTTATAGCTAAATTAAGGCCTTTTGTGTTTTTTAATATTGTAAGTTAGATGTGGAATGATTTTATTATTGTGTGATTATAATATGGATACTGCATGTAGAGGAGCAGCTATGAGAGGGTATTTTGTATGGTCTCTACTTGATAACATCAAATGGATAGACAGATACAACATTCTATTTGGATTGTATTACCTAGATTCCAATAATGGAAGCCTCAACAAATATCCAAAAGCTTCTATAGCTTAGTTCAACAACTTCCTATGCCCACACCTACTCCATAGCCTATATTAATGATCTATAACAAGGTAGTAAATCATCGTGTTATTGATAGTTGGTTTACCTTTGATTTTGATCCAATTTGGTTAGTTGACATAATTTTAATATTTTATTAAAAATAGAATACAAGAAAAAATTTATAAAACAAATAAATCTACTATTTATATATTTTTTACATTATGCTGGGCTATATTATTTTGAAGTTTTGTTACTTTAGAGTTTAATAAGAGCTTTATTTACCTTATTCCCTATCTATTATCGTTGATTTAAGCTCTACTTTTGCATTAGGATTAGGATTTATGTGAAGCATCTTGAAAACATTCATTAGACTAGAAAAGAAATATTTGAAAAATATGTCAAGTGATTTATAATTTTCTTTAACCTATAAAATATGGTCACATTTTTTTCCCTCTAATTTTTCCAATTCATTTTTCAAACAAAGCAAAACTTTTTTCAAAGTTTTAAATCATTGATATGCACTGAATATGATTTTCCTACACATAGGTGAGCATCTATCATTCATACCACTAAGTACCATTAGGATTTATTCACTACAAAATGAAAATAAATTAATGAAATTATTTGAAATTTTTAATAAATCTAAATCAAAATAATTTATCTTTGTTACTAAAGTTAAACTTAAAGAAAAACATCTAGCAATAATAAACGACAATATTGAAACATTCAATAGTTGGACAAATTTACATCTCGTTATAGGTTATGATTTTATGTGGAAAAACTAATAAATATATATAAATATTTTCATATACATTTACCAAAATAATATATTCATACAAATAACATGGTGTCAATTTTTAAACATGGGAGACTTGAATTTTTACCAATATTTTCAAAAAAATTCAAAATAGAACCATTGTTAAGTTCACAAACAACATGACTATCCTATCTATTCTAGAATCTTGTAAGTCATACTTTGATTTATAAGGTAAAAGCATACAAATTTAGGGAATATGTTTTAATGCTAGTGTGACAGCATGCACATTGCTTGTATGTATGCATACATGTGAACATGGGTATGTACGTCAAAGTAAGTATGCATACATATGAATATGCACTACGTAGAAAAGTCTAACCTAAATGGTATATAATCTTGTAATTAATACTTGAGCTCACAAGGGAAGAGCATACAACCTTCGTTAAGATGTCTTTAATGTTATTGCTAGCAGATGTGTAGCATATGTGAGTATGCATACATGTGAACATGTGTATGCACATTATCACTATTATGGAAATGAAATAAAAAGAATATGTGGAAACCATCATCTAAAACCAATGGGAAAAGAAATATACAAGAGAAAAAAAAGTTTAAAAAACTAAATAATTTTTTTTTAGAAAAATAAATAGCAACAAATGTTTGATAAGCATATCAAATTTTGTTCAAAGGAATTGAATCTAAGACCTTGAATTTGTATAATATTAACGTACCAATATGTCAAGTTACTAATAGATGTTTATTTTTTCTTCTACAACTGATGTGTGATTTTAATGGTCCCACCATTGCATGGGCATGGGGAGTGGTGAGAACAAAATCACATTTAAATAGGTCCAAGGAGATTCGAACCACTTTAATCAATGACATCTTCTAATAGGACACTTTTAAAAAAAGGTGGGTCACATCTAATTTGTTAGGTAGGTAGGGGTTGTCTATTCTTTTCACATTTAATTTGGGCTACATCTACTAGTTGTGTGGTAGGGATTGTGCTACAACCTATAAGGTTAGCACCAAACGATTTATTACATCCTAATTATGACCATACTAAGACAATGGGTTTACTACATAAAGTTTCTTCATGCCTACAAAAATGTGAGCTTGTATAATTTCTAAGTGTATAAGTTATAGAAGTTAATGAAACTAAAATTGAAATTTTATGTTTATGGACATTTGTGAATCTATTGGATGATAAAAATGCAAATGAAATGAGTTTCAAAAACATCACTAAGGAACTAATTGTGTTTATGGTAACATTTTAAATAAATCAACCAAAAAGTTATAATTGTGATATCTCACTTATATTTACTATAGCATTTGTCTTTAATACTATTTTGTGCATAGTTAACAAGTTCATTCTCACAAGAAATTTAATAAGATGACTAATTGATTTTATATTTCTTTTGGCAAATGGTCCAATGATTTATTTCTAATTTATATTTTCAATGATTCTTTTGGAAAAATTATAACATAGGAAAATCACATATTCCTTTAATGCATGGCATGATACATGTACTTTGTTCAATGTTTAATTCCCATTTAATTTGTTGCATATATTACTATTGATTTTTGTTTTTTAGCTTTAACATTCAAATTTATTTGAATGATGTTTAAGCCAATGATAAGTATCTCTAATAATGAAGTTTTAGCTTAGTAGTAAGACTCTTGATTTGGAAGTTACAAATTGTAGGTTTGATTTTGATGGTCGCATGTGTGTATGCACAAACATACATACATAGATATAAATTTTGCTACATGTCCCCATACACACACACACACACACACATAATGTTTTCTATGTGTCTTCAAATGTACTTATAATCACACATATCTCATGGGATGTGCTTATAAT
The DNA here is from genome assembly GCA_015680685.1 of Gnetum montanum. NCBI lineage: Eukaryota > Viridiplantae > Streptophyta > Gnetopsida > Gnetales > Gnetaceae > Gnetum > Gnetum montanum. The sequence goes on from MNCI01036913.1 coordinate 1,926,836, forward strand.
CATTCTTTTGGGATTTTCCTTCTCCCTCAAAAGTTCCTTCAAGAATTTTTATTAATTAAAATATAGTTTAAAATGAATACATAGATATAATGTTTGCTTTATGTCTTCAGATGTACTTATAATCATTCTTTGGGGATTTGATCCCTCTTTTAAAAGTTTATTTAAAAATTTTTATTAATTGCAATATAATGTAAAATTAATGGTTGGGAGGTGAATGCATAGAAAGTGCAATTACTAGTTGGTTTAGTATTGGTAAGTTTAAGACTAATAGACTTAGGATTTTTTTTCTTTTTAGTGTTGGATCCAAGAATAAAATGGATTATAAAGAAACNATCTAGAGTCATGAATATCCAAATGAGAGAAACAAATACTAATAGACAAACCTTGATGAATCAAATGTTATAAAAATTCAAGATTGAAAATATTCCATATCTTTTGAATTTGATACTTCCATAATTATACATTATGGTTGACATTCCATACATAATTAAATCTTGGAAAAAATGTTGATATTAGAACTATATAGTATATGCAATCTTGCATTAAAATGAAAAATTGAATAGTCATTGATCCATGAAAAATTAAAAAGACCATTATTAAAATCCTAAATAGTTAAAGTTCTATCCAAGCGATGCAATAGATTAAAAAACATAGACTTTTTAGATGCATTAATGTCATAGATAATCCAACACTTAGATAAATTCATCCATTGATTATACATGTGAAGAGATGAAAGAGAAGTAATGTCAAGCATATACCATGTACTATAAAGACACAAATGCTTAATGGCTAATAGTTCCTTATTAATAGAAATCCATTAAGAAGATAACCTACAAAGCATTAAAGTGAGAATTGTACAATTCTTAAAGTTCAAAAAAACAATAATGAAACTCCAAGCCTTCTCAATGTGCTTTTTCGTAGTAGAGCTTAAAATAGGTATACCTTTAGGAAAAAGAACCTAGTTTTAAAAATGAGTATCTGACAACCAAGGGTGTAGCACAGTGGCCAAGACACTTACTTCTTCATGAAGAGGTTGTAGATTCAATTATTTTCTCTACCTTATGATTTGTAAGTAGTGAAGTAGCCTTGTGCTAGACACTTTTGTTTAATGAGTCATGTCTATCTTTCTATGATGAAGGGATAGTGCTACTAGCCACTATGTCCATTTTCTTTAAGAAAAAAGAGTATGTTTTTATTAATTACATCATCATCATTTTAGCTTTATCCTAATAAAATAAGGTTTGCTACATGAGTTATTTTTTATCATTCACCTCTATGAGGAGCTAGATTTTTTTTATTTGTAATTTATTCAAAACTTCTTTGATCAATTTTTCCCATGTCTTTTTTGGTCTTCCTTTTGATAGCTTTCTTGGAATAATGATGTAGCAAGCTTTATTTATAGGCTTGTTATATGATCTTTTTTGCACATGTCTAAATCCTCTAAGTTTCTATTCTTGTAGCTTATTTGAAATAAAATCCATACCAAGTCTTTCTTTGCTATTTGTATTATGTAGTTTATCTTTTCTAGTAACATTCAACATCCATTGAAGCATTTGTATTTATACCACATTGATTTGTTGGTCATGCTTCTTTTGTGATTCCCAACATTTAGCATCATATAAGATAGCAAGCTTGAAAACTATCTTGTAAAATTTCCCCATTATTTTACTAGTATTCTTTTATCACATGCAACACCACTAGCCTATCTCCATTTTAGACATCCTACCTCAATTCCATTTTTGATATCTTTATGAATTTCACCATCTGATTGGATAATTAATCCTGGGTAGCAAAACCATTTGTAATGAAGGATTTTCTTTCTTTAAATTATCACTTCTATTTCACCACTATTTATGATTTTATTAAAATTTCATTCCATATATTCTATCTTACTTCTGCTAATTTCTTAGTTTTTTTATTATAAATCATGTCTCCACTTCTCCATTTTAGTAGCAACATTTTCTTGAGATGTATCCACCAGCAAAATTTCATCTACAAATATCATATACCAAGGGATTTCATCTTGTATTCCTTTCTTAATTCATTCATAATAATGACAAATAAGTATAATCTAAGTGAAAACCCTTGATGTAAACCTATTTTGACTAGAAAATTAGATCTTACTCCACAAGCTATTCTAATTTTAGTGGTAGCTACTTCATACATGTTTTGAATCACTTTAATATATTTATTAGGGATGTTTTTCCTCCACAAGGCTCACCAAATAATATCTCTAAGTACTTTTCACGTGATTTTTCCAAATCAATGAAGATCATATGTAGATTTTTTCCATGTTTTCTGAATTTCTACGTTAGTTATCATATAAAAAATAGCATCTATAGTAAATCTCCCTAGTAGAAATCCAAATTTATTTTCTCATATTGTTTATTCAAATTTAAGATTTTGAACTATGACTCTCTCCCAAAGCTTTATAGTATGGCTCATTAGCTTAATTCCTCTATAGTTTGCACAATTTTGTACATGTCCTTTATTTTTTAAAATGGGAACAAAGCTTTTTCTCTAATTTTTGGACATTTCTCTATCCTTCAAAATTTTGTTAAATAACTATGTCATCCACGAAAATTATATATCTCCCAATGCTTTCCAAGCTTCTATAGGAATGTTCATCTAATCAAATAGTTTTTCAATTTTTCATCTTTGATAAGGCTATCTTTACCTCAGAGAAGGAAAGTTCATTAACCAAACCAAAATTTGGTTCTTCTTCTTAGATGTATTCTCTTGGGAATTTTCCATTCAATAATTCGTGAAAATAATTTTTCCACCTATCCAAAATTTCATTGTCTTTTACCAAAATTCTTTCATATACTTCCTTGATGTATTTGACATGATCAATGTCCTTACATTTCTTATTTCTAATAATTTCCAATTTATAAATAGATTTTTCACCTTTCTTTGTTCCTAAGATTTTATAAAAGCTATCCAAGGCCTTATGTTCAGCTTTAGCTATTACTATAGTTGCTTCCTTTGACATTTTGTATACCAACTTGTTTTCTTAGCTATCATTTTATTGCCATTTCTTAACATATTTATCTTATTTTGGATAGCATGTTGCACTTCATCACTCCATCACTATGTCTACGTTGGGATCTATTTTTTGTCTTTTGTTTCACTTAAAATTTTCTTTCCAGTTTTTTGAATGCAAATTTCCATTTATTCCCAAATTAAATTTGCAAAGCAATCCTAATTCTAGGCGTGAAGTAAATTTTCTCTGAATAAGGTGATGTTATCTTCTTTGAAATTCCATCATTTTATACATTTAGTCCCTTTTCTCATGTTACCTTTAAAGCTTTCTATAGCTAAATCCATGATTGTTAGTCAATGTTAACTTAAAAGACACTCTCTAGGTATGATCTTGTGGTCTTTGCATATGGTTTAGTCTCTTTTTTGCAGCAAGAAATTATCAATTTATGTTTTATCCATGTCACTCTTGTAGGTAATTAAATGTTCCATCCTCTTATTAAAATACGTATTTGCAATTGCAAGGTCACAAGCACTTGTAAATTGCAGTAGTGAATCTCCCATATCATTACACTCCCTAAATATTTGTCCTCTATGAATCGTATCATATCTAATGTTCATAGATCCAACATAACATTAAAACCCCCTCCAATGAATATGATTTCTTGTTGGGGAATGTCTTGATGCACTTGATTCATGAAACCCCAAAAATCCTACTTAATCAAATTTTCTAGGCAAATTTGTGAAGCATGTACATTGATTATGTTGATGATCTCATTTCCAAGGACAATTTTTATGTCCATAATTCAATTATCATGGTGATATAATTGTACCACTATATTTGATAGATTGATCAACAATGATACCCACTTTGTTTTATTGATTTTCTTTTCCCAAATAGAATAGTTTGAAATCCTAGCCTAAATTTTTAGCTTTATCCCCTATCCATCCAATTTCTTGGAGGTATGTAATGTAGATTCTTATCTTTTCATTGAATTTGTAATTTTATAGGTATTTTTATTAAGAGTGTCAATTTTCTAAGTTTTCATTCAAAATTCCTATTATTGGACTTGCTTCTTTACCCACACTTATCCCTAATGTGGAAATCCTTATCTACTTTTCACAACTCCACCCATGTTGGTCCCAAGCCTAGATATGAAAGGAGGATGAGCATTGGGTGAGTAGCCATCTCTAAAACATTGCCAAATTTCATGGATGTTTCAGGCTTATATATTTGGATGGGCTTACAACAACAAAAAAGCTTCTAAGAAACCATACTAATTAAGCAGTGTACCACCCATTTGGTACATAAGGCAATACCTTACTTAAGAATTCACAAAGTCTAGGTAACCATCCTTTTAGGGAGAAGTGAAAATATCCTAGCTAACATGACAAAAGCACTACTCTAAAGAAAATTTTACATAAGTTGTTCAATCTGATGATATGCAATAACACTAGAAACTTAATATGAGGAATAATAACAATACCCAAGGGGTTTATAGTTCTAAGGTTTGCAATTTTTGGAAGTAAAACATTTGAATTTTTGTCGATCTTAAGGGTTTTTATGGACTTATTATGGAAAAAAAATTTAATGAGAAATGATCTAAAGAAGGAGAATACTATTGTTTCTTAGATTATAGAGACTTTGAAAGATTTTTGAGCTTTTGTTTTTATTTTTCGTAATCATTTATATGAATCTTTATCAAAAGATACTTCTCATAATATATTTGTGCAGATTATTAGATTTATTTGCTCGGATAAGGATTTACACCAGTGAATTAAGCTATCCTTGAACACTATAGAATTAATATTTTTCATGCCTTTTATTTTTCTAAATCTTTTTCACTTGTCAAATGGGAAAATTTTAAAATGATTACAAAATTCTTAGATCTTAAAGTTTTTATCAACTGGCATAATCCTTTTACTACCCTATGATGGTGATGATGGTGATCATGACAACAATGACGGTGCATGGCAACTGTAGTTGGCTGTAGCAAGTGATCTCCCTATGCTGCACATGATAACTAAGCAAGCTCTTGATGTAGTAGTGGTAGGTGTAGATGTGCATATAGTGGCACATCAGTAGTAGTGAGGCATGTTGTAAGCTACAATGGACCTCCTCTTTCTTGAGCAGTATCTAGGAAAACTACAATGGTAGCAATACTCGTAGCAACTATGGGAACAAGGGGACTAGCCTCTTTCTCTCATTAGGGCTAGTCTCTCTCTCATCAGGGTCTAGCCTCTCCTCTTTGTAATGGCATGTGTGGCATATAGAATAGCATGTGCCTCAAGAAATATAGGCTATGAATGATGTGTTTGTAGCACATAGAGTGGACAACAATGGCATCTATCTCTCTCTCTTTTCTCTTCCCTAGCAAACAATGGTGGATAGAACTGTGAGCTTGTAATGGCGATTAGCAATGGAATAGATCTCTCTCTCTCCCTCTCTTAGTGACTACAAGCAATGTCAACTATGACAACATCTGCGATGAGGAAACGTGAGGCAACGGTGGTCCTTTTGGCTAGTGGAGGGATTTTGGTTTTCTCTCTCTCAGTGGTAGTCAGTGGAAATTTGTAGTACCAGCAATGGTAATTTCCAACAGTAATGGTAGCATGTCTCTACATATTTGGGTTTTCATCCTTGCTACCACAAGGGTTTTCTACCTAGCAAGAACCTTGAGTGGCAGTGGTTGGTAGTGAGATCTCTCTCACTCTCTCTTTCCCTCTCTTTGCAAATCTAAACTAGTAGCTGCAGTAGGGTTCTCTCTTCTTTTCTCCCTTCAACAATGGTGAAACTGCAATAGGCAACCTCCTTGGGTTTTCTACCACCAACAATAAGTTGTGTGGTAGGCAATAGTAAGGCATGTGGTAGTGGAACACCAGATAGATCTCTCTCTCTCTCTCTCTCCTAGCATCTATGAGCAATGTCAACTATGGTGGCATCTACAATGACAAGATGGCATGAATTGGTGGTAGCAACAAGGAATTAGGGAAAAATTTTAATTTTCTTGCTACCTACTATGTTTTCATGAAGTTTTGAAGTTTTGAATTTCAAGATAGTTATTCAATTTGAATTCTCTCAACTTTTTAGTTTAATTTATTTTGTTTTCAAAGTGAGACTATTCCTAGATTTCATACCAATATAGGAGGCACCCTAAGCAATAGTCTTCTCAAATGAGCTTTTCCCCTGGTGTTGGTGCATTCAAAATTTATACATCGATAATTGTATTTGTGGAATTATATTATTCTTACTATGGCAACAAAGAAGAGGGACTTTCAAGGCATTTGTTTCTCCCTAGTTTTGTCTTTGGCATTTCTGGATCATACTGTCAAGTGTTTTTTCCTTCCTAATTTTCACTTTTTTTAAGTGGAAGTATATTTACAGTGTCTCATTATGAAAAAAGTGATTCTTCCTTTTTAACTTTAATCACTTTCCATTATTTTGGTTTAGATAAAACTTAGCTAAAATCATTACTAGTTTTGTATTGTTTGCTATAAAATATAAATATAGTATGAGGGAGTTGCTGTAGAAGATGGAAGAGGACCTTCCATGTGGGACACTTTTTATCATACTCCTAGTTCATTTTCCCACTTATGCATTTTGCTTCCTTGATCATTTTTTCATGTTTTGGCATCTGGGGATAGTTTTGTAGGTTGAACCACTAACATATAACTTGCAGCAACTCACCAGCAAAAAAATGTTTATGAAATGATCATTGAAAATTGAGGTAGATACATCAATTAAAGTCATAGTCTTGATTTTGGTAATAGGAAAAATCATTGACAGGAGCAACAATGATGTGGCAGTAGATTTTTATCATCGCTATAAGGTCTCAATTTTACCCAATATCTATCTTTATTTTATTTTTTTTGTGTAATTTCATTAGCTTTCCAAATCTCAATATGCAATCGATATCGGTCATCTATTAGCCCTCTTTTTTTTTTCCATATATTAGCCATGTTTTTTTTTCTTTGAATTTCTTATAAGATGCTGTTGAGGTCAACCTTTCCCATGCTAAGCATGGGGCCATTATCGACAAAAGTGAAAAATCAATTTAAAATAATCTAGTATTATACTTGCATCTCCATTTCTTGAATTTGGTGTTGGGTACGAGGGTGACATCTCATTTTCCAAGGCCAACCTTTCCCACCTTCATGACCTTTCCCAGAGCCCCAAGATGCATAGTTAGCATTATTGCTCTCCCTAGACTTACTATCCAATTCATCTTCTCTAACACGAATGGCCCTGCTATCAATGCTTTCGAATCCCACAATAGCTACTATGCTTTTAATTCTTTCAAAAAGATAGAAACTAGCATTGTTTGAATTATTATTATTATTTTTGTCACATAGCCCTTTCCAGCTGAGATTATTTCTAGGTTTTCGTACCCATATAGGAGGTGCCCTAGGCAATAGTATCCTAAAATGAGTTTTCACAAGTGTTAGTGTATCCAAAATTTACGCATCAACACCTTTTTGGTGCTAGGAGGAGGACCATTTTTTTTTAGCCTTTGTTTTCCATTTTCTGAAATATCAATTTTTCTTATTTTTTTTCTATTACTAATCCTATTTTCTTCCTGTTGCAAAATTGTTGTTTCCTTAAATTTTATTTTCCTTTTATTCTGCTCCTTATTGAAAACCCATGTCTTTGAACCATTTATTTTCTATTTTTGTTGTGAAACTATTTCTTGTTTCCTAAAATTTATCATTTTTATTATTGGAATCCTAAACCTTCTTTTCCCAATTCTGATTTTAGCAGTCCTTACCTTAGTCCTAACTATGGTAAGGTGGTTTTCACTAATTATTTAGTTTTAAATTTACTTTTCTAAAATTTTTCATTTCACTTTTTTTTCCTTTTAAATTTTATAATTTCCTACATTTATTTTTTAAAAAAAAATTTATATAGTAGATTTTAGTTCTTTGTCAAAAAAATTTATTTTAGGTTTTTTTTTCTTTTTACTTAATTTTATAGTTATATTTTAGCATTTATATTCTATAATTTTTGTTTTATGAACATGCCTCCACAACGAGAATCACTCATCCCTAAACTAGATCACCCAATCACCCGTCGCTTTGCATTGAAAAGGCAACAAGCTTCACTTTTTCCAAGTTCAATTCCTAAGAAATCTTGGACTAGGATGGCAGCCCATCAACCCTAGGCTCCCTTGGTAAGAAATCCTTTCAACATTAATAACTACCATGACATACCAAAATCCATTCAGAACATAAATTTGTTCTTCAATTCTACAACCCCTACGAGTGACATCTGCCAACACATATAATGTTTTGAAACCTTACTAGGGATCCATAACATTGTACATAATGATGTGGCATGCAGGGTGTTCATAACAACATTTAAGACCAAAGCAACCCAATGGTTTTTAATGCTTCTTGACGCCTCTATTAACACATGGCAAGAATTCAAAAACAAGTTTTTGAATCAATTTGATAAATTCACAAGCCCTATTATTGCATCAAGTAACTTCACTAGCTTAAGAAAATTGCCTAGGGAAAATGTTAGGGATTATAACCTTAGATTCCTTCATCAACTTGCCTATCTGCCAAATGAGATGCAACCACAACCTGATGGTATACTCAACTTCTATCTCTCTACCATCGATCCATTTTTCATTTATGCCATCAAATCTAATTCGAACATAACAAAAATATAACATGTAATGTCTAAAGCTATGGAATTAGAGCAAATAACCCTTATGAACAATATCCAAACCCAATTTCGGATGATCAATGTTAGTAACCCTATGTAATTAAACCCTATACTCTTACCAAATTTTCAAACATCTAATGTTATGCCTCAAACTATTTCTCCCTTTCAGCCAACTCAACCTTTGAGTAATTACTCTTAATGTTCCATGTCCTCTTCATTCTTATCATCCAACATGGGTTTGAATGATGATCAATCAAAAGCCTTGATCCAATCCATTATAAACCCAAATGGAACATCGAATTCTATTGAACCACCAAACCAAACTCAAGATTAGATGACTCAAATACTCACTTCACTACAAAGATTATCCAATGAAGTGGTTGAGCTAAAGAGAAACAATAAAAAAGGTCTTATACAACCAGAAAACCCAAGTACATCAATCAACAATGATTATTGTCATCTTCATAACATAAGGCAACATTCTGAAGAAACTTGTCCGCAATTCTTGGCATTGTATGGTGACAATACCCAAGGGTAACAAAATGGGAAAACCCCTATCATGGTCCTTAATGTACCTCATGAGACAGAAAATAAAGAGGTTTCCTCATTAGAACAAGTTATGATAGGTAATCCTAACCCACATAACACTTGCTACCATAAACTTAGTGACATTGTAAACACCACATAGCAACAAACTAGGAATAATTCCTATACACCTTCAAACAGAAGAGTTCCTAGTCAAAACAATGCAAAAAACCAATCTGGGTCATCCAAAGTAAATGCCCCACAATGACCAAGCCCCCTTTTTATACTTAGAAGAGCCCCATCTTAACAAGAAGCCAAGGATGAACATAGGAATTATGATTTGGTTGAGGACCTAAAAAGAGTTAAAGGAAACATTTCGATGTATGAACTCCTACACTTCAATGAAATGAAAGAAGTGATTTTGGATATGGTTCATACACCCAAAGCCCAAAGAAAAAAATTCCCAATCCCCAGAAGGCAAGTTCACTTTGCAGAAAATCCTAGCACACTATTACTACAAAACATGAAAAATTCCATGTCTAGCATGAAGGACCATCCCCCTTCCCTAACCACTCTGATTATTTTAGGAAAGAATGTCCACAACTATTTAATGGATTCTAGTGTAACTGTTAGTGTCATGCCTCTTGATGTTTGTAACACCTTAGGAGCACAAATGATACCATAAACAAAAAGTATGATTTAACTCGATTGATCTAACGTGCCTATGGTAGGATTATTAAAAGGAGCAAAGGTACTACTAAAAAAATACCCTACATTTACATGTTATAGAGATATCCTTGTAGTTGACATGACACCCACCTATGGCGTGCTCTTATCTAGGACTTTTGGAGCCAAGTTTTGGGGCTTCTTCAAGTCAGATTTCTCAGAGATATTAATCTCTATCAAAGAAAAATCTAAGTACATGACTATACCTCAAGAACCCTTCTACAAACAAGTAATTATAGCCTTGGATCAACTAAATCAACCTTTGGAAGATTGAAACACTAATCTGCATGTTGGGGTTATTGAGGTTGAGTGTAGCGAACATGTTGAAAATGACTATGTGAGTAGAATTACAAAAATAAATTTTTCTCTTATGTAGATTCCACCCAATCCTATCAAATTTCTAGAGAAGGGGATGAAATCTATGGAGATGCCTTGCCTTATCAACAACACAATGAATTTCATCTAACTGATCCATCACCTTTAGAGGAAGATAAAGATGTAAGTAAAACCCTACCTCTTAAAACATTTGAAGGTGTGCTAAATTTTAACAACATATTCATGGAACATCCTATTAGAAAGCCTATATCTAATAATCCATCAAGACCTAAACCTATCATTGAAACTTATATCAATGAAAAACTTGATAGAAAATAATCAAGGAAGTTAAGATTAGGTCTTGATTTTCATAATCTTAAGCATCGGCAAATTGTTAAACATTGCCTTGACAAGAAGTATGTTGGTGAAGTCTTTAAGATAGAAGACCTAGTCTTGGAAAAAGGTAGAACATGTAACCAAGAAAATCTTCAAGGTAAGTTCTCTCCTATGTGGTTAGGCCCATTCAAACTTAAAGATGTCATTGGCCCCAATGTTTACAAGGGTGATGATGTGCAAGGATGTAGGTTACATAGAAATTTTAATGCATTTCTTTTGAAGCATTTCTACTCAAGTACCCCACGTGGACACCTAGTAGATACTTAGGTGCATGCTTTCTTCCTCTTTATCTTGCATTTCATATGTACATAGTTGCATTTCCATATTTTTCCTACATTTTCATTATTTCTTTCTTAGCATATTGATTTGATTCTTGTGTTCTTCATATGATTTTAATAATCATTTGTCATTTGAGTTACTAGACATTGGATCATCTTAATACCATTGGAAAATAATGTTGGTATAATATAATTTACTATTACTGTAATGTTATATTTCAATAATGCTATAAAAATATGCTTTATATTTTATATTTTAATAATATTATAACTCTTTCCAATTGATTTCAAGGTTAAATTTTATTTGTTATGTTAGATTATGGAGCATTGGATTTATACAAACTTATCATGTTATCATCATGATCATGTGAGTGTAGGATATGTGATGTTGGAGAATAGTTAGTCATGATCACTAGGTGACCTTGGAAAATTCTATCATTTTCTCTCATAAGCCCTAGCCCTCAGGTGTAATGATCCATGGCTATCCTATGAAAAATGAGATGAAGTGTGTTCATTTCCACTTGAGAGTCCTTAGCCACCCAGGAAACCTACTATGATGCCATTAAATAGTAATCAAAGGCACATACACGAGGGTTGAACTACACCATGGGAAAAGTTTCCAAAAAGACTGTGCTCTTTGGTAGTGTAGCTAATCAACGAGACTCGTGTTGGAATTCCTACCTCAAGAATGAAGTACACAATGAGAAATGTTTCCTTAAAAAAAAAGAATGTTGATCATGTTTATTGGTAGTGTAATAAGTTCTTAAGTGTGATGGGGTCTAGCAAAAATCCTTACCCTTACCTCTATTTCCCCTTTTGAATTTGAATTTTCAAAAAAAAAAAAGGACTCAAGGAAAAATCTGAAAGTTTTGTCTTACTATGATCTAACATGAGCTTTAGCTTGTCCTCCTCATTAAGTTTTGTAAAGGTCTCATGCTCAAAATAGTCTGCATACGTTTACTTTTACCTTGTGATAATATTGAGAATGAGAGCTTAATTATATATATATATAATTACATATATCGATCTATAGATTTGAGTAGTTAAAATAATAATAAATCATATATTTATATTTTAATGGTGGTTTGGATGGCCCATGTCAGTGTCTCTTTTGATTATTTGGTTATTTTGATCATGTCTAAAACATTATAGTTTATTTTCAAGTTTGAATTTCCTGTTTTTTGATATTTTTGTTTCTCAATATGTTGCATTTTCGTTCAAAATTTTTATGGTTCTGCTATCCTTGCACTTGCATGTAATTTGTAGTTTGGGGGCTAAGTGTTGAGCTCAACCTCACCCATGCTAAGCATGGGGCCATTATCAACAATATTAAAAGTGAAAAGTCAACTTAAAGTAATATAGTAATATACTTACATCTCTATTTCTTGGATTTGGTGTTGGATATGGGGGTGACATCTCATTTTCCAAGGCTAACCTTCCCCACCTTCATAACCTTTGCTAGAACCCCAAGCTGCACAGTTAGCATTATTGCTCTTCCAAGATTTGCTATCCAATTCATCTTCTCTAACACCAATGGCTCCACTATCAATGCTGTCAAATCCCATAATAGCTACTGTGCTTTTAATTCTTTCAAAAAGATAGAAACTAGTATTGTTTGAATTATTATTATTATTTTTGTCACACAGCCCTTTCTAGTTGAGACTATTTCTGGGTTTCTGTACCCATACGGGAGGCGCCCTAGCCAATAGTCTCCTAAAATAAGTTTTCACAGATGTTAGTGTGTCCAAAATTTACGCATCAACAAACGTGTGTTGTACACTATTAAATTACTATTATTGGCCTTGTTAAATGTCAAATTTTCAATGTGTTTTGATAAGTATGCATTATATTGAGTACACTGGATGCTTCAACAATTGCAGTGTTTAATTTGCAAGAGGATGTGAGGTTGGTGAAGGAATTAGGAATGGATAGCTACAGATTCTCAATTTCCTAGTCTTCCATCTTACCCAGTATGCATCTCTATCATGCTTGTTTGATCATTATGCTTATTAGATGGACTATTTTTTAGCTCAAATCTTTTACATTTTTTCTTTTTTAAAACTAATTCTTTTGATTTATGTTTCATATATGTTGTTTACTTTTATGGTTTTTTATGATAGTTTTTTAAATCTTCTAAAATTTATTTTTTTTCTTTTCTTCTTGTTTTCTTACAACTAGCCATTTTTATTGAAGTCAATATATCTTTTAAATTTTTTTCCTTTTTCCCTACAACTAGGTGCTTTCATAGTTATTATATCTTTAAAATTAATTTTTAATTTTTCTTTTTTCCCTAAAACTAGTTATTTCTTATTCTAAAACTAACTATTGTGCATTTCATCTAAACAAGTTATTAAATGAAATGTTATGTATTCTCTCTCTAGTTCTTGAAAAACCTATTCCAACTAATGATGAATATATTATGATTCAATATGTCTTGCAAAGAAAAAAAAATGGAAGCGATGGATGCTACAAGGCTTATATTTTTATCCTATTTTATAACTTTAACAATTTTACAATCCATACTTCAATGCTTGACAAGTTATCTCCTTGCTAGCTTCCCATTAATAGCGAACCTTGGGCTATTAAGTATCAATGTCTTTACAATACACCAAATAAGCTTGGCATTTCCTCTCTTTCATCTCTTTATAAGTGGAATCGATGGGTCACTTGGTTTAATTGCTAAATTTTCTATTCCATTAATGTCTTTAAAAAGTCCACTTTTTAAAATTCTTTTGCATAATTTGGATAAAACTTTAACTATTCAAGATTCTAATAATGGTCTTCCTAAATTTTCATGGATTAATGACCATTCATTTTTTGTATTTTAATCCAAGCTTATCTATAATATGCAATAGATCTAGAGGATTTATGAATGTAATAAAATTTCAAATTTCAATTTCATTATTAGGTATAATACTAGTATTTGGCGAAGATTCAATTATCTATAGAATATCAATTGTAATGTACAATTACGGAAGTATCAAATTTAGATAAAATACGTCACAAAGATTCCAAAAATTAAGTGTTTTTATGGTATTTGATCCATCAAGGTTTTTCTATTAATATTTTCTGCTCTTATTTGAGTTTTCATGACCTTAGATGTCCTCTTTGCAACATGAATGACTTATTCATCCACTACCTTTATTTCACTTGTTTGCTTAGTCAAAATTCTTGGTCTTGGTGTAGCTAATGTTTACATGATTTTAAGCCAAGATTTGAGGGATTTTTATTTAGTTCCACATATTCAAGTGTAACCATCTTCTTTCATGATCAATCCTCCTACAGTGATAGTTACACAACCCCTCCAAATCTTGTGGACCTCCTAAGGGTAGCATTTGTGGTTGTTGAACGACTTGTGGTTGTAAAATGGGTAGCATTGGCACAGTTAATGATTTCTCTTGCCAATGTCCCATATCCATGAGGATACCTAGGGATGTTAGCAATGCTCTAAGCTTTCATGGCTATTAAACATTTTTTTGCTATTTTTAGTAATGATTTTCCTATGGTTGTTTTCTAGGTTCAAAGGCAAAGTGTCTTGAATGTGTTTTGATCTATTTCTTGTGTGTTTTTAGATTTGGAAATTTAGATGTAATGTAGTTCGTCACAAAGATTCTTTAGCTAATGTTCTTCCTTTGTCTACTCATGTTTCAGGTGTAGTCCTGAAAGGATACTTTTTTATTAAAAGAAACAAATTTTCTTAAAAGAACTTTGTAACAAAGAAACAAACTTTAAAAAAGTTATCCTATAACAAAAATAAATTTTCTTAAAAGAACTTTGTAAGGTCTTCTTTGTCATGCATATATACTATGTCAACCTTGCTAAAATAAATTAATTTTCTAAAAGCAACTTACTCTGTCATAACAAAGAAATAAACTTTGTAAAAGGAACTCTACAATAAAAATTAAATTTTCTAAAAAGAACTTCGTGAAGTAATCTTTGTCATTGAAATAAATAAAATTTCTAAAAATAACTTAATTTTAACAAAGAAATAAACTTTTTACTAAATGTAACTCTAGAAAAAAAAAATCTAAAAAGAACTTCTTAAGGCCTTTTTTTTATCACCCTTAATATGTTAACCTAGCTATCCTACCATCAAGAAATTAAATTTTCTAAAAATCACTTAATCCTAACAAAGAAATAAACTTTCTAAAAAATAATTTCAAAAAGAAACATTGGGCAAGGAACAAGACTATTACATTCAAACAAAACCATTGGGTGAGAAACAAGACTAATGTTTGGTACATACAAAAACAAATTTAGTTGAGATAATGAGAAACAATATTAATGTTTGATACATATGAAAACAAATTTGTTTGAGATAACATTGGGCGAGAAGCAACACTAATGTTCAACATATACAAAAATGAATTTGGTTGAGATAACGTTAGGAAATAGAGATAGGGTAAAGATACCTTGAGTGGATTGAAGATATTTTAATGATAAGATTCCCTTTTGATTTTTTTTTCTTTTTGGTGCATTGTGTTTGAATGTAGATCCCTCGGAGCAAACTATAAAGACATTTATAAAATATATCTTGATTAATTCAAATAATAAGAGGTGGTGAGAATGGGCCTCTTATTTGGCCGATAGGCCATTACCAGTGAGAAATCGGTAACACTAATATTTTGTGCGTAACGCTGACCAGCGTTGACTTTCCCACGGCCCATTTCAGTAATGCTATTTTGTGCGCAACGTTGCTGACGTGTGATGCTGACGTGTAAAATTCTACATACGCTATTTCGGTAACAGAACTTTTAATTAAAATTCGAACGGGCCATTTTGGTAACGTAGGTTTAAAAATATATATATATATTTTCAAAGGTTGCGTCCGCATTCCAAAGGTTGCGTCCGTTAAAAATGATAAATACGCCTCATTGGATGAATAGTTTTCATTGGATTGTTGAATTCGGGAGCGCCTACTGAAGCGCAGTAAATCAGCAATGGGTACGAAACTTGCTCGGCTAAACATTTCGTGGAATTCTGTTTCCAAATAATTTTAGAAAAATAACTGATTTTTAATTTTAGGTTTGGGTTATATTTAAAAAAATATTGGGTGCCTTACATTTTTAAAAAAAAACTTATTTTTTATTTTTAGATTTGGATATTATTTAAAATTTATTACAACCCACAATACTTTATAAGGTTTTTTTTTAAATAACTAATTTTTATTTTTAGGTTTGGGTTATATTTTTCAAAAAATACTGGGTCCCTTAGGTTTCTTTAAAAAATAAATAATTTTTTATTTTTAGATTAGGGTTTTATTTAAAATATAATACAACCCATAATACTATATAAGAATTCTCATTCCTGTAAATACAGATCCTACAGGTGATAGAGTGCGAGAGTTAAATCGAGCGAGACAACAACGTCTCAGAGATCGAAGAAG
Source organism: Gnetum montanum (assembly GCA_015680685.1). Lineage (NCBI taxonomy): Eukaryota > Viridiplantae > Streptophyta > Gnetopsida > Gnetales > Gnetaceae > Gnetum > Gnetum montanum. Next base: position 1,943,109 of record MNCI01036913.1, read on the forward strand.
AGAAGCTCGGGAACAGGGAGATCCATTGGAGTTGCAAAGAATGGAACAACATCACTTACGTCAAAGAACGTGTTGGGCAGAAATGCATCAACAACAGGTGGAAGGAAGTGAGGTTTGTAGATGAAATTTTATTTTTGTTTTGAATGAAATTCATTAACTGCTTGATTTAATAAAGCTAAACATATTGGGTCAATTTGTATAATAATATTTCACAGAATCGAAGAGATCATAGACAAGGACGAGGAAGAGGTCGTGGACGTGGATGTGGACAAGGACGACAACGCATAGATGAACATGAAAATCAATTAGCAATCATTCCTATTGATGAAAATGTTCGTCAGCCTCGATTGCATCAAGAAGTAATTTCAGATATAGGACGTGGTTGTGGACGTGGTCGTGGTCGTGGACGAGGTCATGGTGATTTGATGGTTGAAGATGAAATAATTATAGAACAAAGACGTGCACAAGGGCGTGAAAGACAAGAACGTTTTAGACAACGAAAAAGACAAGCAGAAGTGGCAGAAATGTTAGATTTAGTTGCAAGACTTGGTCAGGAACAAGGTCAACCAAGATTGCGATTGGAACATCAACAAATATCTTCTGAACATACAAACAATCAGGTATCTTATCCAAATCTTCATAAGTCAAATATAGAAATCATGCATGCAATAACAAGATTTTCAAGTGAGGTTGATAAGTTTAGTGTTCCCCGATCATGTGGTATTTGCAATGAAAGTTTTTTGAGTATGTTAATGAAACCTGTACAAAGATTTGGTCCAACGTGTGCGAGGTGTGCAAATGAAAAAGTAATGGGGATCTTGAATCACGATGGTGAGGAGATTAAGCGTTTTTCTGTTGATAATGATATGGATCCAGAACCCCAACCAATAATCTTATCAGATTTATCAGAGGTTGAAGAAATGCTTATATCACGAATTAATCCTATTTTACAAGTTAGGCATGCTATTGGAGGTCAATTACAATATAAAGGACACACCATCAGTTTTATGCAAGATGTATCTGAAATTGCGACTAGGCTACCATTGAGGATTCATGAAATTCCAATGCTGATACTAAGACGCGTTGATCAAATTGGAACAACCTATAACTTTGTTGTAAATAAAAAGCGTGTGTATGCTGCCTTATTGTATAAGAAACAGAATGATCCATTCTATCAGGATGTAGAAATAGATGAACATGCTTTGGATGATGTCAGTGATACAGGAGATGTTAATGTTTTTGAAAGGATTCGTTATATTAGATTGTCTGAGGAGGATGGTGAGATGAGATTACAGTTTGATGGTCCTTTGGTTGATTTAAAGGAGGAAAATATTATTAGACACACATCATCAGTAGCATCACGTCCAGTTCTTCTAGGGAAAGAACTTGATTTGGTAAGAGCATGATTAGAAAATCCAACTGTTGTGAGTTCAGATTATGTGCAATGGCCAACACTTTCAGAGTCACCCATCAATGAGTTCAACACAGTTGGAATGCTTCCAATGTCATTTCCAACGTTGTTTCCACGTGGAAAATGTGACTTCCTTGCAATAAGGTCCAAGGATGTCATGTTACATGAATATGCTAGACATCTACTTCGATATAGGGATGGCAGATTTAGACGTCATAAAATATTCAGGTATCATAAATTAGTTACATTTACATTGCTAAATAGCATTCATGTTTTTGACATCTTATGAACTAATTACATAGGTATTTTATTTTCATTTTTTTCAGGTATCACATTTATAACATGATAACGAGACATCGTGCATTGAAATCAACATCAGTATTCTTCAAAAAAAATATTACAGAAGCACCTTTGACAATCCAAGAATTACGTGAAGGACTTCAAAATGCACCATCAGATAATTTTGTTGATAATTTGATGAGATTTGGAATAACGATACGAGGAACGCCTTCATACTGGAGAAAATGCAAAGCGCAGTTGTTCGATTTGATAAATGAGTTGGGTGCACCAACTGTTTTTTTTACTCTGAGTGCAGCAGATCTTTATTGGCCAGACCTACATAAGGTAATGCCTACAGAACCCCCACAAAATGTTTCTGAGATAAGAGAGTGGAAAATGAAAAATATTATTGAGAACCCACATATAGTTGCTGAGTTTATGCATCTTCGACATAAGGCATTTCGAGAAATGATTTTATTTCAAGAATTTGATGTGGTTGATTACTGGACAAGATATGAATGGCAACATAGGGGATCACCACATGTCCATGGCTTTCTTTGGATCAAGGGAGCCCCAAACATAGATGAACTTGATTGGAATGACCCAGAAGCAGTTAGAAAGACAAGAGAGTTTTTTGATGCAATAACAAATGCATGGAATAGTAGATTCAATCAAGATGGAATATCCAATCATGTAAGTTATTTAGAATTTGTACATATTCATTTTAAATGTTAGAAAATTGTTTATGTTTTTTTGAAGATTCATTATAACAATTATACAAATCTTTCATTTGTAGATGCAACGCGTTAATAATCCCAGGCATCCATGCGAAATTCAAAGTCAACAGCTGCAATTTATGGATCTTGACATTGATTATGATGAGCTCCTAAATTCAGTTCAGCGACACACACAATGTAAGAGAGGAGCATGTTTAAGAATCCGAAATCATGTGCAAGTTTGCAGATACAATTATATTTCTCTGAACACATGTATTCTTATTTGCATCATGAATGTATGATATCTAGAAAAATGATTTTATAACTTTAATTTATTACCTTAGGTATAATGTTCCATGGCCATTGCAAGCTCAATCAGATCTCTTTCAAGATCCAGAAAACAAAAATCATGTTACATATCAACCACGTAGAAATGATCCAAGGTTGAATGTTCATAATAGAATGATCCTTCAAACATGGAGAGCAAACACAGACTTTCAACCAGTCCTTGACAAATATGTTGTTATTAAATATATTGCAAAGTATGCGGCGAAATCTGAAAAGAAGTCAAGATGCTTTCATGATTTATTACTTCGTATTGCTGAATCTTGAAACCCTGAAGAAAATGCATTGACTACATACAAAAGACTGATGATGGATGTTGTAGCTGATAGAGACATAGGTGCCATGGAGGTTTGTCATATGCTATATGAACTTCCATTAGTTGAATGCAGTCGACAATTTGATACTATAAATGTGTCTAGAGATATGTATAAAAGAGTTGTACCAGATGTAGATGGAGATGAGGAACCAGAACCATATACAACCCTTATCAATGCATATCAAAAGAGACCACTAGAAATGGAAGGAGTTTCATTGTTGAATGCTACGAAATATTTTACCTTTATCTCAAAGAAGAGAGAGCTACCAGTGTGGAAGCCTCGACAACAACCAGTTGTTGTAAGGACATTTCCAAAATTTAGAGTAGCTCCAAGAGTAGGAGAGGAGAAATGGATAGATTACTGTTGGGCACAGTTACTACTACACTATCCTTTTAGAGATGTCAAACATGATTTGGGAAGAAATGACGAAGAAATTGAACGAAGATGGATTTCGGTTCGACACATCTATGAATTGGAACAGGAGACATTCGATGAAGAGTTTGAACGTGCTTGCGAGGAAGAGAGGCAGTATACAGATATTATTTCGGAAAGACAGGATGGTGTTGAATATGATTTTGAAGTACTAAATCGACATCTGCTTACATCAGCTCATTTTCAACGAAGTGAACTCGAAATGCTTGGATTAAGAGATCGAGATAGACAGAATGAATGGTCAGCCAGCTATCTGAAAGAAGATGTTGCAAAGATTGCTACATCTTTTGTTCATGGTCATAGATCACAAGGGATAATAACACATTCAGGAAATAACGACAATCAGGTGGACATATCTTCTCTAGGAGTTCAACAGAAGAAATGCTACAAAATTATCACTGGCCATCTATATATGCAACAATTCGAAATGGATGAGGTTTCTCCTTTGTTGATGATTGTTCAAGGTACAGCAGGCACTGGAAAATCGTATCTCATTGATACGATTCGTAAAGAATTTAGTCGAACTTGCCCATCCGGAAAGAATAGCTTATTGGTGCTCGCTCCAATTGGTGCTGCAGCGTATAATATTAATGCAACTACAGTACATTCTGCATTGAAGATTGGAATCGGAGATTACAAACCATTGGCTGCATCAACTTTGTCATCGTTGCAAATTAAATACAAATACTTGAAGTATATTATTATAGATGAAATGAGTTTCATAGGTGGAAAATTACTTAGCAGCATTGATCGAAGGCTTAAGGAAATATTTCCAGATAATCGTTTGGATAACTTTGGTGGTAGATCTATGATACTCATTGGAGATCTTGCACAGCTTCCACCTGTTAAAGATGTCATACCATACTTATCATCTCAGATGCATGTGAAGAATTTGTGGTTGGCATTCAATAAATTTGTAATCTTGGATGCTGTGTATCGACAAAGGGGTGATGATTTGCAACAACAAAGATTTAGAGAAGTTTTGATGAATGTACGAGAAGGAAAGATGAGTGATGAGGATTATGAATTTTTGAGCCTGAGAATGCAACTTCCATCAACATCGGATGGGTGAGATGGATTTGAGGATGCTGTGCATTTGTTTGATACGAAGGATAAAGTGCATATGCATAACGAAAAAATATTGCTCAAAATGCAGAAGCCAGTTGCACGGTGCATAGTAGATAGAAGGACAAATGGTGTGAATTTTTGGGATGATTCAGAAGGAGAATTGGACCGAGTAGTGTTCATTTGTGAGGATGCAAGGGTTATGCTCACTGTTAATCTATGGCCAGAAGCAGGATTGGTTAATGGAGCATGTGGAGTCATTAAGAAGATAATATATAGTCCACACTGTCAACCTCCACAGTTGCCGTCGTATGTCATTGTTGAGTTTGACTCCTATATTGGAGTACCATATGATAATGAACATCCTCGACAAGTACCCATTCCACCGATCATACGTGGAGGATCTCGCCAACTACCACTTAGATTAGCATGGGCTTTAACGATACATAAGTCACAGGGAATGACATTAGAGAAAGCGTGTATAGATGTTGGTAGCAGAGAAACAACAGGTCTTACATTTGTGGCACTATCTCGAGTGAGGAGTATTGATTGTTTGAAGATATTCCCTCCGATCTCCAAAGAAAGATATATGAAGATATTTAAGGCTTCGAACCTTCAGAGTAGATTGGATGAAGAACAACGCATTAAATCAAATGAAGAATGATCTCCTTCTTTTTTGTCAACTAATTTTTACCATTTTGAATGTCTGATCATTTGTAACTATACATTTTCAATTATGCAAGTTTGTACATTGATCATTTCTGTTGTATTACAACATGTTTATGATCATTCAATAAAGCATTCCGTGGTCTTGCAATATTTCTATCTGTTATGTATGAATCATCGCTGCACAGAAGACGACTGACGATCACTAGCTTAGTTATATATATTTATAATATATATCTATAAATTGGCCGATAGAATCTTATAAGATTACAAGTAAAAAGTTCTTTGACTAAAAAATTTCAC
>MNCI01036913.1:1948895-2030896 GCA_015680685.1 Gnetum montanum
AAGCTAGTGATAAACCATTTGATGTGATCAAACATACGTTAAACTAACAGGACCACGCAGACCACGATGAATATCCCAAATGATCCAGCACCTACCACCCAATTGATCCAGCACCTACAAGTTGGCCTTTTTAACTTTTTTGACTTTGCACGTGTGTTGTGTGAGGGTGGGTCTCCTTGAAATGAATTGCGAGCAGACGGTGCAAGGTAAAGACACGGGAATAGCACGTTAAAATAATTAAATATAGAGAGCGACCTCTAGTCACTTAGTGTAGAGAGTTTCATCCAGAAGTTGTTGGGGATTTGGCAGCGTGAAAAACATTTTTGCACATCCTGCAGATTTAACTAAATATACACAACCACCCCTTCTCACGTATTGTAGAGAGTTTCATCCATCTACGTAGAACGAAAAGGGATTCTGCGATCTGGTCCAATTTTCCAATTTATGGTACACTAAATGTGACAGTTGTCTGCAACGGTCCCCCGAATAACACTGGTCACGATTGACACATACATAATTGACAAAATGTTAAGCATTACTCATTATCTTTGCTGCGGTACTCATTACTTTGTTTGGGTGTCTGATGTAGAAGAGAATTGAAGGGGTTTCTTACAAATTGGATATGTAACAGCGGACAAAGGCCATTCCCTGCCGATCTGAATGGCGGCCTTGGCCTTAACTTTGTGGATTGTATTTGTGGAATTATTTTGTGCTTGCTATGGCAAGCAAGAACAGGGATTTTCAAGGCATTCGTTTCCCCCTGGTTTTATCTTTGGCGTTTCAGGATCATCCTATCAGGTGTTTCTTCCTTCCTGTTTTTCTGCCTTACTATTTTTCATTTTTCTAAAAATGGAAGTATGTTTACAGTATCTCATTATGCAAACAGTGAATCAGGCGATTCTTCCTTTTTAACTTTAATCGTTTTCGAATTTTTTCGTTTAAACAGAACTTAGCTAAACTAGTACAGAACTTAGCTAAACTCATTACTAGTTTTGTATTGTTTGCTATAAATATAGTACGAGGGAGCTGTTCGAGAAGATGGAAGAGGACCTTCCACATGGGACACTTTTTGTCATACTCCTGGTCTGTTTTTCCACTTATTCCACTTATGCATGTCGCTTCCTTGATCGTTGTTTCATGTTCTGGCTTTCCCAGGGCCGCTGACGTATAACTTGCAGCAACTCACCAGAGAAAAAATGTTTGTGAAATGATCATTGAAAATTGAGGTAGATACATCAATTAACGCGGTAGTCTTGATTTTGGTAATAGGAAAAATCAGTGACGGGGGCAACGGTGACGTGGCGACGGATTCTTATCACCGCTACAAGGTCTCAAGTTTACCCAATATCTTTATTTTAAATTTTTTTTTGTAATTTCATTAGCTTTTGTAGTTTGCCAAATCTCAATATGCAATGGATACTGGTCATTTATTAGCCGTCTTGTTTTTTCCTGTATATTTGCCGTGTTTGTTTGTTTTGCTTTTCTTGTAAGATGGGTGTTCTACGCTGTTAAATAACTGTTTTGGCCCTGCTAAATGTCAAATTTTCAATGTGTTTTGATAAGTATGCATTATATTGAGTACACTGGATGCTTCAACAATTGCAGTGTTTAATTTGCAGGAGGATGTGAGGTTGGTGAAGGAATTAGGAATGGACAGCTACAGATTCTCAATTTCCTGGTCTCGCATATTACCCAGTATGTATCTCTGTCATGCTTGTTTGATGATTATGCTTATCAGATGGATTATGATTTATTAATGGTAGAGTTATTGAATGACCAATTTGGACTTTTTGGCTGTTCAATTATGAATACAGAGGGAACCATTAGAGGCGGCATAAATAGACAGGGCATTCAGTTTTATAACGATCTTATCAACGAGATTGTGAAACATGGTGAATTGCATAATATATTTATTTATTTATTTTAAAAATTAATATTTGTGGAATTTGGTTGATGCCATGTATCTGGTATATTTATTTACTTCCACAATGTATCTTCTGTATTTTTAAAAAATTCCAAGCAACACACTTCTAAGGTTTGACAACAAATACTGAATGTTTTGGTGATTGATAATGTATTAGCTTTCTTTTTTTACAAATTTACCCTTCCAAGTTCCATCCTTTTGTGATTTACCTTGGTTTTAAGGCTCCTTTTATTGCCATTACTAAATATAGGCCTGGTTTTCTAAAGTTATTTTTTCTAAAGCCCAAAGGCTTAGGTTAGATCTTGAAAGCAACTCTAAGTAATAAGAGAGCCTAGTGGTACGAAGTGCAAATGAACTGGACTTTGGGGAGAGATTTAGCAGTGTTACTGGTAAGTCTTAGAAAGAGCTTGTACAAATGAGATAACCGAGGCAGCCCATTTTTCAGTACCAAAAATCCTTTACTTTGTACAAATGAGATAACCCAGGCAGCCCATTTTTCAGTACCAAAAATCCTTTACTTTGTACAAATGAGATAACCCAGGCAGCCCATTTTTCAGTACCAAAAATCCTTTACTTTTGAAATGTCTCAATAGGAAAACAGGCTTTTCATTTTCAATGGTATTTGAGAGAGAACTAGTCAAGCCTTCTCTTCTGATTAAGACGATGCCAAAGCATTAAGATTAGCTTAACTCTTTTTGAATTAGCATTAACGGCTGCACTTAACTGTTTTTCCACGTTTTCTCAGCCATATTGACAAAAACTAGCTTTTTTCTTAAAAGTACTACCGCAGTTGTAAGGTGGCTGATAGTGGGCATATTTCAGGAATCAAGCCAATTGCAACGCTTTTTCACTTTGATGTGCCACAGGCCCTGGAGGACAGCTACAAGGGATTTCTGGCTCCACAAATCATGTAAGTAAAACAGCCTGTACAGGCGCTTTGCTTGGCTGGTATTAACCCGTTTTTTCTTGTATTCCACCGCTGATTACCTAATCTGCGGATGTCAAATACAGCGATGATTTCAAGGAATACGCAGAACTCTGTTTCATAGAATTTGGAGACAGAGTGAAGCAGTGGGTCACACTGAACGAGCCAGTCAATTTTGCGAGCGAGGCCTACGACGATGGCAGTTTCGCTCCGGGACGATGCTCCAGATTCAAGTCCGCAAACTGCACTGCTGGGGACTCTGGCGTAGAACCATACTTGGTGGTTCACCACATGCTGCTGGCTCATTCTGCTGCTGTCGATATTTACAGACGCAAATTCCAGAGTAACAGAATAACAAGAATAGGCATCGTCTTTGATGTCCAAGGCGTGGTCCCCTACTCTCACTCCCCAAGCGACATTAATGCCGCCTCCAGAGCCATGGATTTTCAGTTTGGATGGTCTCTTTCCGTCTACAGAGTTTAGGATATTTCAACTTTCATTGGCAGCATATTCTGTGTCTGTAGTTAAATTGCTTCATTCGAGACTTCTACAAATTAGGAATTTTTTCTCCTACAAATTAGGAATAACAACCTGATTTTAACTTTTTACTGAATTTTCGTAGAGCATAAAAATGAAAAGGCTGAGGAAAGAGGAATGCTCAATGCTTTGAACAACATGAAATACATATTATTATTGATGTTTGTGGACAGGTGTATGAATCCGCTGATGGAAGGGGATTATCCTGAAATAATGCGCGATTTGGTGGGCTCTAGGCTGCCCAGATTTAGAGCGAAGGAGAAGAAGCTGTTGAAAGGGTCGTTTGATTTCATTGGCATCAATTACTACACTTCCTATTACGTTAGTGCCATTTCTATGAAGCCTAATCCAGCGGAGCTAAGTTATAGTACTGATTCTCTGGCAAAACTCAGCTGTATGTAAACTCAAAACATCAACCTTTTGCTTACGAACTAGCAGCTGTAGTAATATAGTTTCTAATTTCTAATTTGATAAACATATCCTGTTTCAGCTAAAAGAAACGGAGTGCCAATTGGACAACCGGTAAACTTGAGCCCATTTTGCTATCCAAAATCTTTGGTGGTTGATGATGATTTTTTATGGAATGGGCTCAATGACTTCAATCAAGTTCGATTATAACCTTGAAAGCATTGTGGACAGGGAGCATCAACATGGCTTTACAGTTACCCACAGGGACTTCAAGATTTCTTGAATTATACCAAGAACAAATACAGAAATCCACCAATTTATATTACCGAAAACGGTATGGATGTTCTTCTAAACCATCCTCCCATCTAATAATTTCTCAAGCTCTCAAATAAAAATCTCAGCTAATAACATAAGCCGCATAAGCCGCTATTAATTGTGGATGATCATGATTTCAGGAATAGATGAAGCTAACGTTAAGGATTTGCCTCTGGAGAGAGCATTGAACGACAGGATTAGGATTAAATACCATGCTCAACATCTGGAGGCTGTCAGAGGCGCTCTAAGGCACGATCATTGTTCAATTTTTCTGCAGCTGAATTCCAGCATTTTGTGGTTGATAATTAGTGAAATGTGAATGAAGGAATGAATAATTTTATTGCTGTGTGATTATAATATGAATATTGCATGCAGAGAAGGATCAGACGTGAGAGGCTATTTTGCATGGTCTCTGCTCGATAACTTCCAATGGAATGACGGATACACCGTTCGATTTGGATTATATTACGTGGATTTCAACAATGGAAGCCTCAACAGATATCCAAAAGCTTCTGTTGCCTGGTTTCGCAACTTCTTGTGCCCAGCCCCGCTCCATGATCTTTATTGAATATTTTGCGTTTTCTTGGTTATGAAATGGCATCCGTTTGAAAGCTTTGTTGCTTTTAGAATTAATGATCAAGCTGTTTGCAGTAAGTTTAAGGGTTTGCAGACTTTTGTTAAGTGAAATACGATGTAAGATGTAGTACAAGAAAGCCCAGATAATCAGCATTTTTCTTTTCTATTTCATTAAAATAATCTCAAATGTTTAAACTATATGTTATATTTCTAGATCCACTTCTTATTGGCAACCTTCAATTTGGACCTTTTTCTATTACTTTTCCTGTTGCGGCTGCTGCGTTACTTTGTTTCTAGTTTAGATTGCAATTGCGAGGTTCCGTTTCGACTTTTAGTAACTCTAGGAAGGACATGTGCTTCTCCTCCTCCCTCCTCGTAAGGATGTAACAATGTTGCTTTGCCATTGTTTAGTATCTTAAGGAATTCCTTTAGATTCAATGGATACACGGTGGAAGACTTACCTCCAAGCAAGTAGTGCATCAACTTCAATAACTTACAAGGATGCATGTAATGCATATGAATCTCTTAAATTGAGTATATACCTCTAGGAGAATAATATCTTCAAGTCCAAAGAAGAACTAGCTAATAAATATATAAACAACCTTATAAACATCATCAATAGGAGGATGACAATGTATCTACAGTGGGGCCTTCACCCTTAGACCCCTCATGATTTGGTACAAGGTTCAATGTAGCATTGCATTTGGGCTATGCTTCCAAGTGAGTAGTGAATCAACTTCAATAACTTAAAAGGAAACATGCAAAGCATCCGAATCTCTTAGATTGAGTATATGCCTCTAAGAAAACATCTATGACTTCAAACAAGAACTAGTAAATAAGTATACAAACAACTTTGTAGACATTATTAGTAGGAGGACAACGATGTATTTACAAAAGGTGCCTCACCCAAAAGTCCCTCATGATCTAGTATAAGGTTTGGCATGGCATTGCATTTACCTACATATTTGTGATCATTGCAAAATCAAGCCCCATTTAGTTTTATAAATGTGAGGGTAAGATGAGGAGGACAAAGAGGGGATATAAGGATGGAACCTTGTTATTTCTTGGAATCACTAAGCCAAAATGATTTTCCAATACTTAAGTGTCATGAACAGACACCTCAAAGTGTTCCATAATTTGTTAACCATGGGGAGGAATTAGGGAAATTGTTGATCCTAAGAACTCTTTTACAATTCGTCCTTGCACAAAAAAAGCAACGTCCTTGGAGTGGAGTCTAGGAAAAACTTTTGAGTGTACACTTATTGTATAGGTTGAATTTTATCAAATTTAGGGAATCACCCAACTCAATTAATGCCAAGCTTGAAGGAAGGCATCAACCTTAAAGACTTGATACATCCTTCAACCCAAGGCCTTGCATGAAACATGAAGAACACTTGGTGAAACCCAGAATTTGTCCCTTCTCCAAGATGAGAGGAATAAGGCAAACCCAAAGGAACAATGTCATTAAGGCATCCCTTCAATCCATTCCTTTAGTAGGTCTAAGAAAGTTATCCTCTTGCATAGTCCCATACCTATGCAAGAGAATGTGCTTCTCTCTCACAAGTCTAGTCAACTCCCTTCTAAATGAATTCTCAATGCCTACTAATAATAAGAGATTTCTTTTAATCAATTTGAAGGCTCACTAGGATTTATTTTTAGCCATAGCGATGGACTTGTGAGACCACATCTCAAAGAGAACATGCTCCTGGGAGCCATGTCTCTATAAGAAAATTACATAGAAATATAATATAGAGATTCATCTATTAATAACTTCTTATCTGTTTCTTAGCTTTTTTTGAAATTTTTATGAAACTTAGCTTTGGATGTTATGTTCCCAACCAAAGTGAAATCAATGGAAAAGGTTCTATTTTGATATATTTATTAGTGATTTTTTGTTAGTCACTCGTTTCTATTTTTGTTTTGATTACCTAGAATTATGGATTGACATCTCTTGATTGAATATTTATTTGATCTAATATTTTGTTAGTACCTAAAAATGAATGTTAGCTTTCTAATGAATCATTATTTTAGGAGAAATTCATATGGATATATGAGTTATGAAGGTTTTAATGACTTTATATTAATTTTGGTAGTCAAGGTTTGGAAAGTTAGAATTTTTGGTTAAGTGTTTGAGTATTATGAATCCTTTCTCAAATTTAGGTGGTTGTTATAAATCTTATTCCTTGTTACTAATGAGAGTTAGCTTGCCCTTATTTTCTTTCATTTTTGTTTAATGAATGGATTTGAGATATGAGAGATTATTGAATCTTTTGACCTTTGGGGCAAGTAGTTTGTTGAGGTTGGTCTTGTGATTTGAGGTGCTATGATTTTGGAGGGTTGGATCCCTTGAATATGTCTTGGAACATTGGTTGATTAGATCTTGTTAGATTCTTGGACCACTAGATTTTTTGGGACATGCTAGATTATTAAGCTTGGAGTTGTTGTAGAACGTGTTAGATTGCTGAGATTTGGATTGCACTATGACATGTTGGATTGATGGTCCTTTTGTTAGCTTATGTAAAAATGATGTTTAGTCTCTGCACCATCAATGTCAATTTTCCATCTTTTGATGATTGTAAGATGGTTGGATGATGCCATAGTTTGATTGTTGCTATGTGTTTAGATGATGCAGCTAGCACCAAGTTTGTGGCCTATTGGAGATGGGCTTTATGGAGTTAATATTTATGGTTGACCATCACTATTAGTGCACCAATGTGGCTCTCATTGCAGGTCTCATTCGATAGGAGAGGGTGTTCCATGGCTCATTGGTTTTGTTTGGTGGTTCCTCTAGAACATTAGAGGTGGGTATCCATTAGGGCACCTTGGTTCATTGAGACTAATAATAAATCTATGTGTATTCAAATCTGATATTTTATTAGAAACATTGATTTGGAAACTTGAAAGTATTCATGATAACTTGATACATATTAACATTGAGTGTAGTGTGTTCTTGTCTCCTTGGTTGTTTGGTTGATGGATGGAGTGGATGGATGTTGGTATTGGACCATTGCAATGGTCAAATGGATAGATCCCATGCTTTTTGGATAATTGTATGGCATTGGGTTTTTGGCATGTTTATGGATTCTTAGTTCCATGTGGATGGATTATCTTAGATTTTTATGGTAGTTGTTTGTTTGGATATTGATGGGTCATGGTTGGTTGTGTCAACTAGGCCCCATTAATACATCATTTCATGCATTGATGCAGGCCCATCGATTCAAGGATTATTTTTTGCTTATAAATACGCACTCACTAGTTGCATTTATGGCATTATATTCATAGTAGTAGTAGAGCTCTTGCAGATTGTCTATTTGAAAGTTAGAATATTTTCCTAACTGCCTACATCAGGAGTCATTGAGTGTACAGATCTTTATTCAAGCACCATTGTACCTAAACCACACTAGTGTGTACAACAATAAAGATGAGCTTCTTGATCAACCTTGTAGCATTCTGGAGAGCTTAAATGTTTTATTTATGCATTCATTTTTTTATTAAATATTCAATCAATTAATCTAAATTAAGCTAAATTAGAATTTAATCAATTAAGCTAAATAGATTAAGTACATAAGTATGAATGCTTTGGGCATAAACACATATTTGCTTGGTAATCTCAACAGTGTTATTACTTGGTATGCCTAGTAGCATAGTGCTTGGTAACCTAGTAGTGGATACATGGGTTCAAAACATGTACAGAAAGTGGGAAAGGATGCTTATGTTAGGACTAGTTACAGATCAGTGAATTAGTTAAATTAAATTAGTTATTAAATTACTTTATCTATCTCTCTTCAAGCACCAAAGAACATAAAACATAAAATGATAAAAATCATATGCCTTGATTACACTTAACCATACCATGTGGATCACAAGTGTAGTTGTAAAGATAATGAATGACCTTAGAGCAAGGTTCACTACCTAGGAGACTAGTGCACCGAAAACTATAGTCTGTGGAATTTGACCAGATCACACATGAACACTTCATGATTCATATGGTTAGGCATAGAGGTACCTCTCCACTCATCATTGACATCGTTGCTAGGGACTTTCTTTGTTGAAATGTGTGTTATCTAGGATTAGTGACCATTATTAATATCATTGGATGAACTTATGGTTAACATCACTATCAAATAACATATAACTACTAAGCACATTGATAATTTTATTTGTATTGCAAAATGGCTTCTTCTTCTCACAAGTGTGAAGATGTCAAACTGTTAGTCCCATAGGAGTGCAAAGTGGTATATACTCATCCCAATGAGTATGTATTAAACTTCACCTTCATCCTACACTAGGATGAGTAGTCGTGATGGTGTGACATGGAGGGCAACATCGTAATGTCCCTCAATCAATCTATGCACAAGATGTTATTTCAAATCCTTAAGAAGTTAGGCATCTTGGATCTTCAATAGGAATACGTTGTGAATGGTTATGACACTTGAGACTACTATCCCACTGAAACACAACATAAGCGAGATTAACATTAGAAGAAGCACCATGAATTTGTGAAGGGGAAACACTTCACTAATTCCTTATTCCCACTGAACCAAGACAATAGTGAGGGACCTTCCTATGGGGTTCTCAACATGAAGATTCTACACCCCCTATTGTTGGTGATAAGGGTGTGGCCCTAAACCTGCAATCCACTATTCATAAACTAGATTCAAGAAAGAGTAACAGTCAAGGTAGGAACTTGGGAAAACCTCATAATGGCAAGGGATCTAAAGATGATGGTTGGTGGCAGATACTGCAATGATGGTGTGGTCAACCTTCCTCTTCATCCTCTTCATCTGATTCTAAACATTCCTCTTCATCTATTGGTGCTCATAGAAGTTGCTTTAGAAATAATCATGATAAAGGTGATCAACAAGATAATAATGATCATAGAGGCCATTATGAATGAAGGGGTGGCAGACATCCTCATTAGCATCATTGACATAATGATGATGAAGAACCTTTGTTAGCAATTCAAAGCATGCTTAAAATTGTAGAGGCAATTAAGATTCCAACTAGGCATGTGAAAGACAGTCGAATTAAGTGCTTAGACATGAACAATATTCCAAGATTTGAGGGGGGATATAACTTTGATTTGTAGAACCATATATAAGCCTTTCATGATGCCTACACCTTATAGAACATTGACAGTTATTGGAAAAAACTCAATCTCTTCCCTAGGACACTCATTAAGGAAGTAGAGAGTTGGTACTAGTCCTTATAGCTAGAATCTATCCACAAATGGAGTACAATGTTAGAGCTATTTAATGACAAATAGCATATGTACTCCAGAGTGTCTAATTTGAGAAGGCAAATCCAAGGTTGGAAATAAGGAACACATGAACCCGTGGATGCCACCATGGATAGATATTATTCTCTCTTACATTGATGCCATGGCTATGGTTATTCTTATGGGGAACAACTCCACCACATCATAGATGGACTCAATGAAAAAAGTAGAAAAACTCTTGGAATTTATACCCAAGGGAGATTATCAGAATTAAGAGCTCATTAGATGTAAAGGTTGATAGAGTAGGTAGAAAAAAAAGAAGGTGAGTTGCAAAAAAAGGAAAGTGCAGAGGAGTATAATAGGGATTCTTCCATAAGGAAAAGGAAGATTTTATTTTGCAAAGAGGAGAATGCACCATTTGATGAAGGTGGTAAACAGGAAAACTTTGCCCATTCAAAAAACTATTTCTGATATTTTGGCAAAGGTTGATAAATTATGGAACTCTTTGGATAAAAAATTTCTAAACTGCTATGAATATTGCTGAGATATCCAATAAGCAAAATAGTGATTGTAACCATAGGAGGCGGAAGAAAGCTGAGCGTGCCTACCAAAGAGGTAAGGGAAAAGTTGCTATAGTAGAGGAAGTTGTGGAAATATACTTTGATGATGATACTAGTTATGACATTTGTTAATATGTACATCCAAAGGGATGTTGTCCTATGGTATTACACCTACAAGAGTCTAGGGTGTACACTTTAAATCCATGACTAGCAAAAAGGTAAGCACCCAAATGACTACGTTACCCTCAAGGCAGTCCAAGGCAGTTCCATTAGCAACAACAATCTTATTATCTAAGTGGAGATCCACCACAACCATATGAGCAATACCAATAGTGGAACCAACCACAATTATGGGGAATGCCACCACTAAGGTAGTAGTACCATTATAGACAACCAAATCCATATAGGTACTATGTTTAGCTACTTGTATCTCCACAAAGTTTTGCTTACCACACATCATTTCAAAATCACTATTATCATCTAAAGTATTATCGAACTAACTCATCATCTATTTTATGGGAGCATCCATATCCATTCCATCCTCTGCATTTTTTTGTACACATTCCTTCACCCTCTACCTAGTTACCTCCTACTCCATCTATGTAGGATGAAATTCCTCCACAACCACAACAACGAAATGCTACAAGGGCTGTACAAGCTTAACTAACTTTCTGGCTAAGTGATTTAGATAATTGATCTAGAAAATAACCTTTTTTCCAAACCAAAAATCCTCTAAAACCTTCACAACCTTATGTGGATGGTTGTCCTACATGTCTAACACCCTCATCCTCAACATTACACACATTTGAGAAGCTTTCAAATCAAATGTCGACTTGGAACTACATTGTGGTGTTGACTCATGCTATTTATGATTGAATCAAGGTTAGCAACCTTTGCATGAAAAAATTTGACACAGGAAGTTCTCTTATTTACTTATAGATTACTAGACATGAGCCTTGCAAGGCTCTTCTTGATTCTAGTTCTAGTGTCAATCTCATCTCCAATGACATGTATAAGGCCTGGAACCTAACACCTCTCAAGAAGAGCAACATCCATTTGGAATTTGTAGACTAGTCAATCATTGTTCCTTTGAGGTTAGTGAAGGACATTGTGACCATAGTTTGTGGGTGGTCATATCCTGCTGATTTTTTTGGTGATCAAGGTTGACAATTGTGAAGGTGAATTCCCCATAATTATGGGAAGGACATGGTTAAGCACAGTTAATACAAGAATGGTTACAAGGGACCTATCCTTGGAAATCTCCAAGGAGAATGAATTTGAAAGGTTAGAGAAGAAGCATGTTCTATGCATTGCATACAATGATAATGGATTTAATAGCATGCAAAAGATTTGATCTATCAAGAGTACATACATTAAAGCATGCAGTCAGTGTGCACAAGTAACATACATTCAAAGGTGCATGTATACAACATCCACAAAATAAGAGGGCATCCAATGGCTGATAGTTAACTCTAATAGCATTACATTGTACATGGAACCAACTAAGAGACTAACATGTGCTTATGTCGAAGGCATGGATAAACTTGAGCAAGTTCATCACCAAATCTCTAATGATGAAAATGATGATACTTGTTGGGAAGAGTTGGAAATCCTTGAAAATTTTCAAAAAAGAGCCCCTTGAGTTAAAAACTCTACTAGTCGACATGGAGTATGCATTTTTGAACAATGCCAAGCTAATTATCATTAATGCCAAACTTTCTCTTGGACAAATAGAAAAGTTGTTGTAGGTCATCAACAAATGGCTAACAACCTTTGCTTGGTCATATCCTAAGCTAACTAGAATCGATCCATGGATATGCCAACCTCATATTTACATTGATCCATCCATGAAGCTAAGAAGGTAGCCACAAAGATGACTAAACCCCAAATTAAAGTAGATTGTCAAGGAGAAAATAGAGCAACTCCTCAAGGTAGGGTTCATCTATCTCATCAAGGATAGTGAGTGGGTCAGCCCACTCATAATTATGCCCAAGAAAGGTGGCAAGTGGAGGGTTTGCATTGAATTCAAGCTATTGATTATGACAACACTTAAAGATCATTTTTCATTGCCATTTGTGAACGAAGTGTTGGATACTATTTTCAGGCATTACTATTATAGCTTCTTGGATGGTTATAGTGGCTATAACCAAATCCAAATTACGCCAAAAGATTAGGCCAAGATAATATTCATGAATCCCTAGGGAACATTTTCATATTATAAGATGTTGTTCGGTCAATGCAATGCCCTTGCAACATTTCAACACCTAGTCCTTAGTGTCTTCCAATAGTATATTGGTAGTGGGGTAGAAGTCTTTATGGATGACTTATCTACCTATGGGGCTACATTTAAGCAAGACTTATATTACCGTTAGCAAGTTTTAAAAAGATGTCTTGAAATAAACCTTCGGTTGAATTAGTAGAATAGCCATCTAATGGTCTAGGAGGACATAGCACTAGGACACTGAATTTCACAAAAAGGGATTAAGGTAGAGCTTAAAAAGATAAGGGTCATCCAAGGAATCACACATCAACTAGAGACAGTCATTCCTTGGACATATTGGCTACTATTGATGATTCATAGAGAATTTCTCTAACATTGCAAAACTATTGGTTGAGCTTACAAAGAAAAATGCTCCATTCATCTAGACCAAGGAGTGTGAACATCTATTTCAATAGTTGAAGGAAAAACTCATAGAAGCTGTAATTCTATGGGCACTTAACTAGTCCAAACTATTTCACATAATGATGGATGCATCTAATTATGCTTTGGGTGCAGTGCTTACAGAGTTGGATGATAAAAAACATTCATATTACATCCATTGCATGATCCAAAGCATTGTGGATGCATAACTAAATTACACCACAAAAGAGAATAAATTAATGATAGTGATGTATGATCTTGAAAGGTTTGGGTACTATGTGCTTGGATATAAAGTCTTTTTCCACACAAACCATAATGCCATTTGCTTCCTAATGAACAAGCCAACAGTGAGCCCTTGTATTATATGATGGCTCATGATCTTGTATGAATTCAATTTTACAATGGTAGATTGAAATGAGACTGAGAATGTGATCACTAACCATCTCTCTTGGTTAAGATGGAATAACAAAGAGGAGGAGAGTCTGCTCTTTGATTAGTTTCTAGATGAACTTATCTTTATAGGAGAAATAAATGATCAAGTTCCCACAAAAATAAAATGGTATGATAACATGCTTACTTAACTTTTGACTCAAGATATGCCATAAGATCTAGAATTTAGGAAGAGTCAAAAATTTCTTCATTAGGCAAAATACTTCATGGAATTCAATGGGTATCTTTACAAGGTATGTACCATTGGTCTCATTCATTGGTGTGTCCCTAATGTAGATCAACTACGTATTCTCCAAGATGCCCATGATGGCCCTTATGGGGGACATTATACAAGGAGATGCATGGCCATAAAAATCTTGATGGTGGGATACTATTGGCCTATAATCTTTAGGGATAACCAATAGTTTGTCTAATCTTGTAAATGTTATCAACAAGATGGTGGGGTGATCGCACGATTGGAGGGTCCTCAATAGTGGATTCAACTACTAGAGGTCTTTGACATATGGGGCATAGACTTCATGGGTTCTATCACACCCATGTCCAATGGAAAGGTGTATGTCATCATAGTAGTTGACTACTACATCAAATGGGTAGAGGTAGTAGCCATCACTGATTATACATTAGCCACCGATGCTAGATTTGTGCAACAAAATGTTGTAAACAGGTTTGGAATGCCACATGCACTAATTTCTGACAATGGAACTCACTTCATAGGTGACACTTTTATAAAGTTGATGTAATGCTTGGGGGTTGAACATAAATTAACAACACCCTATCATTCCCAAGTCAATGGCCAAGTATAGGTAACTAACAAGGAAATCACAAAGATCCTAATAAGGACTGTAAGCAAATATAGGGAGGATTAGAGCATGAAGCTCAATGATGTCCTATGGGCCTACCACTTAACATGGAAACTTCCTATTGGCTACTCTCCCTACAAGCTAGTGTATGGAAAACTTCCAATACTCCTGATTCAAATTGAGCTTCATACACTTTGAGTAGCCTATAATTTGAATCTTGACCTAAGTCTACCACAAAAACAAAGATTGATCAACCTCAACATGCTAGATGAAAATTGATTAGTGGCCCTATCTTTGAGTGAGCTGCACAAGGCATTTAACAAGAAACCTCATGACCTCAAAATATAGAAAGTGAAATTTCAACCACAAGATAAGGTTCTCTGTTCGAACCCCACACATGTATCTCAAAAGATAAAGTTCCAAACATTTTGGGAGGGATCTTATATAATTAATCAAACCCTTCTCTATGGGGCCATGTTAATATACAAGCTTGAGAACCCAAATTAAAAGCAATTGATCAACATCCAACAAGTAAAGCTTTTCCATGAACCCAAGCAAGCTAGTGCAACAACTACCTCAATAGATGAACAACCATGTTCAATCTTTCAGTTCTCCTCCTTTCAACTTAGTCATGGGGAAGATGGCCATCGATGCTAATCATCCACATGGCTTCTCAGGTTTTCACTTTTTTGTTTTATACATTTTTTTTATACTTTGTTAATTTTTAATCCATTTTCTTGATTTTTATTTTACAACATCGCTAGTATGTTTAATCTTTCTTGAATATTTTATACTTTTTATATATTGTGCTTCCTTCTATATTTTACTTTATGTTATTTTATTTTTTTGTGTTAATTTTCATTATTTTTACTAATAAAAGTGCTTTATTACTGTACGACACAATGCCACTATTGTTGTTTACTAATGATGGTTTGTGCTTAATGTTGTGATTGTCAATGTTTGGTTTCTATTTTTGAATTCTAATGTTTGATATCTATGACATGGTTTATTTTTCATGGAACAGGTAGTGAGTCCACAACATCCACCCATTCACCAACTCTATGGTTTTTCTTATTTTAGAAATTTGAGGTTCCTTTCATTAAATCAACTTTTAAGGAATTGGTGACCTTGGTAGTTTTCAAAATTGGGAAAGATTCCAAAGATTTTTACAAGGTATGACTTCAAGAAAAATCAATACTCTTTGTACTCTTTTACTTACTCAAGTGATTGAATGTTTTCATTGACTACTTACTGTTCCATGTTCCAATAATAAGAATTCAAAGAAAGTCCTTGCATGGTGTGGTTCCAATCCAAAGAGAAAAAAAACACACAAAAAAGAGAGAGAAGAAAACATGATGAAAATTCAAAGCATACATATTACACAAATCATAGGCTATAAGCACTAGTTATGGGACTAGAAAAACATGTTACCCATGCTTAAAAGTCCCCTCTAACTAAGGCCCTCCCTCACTTCCTATCTCTCTTTTCTTCTCTTTATGGAATGGTGGTTGTTTTATGAGAGCACTTTTGTGTCTTGAGAAAGTGGACAGGTCTTGGAGTGGTGATGCAAAGTCACTAAAAGAAGCTAGTTATGATTTGGACTAAGGATGGATCTTGCCACATCATTTTAAACACAAACTCCACAAGGGACTTCTTATGACCTCAATTTGGGATTCTATTCCATCTACTCAATCATCCATATATATTGTTATAACTCACCTCATTGTTGGTTTCCATGTTATGCTCGATGTCTTACTTTGATGTGTTGGAATTCTTGGATAGATTCTTTGGGTTTGGTCCTTAACTTTTCATGATCATTAATTGATTGTGGGGTTTACAGACTTCTTAATTGAGGTTATGCAAGGGCAAAAAGGGCATGTGCCTACTCTAGGGAGGACCCAGTTGTATATTTTTTTAGTTTGGTTAGTTAAGTTCCTTACTTTAGACATTGCTACAATCCTATCTTTCACATATGACATTGTGTATCCTGCTCAATTCTCCTTAAACTTTCATTAAATTTTTTCTCCAAATCATTTTCTCAATTTTCTATATTTTCTATGCTTCAACATCCTCTTCTACTATTCTCATCATGTTCATAGCATTTTGGGCTTCCATTTTACCCCAATTTCACTTAGAAACTTCTTATATTTTGGAAGTTTGACCAATGTCAATGCAAGTCAATGGTGGTCAATAGCCATGTCAACTAGGCCTAGTCGACATAACTAACCTCGTTGATGGGGCCCAATTAACTAGTCCCTATTGATGCATGCCAAGAATCCTATAAATACTACCACAAACTTTGAATTTTTTAACATTTGCTTCATAACACAAGGGGAGTTTTTGCCATTTTTCAGAGCCCAAAACCTTCCAAAGCCCATAACGTTTTAGCTATTTACCCAAATCACTTTGTTTTTTGATCCTGTAGCTACTAGAGGTAAGCTCTTTATCATGGGGACCACAAACCTTAATGTTTTCAATGATTTTTTTTTTTGAAAATTTTCCTAACTCAACCAAAAGGGATTAATGAAATTTTCTGTCCCTATCTTTATTTGACGTTGCAAAGTTTAATGTTAGGGAAAACGCATAAAGAAACCAGACTAGAGATTTTAGCAAAAAGAGAATAGATTTTCTTGGCTGAATATTTATTATGCTTTTTATCATTTAACAATTTTGGAATAGCTTTTTGTTCAGCATTTTTGAAATGTGTTTAAGTTCTTAGTGCATCTATGTCTTGTTGCTCTTTGAAGGCATACTAGAAAAAAAATTTACTGAAGTGGTTTAGCATTATCATTAAGTTTTCAAAAAACATTTCACTTTAAGTAGTTAATGCCTCTTATACAATGTTCTGTTTGGTTTCTAGTTTAATTATAGTTATGACACTTTTTTTGTAGGTTGGTTGATTTATTTTTTTTTGATCAAAGCAAAAAAGATTGATGAACAAAATCGGAATTATGCAGACCAAACCCTACTTGTAGTCATTGGTCATATCCCTTTTGTATGCATTAAAACTATTTTCACTGTTCTTCAACTTGGGCTTTATTCCTTCATTCAAAGAAGCAATTCTTTCATGATGCCATATTTCATATTTTATAAAATCCCACCCTTGTTTCAATAGTTATTAAGTACATTTGTTTATGATTTTCGGTTTTATTTCCTATTCTTTATTGAAATTTCATCTTGTTATTTTTAAATTTATCACTATTTTGTATTTTCAATTTTTCCCCTGACTCTATTATTATTTTGCATTTCTAGATTTATTTCATTGAATGACATTTTAGTGTCAAAGCTCTTAAGAGATTTTTATAAAAACTTTTTGCTAGCAGAAAAAGAAAAAATAGATACCCTTTGTCGCAGTAATTTGGGCAATTGGTAAGTATATCTATTTGTAAATTTTTTTTAAATTCATTTTAACTTTTGTGAAGAGTAGCATTCATATCTCATTTTCTAATTTTTACCATTAATATTTACACAATCATAAAGATGAGCTCTATTCAAGACAGATAGAAATGAGAATGAAATAGATAGTACTCTATTGGAGGAAAATGCATTGCAAGAAGAAAATGTCTTAGATTGTAATATGGAAATTTTGAAACCATTTGCAAAAGGTAGATTTATTTTGAGATTTCCATTAAAACAATTCGTAACACAATTAGACACTTGTAGGAGTGTAGGAGGTAGAAGCAAAAGATGGAAGTGTTATGTATGTAGTAATGAATTCACTGCAAGTGGTACACGAATATATCATCATTTCTTTCAAAAATTAAAAAATAAAATAGTAACAGGTGTTATTGCATGTAAATTTCCATATCTTGATATTCAAAAAGCTATGTTAGACTATTTTCAAGCAAAGGCTATGATAAAGAGCATTACTGTAAGTATTCAAACAGAGGAAAGTAAGAACAAGACAAAGGATGTTGTATAACCAGCAAAAAGAAAAGTGCTGAAATAAGTTTTCAAGCTAAAAGAAATGCTGATACCAATACTGCAAAAATGTTCTGTGCAAATGGATTACCATTCAAACTTGCACGTACTCATTCATTCAAAGAAGCAAACTATGGAAAAGAGTGTTAGAGAAAAGATTTTATTAGATGAGTGGTGGAAACAAATGAAGTAAGAAATAATTTATTTGAAATATACTTCTTTATTTTTTATTGTTTGCATCTTTATATCTTATTAAAAATAAGTATTTGTTCTATTGTAGGAGGATTGTTAGCATGCTGCAACCTATTGTTGATTTCATTTGTTATGTTGATATAGATACACCTGCATTAGGAGAAATTTATGTAATTTATGAAAATATGTTAACAAAAATTAAAAAAAAAATGTTATAGAAATGCATAGCTCTCTTGATTTTTATAATGCTCAATTATTGGTTGATTCTAAAAAGATGGAATACTACAAATACCCCATTGCATATGGTTGCATATGCATTAAATATTAAGTGATATTCTTCAATAGATATAGATAAAAATCCAACAAGGCCTTGTGATGATTTTGATGTAAGAACATGTTTTTTAGAATATGTTAAATGGTTATATTCACCTTGTGAGGCTAGCTTAATTAGAAAGGAATGGCTTCAATTTACTAAAGGACATACAAAAGCATTTAGTGTGAAGATGCTATATTTGATATGGATGAAATAGCTTAAGAAGATCCAGTTGGATGGTGGAGTTTGCATGGTGGAGATACTCCTAGACTTCAAACTTTAGCAGTGAAGCTTCTTTCTCAGGTAATACAAACAATTTTTCATTAAACATATAACAAATATTAATATGTATTAATTTCCTTAATTAATTTATGAAATGTGATGTTTGAAAACTTGAAATTGTTATGTTTTATATATTATTATGCATTCTCTAAACACAATGATTAATATGTTATTAGGTCTAAAGCTTCAAATGACTTTGTTTATTGATGAAGTTTTGAATAATTTATAAAATGAATCTTTTAACAATGCAAAAATTTATTCTTGTTTTTATTATTTATGTAGGTTGCATCTTCTTCTGCTATTGAAAGAAATTGGTCAACATATTCTTTCATTCATCGAATCAAAAGAAATAGTCTGACTCCAAAAAGAGCTAAAAAATTAGTATATGTTCATAGCATGATTAGATTGGAAGAAAGAAAGAAAATAAAATATAGGCAATCACCTACTCTTCGTTGGGATGCTAATCCAAAAGATGATGATGTTCCAATAGTTGATGATTGAGAAAGTTATTCTACTGACTTAGTTAATGTTCTTGGAGAAATGAATCTTAATATTGATGATTCAATCCTTGATGAAGATGATTACCATGCAAATGATATTAATGACATAGAACAAAATGAAGCAGATTTTACAAATTTACTCTTTAGAGTAGAGGATGGAGAAAATATAGGCTAAAATTATAATTTGAACAATGTGACAACTTTTAAGCTTTGGCAAGAAACTCTTTTGTGATTTTAAAAAAGATAGATAATTTTGTAACATTATATATATATATATATATGATAATGCTAAAATGTTTTATAACACACATGAGACTCAATACTTAATATTTCATTGCAATCTTTTATGCAATTTTTAAGCATTAACAATATTTTGAATTTACATTGTACTTGTTCTATATTCTACAATGTTTTTTATGATATATGAGATTTAATTTTTTTAAAAACTAATATATTTAAATTTTCTTGAGGCACACGTACCCAAACACTAATCACAAATCCTCAAATCCTTGCTTCCACGAATCAGATTCTTTTGATGCATAGCCATAGAGCATAAAATTGAAAAAGGCTTGATAAAAGAGGAATGCTCAATGCTCTGTACAACATGAAATGCATATTATTATTGATGTTCGTGGACAGGTTTATGAATCCACTGGTGGAAGGGGATTATCCTGAAATAATGTTTGATTTGGTGAGCTCAAGGCTGTCCAGATTTACAGAGAGGGAGAAGAAACTGTTAGAAGGATCGTTTGATTTGATTGGCATCAATTACTACTCTTCCAATTATGTTCATGCCAGTTCTGAGGTGCCTAATCCAGGAGAGCTAAGTTATAGCACTGATTCTCTGGCGGAAGTCACCTGTATGTAAACTCAAAACATCAACCTTTTCTTAAGAACAAGCAGCAGTAGAAATATAGTTTCTAATTTCTAATTTGCTAAGCATACCCTGTTTCAGTTGAAAGGAACGGAGTGCGAATTGGAGAGCGGGTAAACTTAAGCCCATTTTGCAATCCAGAATCTTTGGTTGATGATGATATGTTGTTTTATGGATTGGGTTCAATCATTTTAGATTATGAGTTTGAAAGCATTGTCGACAGGGAGGATCAACATGGCTCTACAGTTACCTGCAGGGACTCCATGGTGTCTTGATTTACATCAAGAACAAATAGAGAAATCCTCCCATTTATATCACTGAAAACGGTATGGATGATTTGCAATATCCTATCTTATAATCTTTGAAGCCTCCAAATAAAAGTCTCACTTAATAACATAAGCGGATATTAATTGTGGATGATTATGATTTCAGGAATAGATGAAGACAAACGTTAAGGATTTGGCTCTGGAAAGAGCATTGAACGACACGATGAGGATTAACTACCATGCTCAAGATCTGGAAGCCGTCAGAGAGGCCTGAAGGTGCGATCCATTGTTTAATTTCTCTGCAGCTGAATTCGGGCCTTTTTGTGGTTGATAATATTGTAAGTTAAATGTGGAATGATTTTATTGCTCTGTGATTATAATATGGATACTGCATGCAGAGGAGCAGACGTGAGAGGCTATTTTGTGTGGTCTCTGGTTGATAACTTCGAATGGAGAGACGGATACAGCGTTAGATATGGATTGTATTACGTGGATTTCAACAATGGAACCACTTCCTGTGCCCACATCCACTACATAATATGTAGTGATGATCTATAACAAGGCGGTAAATCCCTGTGTGATTGATAGCCGGTTCATCTATGATTTGGAGCCGAGTTGATCAGTTGACTTAATTTTAATATTTTATTAAAAATAAAATAGAAGAAACAATTTATAAAACAAATAAATCTACTATTTATCTATTTTTTACATTATGCAGGGCTATGTTATTTTGAAGTTTTGTTACTTTAGAGTTTAATAAGAGCTTTATTGACCTTATTCCCTATCTATTATGGTTGATTCAAGCCCTACCTTTGCATTAGGATTAGAATTTATGTGAAGCATCTTAAAAACATTCATTAGACTAGAAAAGATATATTTGAAAAATATGTTAAGTGATTTAGAAGTTGCTTTACCTTTTAAAATATGGTCAACTTTTTTTTCCTCTAATTTTTCCAATTTATTTTTCAAACAAAGCAAAACTTTTTAAAGAGTTTTTAATCATAGGTGCCCATCTATCATTCATCCCACTATGTACCATTAGGATTTATACATTGCAAAATGAAAAGAAGTTAAGGAAACTATGTAACATTTTTAATAAATCAAAATCAAAATAATTGACATTTGTTACTATAGGTAAGCTTAAAAAAAAAACATCTAGCAACAATAAGCAATAATATTGCAACATTCAATAATATCTAGCAATAATAACAAAGGTATCAGAAGCATATCAAAATTTGTTCAAAGGAATTGAATCTAAGACCTTAAATTTGTATAATATCAACATACTAATATGTTATGTTACTAATAGATGTTTATTTTTGCTTCTACAACTAATGTGTGATTTTAATGGTCCCACCATTGCATGGGCACAAGAAGTGGTGAGACTAAAATCACATTTAAATAGGGCAAGGAGATTCAACCCACTTTAATCAATGCCACCTTGTAATAGGACACTTTTAGAAAAAGGTGGTCCACATCTAATTTGCTAGGTAGGTAGGTGTTGTCTATCCTTTCCACATTTAAATTGGGCTACATCTACTAGTTGTGTGGTAGGGATTGTCTATCCTATAAGGTTAACACCAAACTATTTATTACATCCTTACTATCACCATACGAAGAGAAAGGGTTTATTGCAAACATTTTATTCATGCCTACAACAATTTAAGCTTTTATAACTTTTGAATGTATAAGTTATAGAAACTAAAATTGAAATTTTATGTTTATGGACATTGTGAATCTATTGGATGACAGAAATGCACATGAAATGAGTTTCAAAAACGTAATTAAGGAAGTAATTATGTTTATGGTAACATTTTAAATAAATCAACCAAAAAAAGTATAATTGTGATGTCTCACTTATATTTACTATAGTGTTTGTCTTCAATATGATTTTGTGCATAGTGAACATGTTCATTCTCACAAGAAATTTAATAAGATGACTAATTGATTTTACATTTCTTTTGGAAAATGGTCCAATTGTTTATTTCTAATTTATATTTTCAATGAATCTTTTGGAAAAAGTATAACATAGGAAAATCACATATTCCTTTAATGCATCGCATGATACATGTACTTTGTTCAATGTTTAATTCCCATTCAATTTGCTGCATATTTACTATTGATTTTTGTCTTTTTAAATTTAAAATACAATGTTATTTGAATGATGTTTAAGCCAATGATAAGCATCTCTAACAATGAAGTTTTAGCTTAGTAGTAAGACTCTTTGATGGGATGCGATATGGCATATGCGATATCACATCTTTCCCTGCGATATCGCATATGCGATATCGTGTCCTTCCCTACGATATCGCGTACATGATATCACAGCCCGTCACCAGTTCTATAAAAAGAGGTAGCTCTCCCTTGTTTCTCCATCTAAATCTAGACCTTAGCCAAACTCTTGCCATTTTTCCATTCCAGAGTTAGAATAATTTCCGTGTGCCTGCAGTAGGAGTCCCAAAGTGAACGTATCTTTATTCGAGCAATTTTATACCTGAACACACAATTTTGTACGGCAATAAAGACAAACTTTTGGATAAACCTTGCAATGCATGGACTAAGCTAAATAGGACTTTAATTATTGTTAAATGTTTAAATGATTTATTAATTAATTAAATCTCTCTCAACCCTTAACTCCTAGTTAAGTGCATTCAGTATGGCTGCTTTGACCACGCGTTGCCCTTGGTAATCCCAGTAACGAATAATGTTTGGTAATCCTAGCAGCGTTGCATTGGTTCAGGGTGTGAAACGGAAAGTGGGAACAGATACTAATGCTAGGGTAATTAAGGCCTAGTTTGTTAAAGCTAATTACTTAGTCTCTTCACCCTTTCCTCTCTTAGCATACACGATAACATAAAAGATATAAAAATCACATGCCTCAAGCTTACTTAACCATACAACCGTGACAAATACAAGTAAGCTTGGGAGGACAAAGATTGATTAACCTTAGGTGTTCCATAAGGCATGTAGGCACTTTGTCTACGGAGTTCGACTAGATCATGTGTGTAACGCTCGTATTCATATGGTTGAGTGTAGGGGTACCTCGCCACTCATCACTCTTGAATTGGAAGTTTCAAATTGTAGTTTTCTTTTTGATGGCTACATGTGTGCACTTACAAACATACACATATAGATATAATGTTCACTATATATCCCCATACAAACACACACATAATGTTTTCTATGTGTCTTCAAATATACTTATAATCAAACACATCTCATGGGATTTGCTTATAATCATTCTTTTGGGATTTAACCCCTTCCTCTAAAGTTCCTTCAAGAATTTTTATTAATTACAGTATAGTTTAAAATGCACACCATAGATATAATTTTTGCTATATGTCTTGAGATGTACTTATAATCATTCTTTTGGGATTTGATCCATCTTTTAAAATTTCCTTTAAAAATTTTTATTAATTGCAATATAGTGTAAAATGAATGGTTGGGAGGTGACAGCATAGTGCAATTATTAGTTGGTTTAGTATTGGTGAGTTTAAGACTAATAGACTTAGGATATTTTCCTTTTTGTGTTATATCCAAGAATAAAATATATTCTAAAGAAACATTTTAAAGAACAATCATAGAGAAGCACTATGGAGAGGTGAAACTCTAGCACAACATAAAAGAAAGTGCCTAGTGGTTTTGGAGATTTTTGTTTTGTATTTTTACAACCAGTCTTGAAAAACATCCTCTTTGGAATAAGAAAAGGATTAGACCTTTCCTACTTTTAGAAGCACCTTCTTGGATTATCACTTACTTATATAGGTTTTCTATATATAAAAAAGAAGAAAAAACTAAAGAGATACATTCTGTGTTGTAACTAAAGCATGAGTTATTGAATGATGTTCCCTTGAGTAGATAAAGTTAGAATATTAGTTGGAGAATCTTTGTAATAAATCACATTGCATTAAAATTTCTAGAAAGTAACTGTAACTGTAAAACAAAAAATCCTTCAAGTTCAGGAGTGTCACTAAATATTTTTTTTCAATTGTGGCTACAAACTATGTAGAAAATAATGAATGAATGATCCTTTTATATTGCAAAGAGGACATCTAGAGTCATGAAGACCCAAATGAGAGCAACAAATACTAATACATAAACCTTGATGAATCAAATGTCATAAAAAATCAAGATTGAAAACATTCCATATCTTTTAAATTTGATACTTCCATAATTATACAATATGATTGACATTCTATAGATAATTAAATATTGAAAAAATACTAATATTAGAACTAATAATAGTGTAGGAAATCTTGCATTGAAATGAAAAAATTAAATAGTCATTGATCCTGAAAATTCAAGAAGACCATTATTAAAATCCTAAATAGTTAAAGTTCTATCAAAACTATGAAATATATAGCAAAACATAGACTTTTTAGATGAATTAATGTCATAGAGAATCCAACATTTAGATAAATTCATCCATTGATTATACACATGAAGAGATGGAAGAGAAGCAATGTCAAGCTTATACCATATACTACAAAGACACATATGCTTAATGGCTAATAGTTCCTTATTTATAGGAAGCCACTAAGAAGATAACTTATAGAGCATTAAAGTGAGAATTGTAGAATTATTAAATCTCAAAAAAACACTAATGAAACTCCATGTGTTCTAAATGTGCTTTTTGGTAGTAGATCTTAAAATAGGTATACCTTTAGGAAAAGAAACCTAGTTTTAAAAATGACTATTTGACAACCAGGGGTGTAGCACAGTGGCCAAGACACTCAATTCATGGTGAAGAGGTTGTGGATTCAATTATTTTATCTACTTTAGGATGTGGTAGCAATGGAGTAGCCTTGTGCTAGACACTCTTGTTTAATGGGTCATGTCTATCGTGCTATGGTGAAGGGATTGAGCTATTAGCCACTATGTCCATTTTCTTTAAAAAAAGTATGTTTCTATTAATTACATCATCATCATCATCATCATAATTTTAGCATTATCCTAATAAAATAAGGTTGGCTACATGAGTTATTTTTCACCATTCACCTCTATGAGGAGGTAGATCTTTATTTATTTGTAATTTCTTCAAATTGGCTTTGATCAATTTTTTCCATATTTTCTTTGGTCTCCCTTTTGATGGATTTCCTAAAATAATGATGTAGCAACCTTTATTTATAGGCTCATTATATTATCTTTTTTGCACATTTCTATTGATGAACTATGATATCGAGGCCATGATATCGGGACTACAATATCGAAGCCTACCATGTGATGTCAGATACCTGATATCAGGACTTGTCTCCTTGCTTATAAATAAGAGGTGGGCACACTTGATTTTGCAATAGATAGTTAAACCCTTAGCCAAAATCTTTCCTTTTCTCCCTCCCAGAGTTAGAATTATTTTTGTGTGCTTGCAATAGAAGTCATAAAGTGAATGGATCTTTATTCGAGCATTGTGTACCTGAGCACACCTTGTGTATGACAATAAAGAAAAACTTTATGATAAACCTTGTAGCATTCAGAATAGATTAATTAATGTTATTTGCAATTATTTAATGCTTTTCTTAGTTAATTGATGCTATCTCTCTCTTTCTCTCTCACCCTACAACTCTCCTAAGTAAGCACATATAGTACGATCACTTCGAGCATGCATGTAATACTTTGTAACCTAGTAACGATTAGTGTTTGGTAATCCCAATAGTGTTGCATTAGTTTAGAATATGTATAGCAAGTAAGAATGGATACTAGTGTTAGGATTAATTAAAGCCTAGTTAATCAGTAGTTAAGTTATCTCTCTTCTCCCTTATTAGCACAAGACATAAAAAACCTAAAAGATATAAAAATCATATGCCTCAAGCTTACTTAATCATACAATTGTGATGTACAGGTAAGATTGGGAAGACAACAATTAACCAACCCATTCTTGTTCCACAAAGGCACATACGTACTTTTTCCTTAGAATTAGACCGAATTGTGCATGAAATGCTCATATTCGTATGGTTGAGCATAGGGGGTACCTCACTGCTCATCATCTGTTAATGCATAAAATTTGGATGCACCAACACATGGAAAAACTCATTTAAGGAGACTATTGTCTATGGTGCCTCTTGCATGGGTATGGAAACTCAGGAATAGTCTCAGCTAGAGAGGGCTATGTGACATTAAGAAAAATAGTAAATCATACTAGAAAATTAGGGGAATTTATATTGAATAACTATTTTGAATTCTAAGACTTTGTGAAAATGTAGTAACTAACTAGTAAATTTAAACTTTTCCTTAATTATCAGTGTTGTTGCTGGTTCTTGCTATCTCGTTGTTACAGATGTTGTAGTAGCCAACACTACTCGTAGTTGTTGGGAGAGGGAGGAAGAGAGATCTATTTTGCTATCAACCACCATCATTTGCAATTTTCATGTGATGTTCATGTGCTTACCACATGCTACCTAGGAGGGGAGAGAGAGGCCAAGCCCACCATGGTAATGCTACCTCTCTTCCACTATTGTCACCATTGTTGGCAAAAGAGTTGATGCATCTATCACTACCACACTATCTACCAGTTGCATGTTGACCACTATTGTAGCTTCTACCATTTGCTTGCATGCTCTCTGCACACCTACTACATGCTTCACCATTTTTGACACATGGCTAACTATTTGATGCATAGCAGTAACTCCATTGTTGTTGCATGCATGTTGCTGATGCGTTGGTCACCTATGCATGAAAACAACCATCGACCATGCCTACTATCGTTTCCATGCATTGCATGGTACCTACAATGCATGCCACCATGCAACTGTTGTTGTTGCATGAGAAGGAAAGGGAGAAGAGAGAGTGTATCCACCATGCTACCTACCATGCACCTACAACTGTTGAAGCATATCTGACTTCTATAGGCCTTTGATGCACTACCATGCACCTCGCTATCACTTGCCATGTGCCCTACCATTGATGGAAAAAAACCTTAGGAGGCCACCTACCATCATAGGATATGGTAGCAAAAATTAGATGTCTATGCTACTACTAGCCTTGCATGGAACGTGATTACATTGCCAAGGTTAGAACATGTGATATGTATCAATTCCATGAGAACCTTATATACGTATTGCCTACTAAATTACATACCACATAGATCACATGGCCTTTCCAACATTAGGGACTAGATATCATAGGATCCATTACACCTAAGTCTTCTGCAGGGCATAGTTTCATTATTACCACAACCGAATACTTTACAAAATGGCTAGAATCTATTCCCCTTAGAAAGATCATATTCCAATAGGTTTTCAATTTCATTCTGGGTAACATAGGAACATGATTTGGCCTTCCCATGACTATTGTTACTAACAATGGGCCATAATTCAATAGCGTAGAAACCAAAGCCTTTTGTGAATCTTGGTATCAAACATTCTTTCTCATCGCCATACTACCTCCAAGAAAATGGCCAAGCAGAGGCTACCAACAAAGTGATCATCAACCTTTTCAAAAGGATGCTTAGCAGTAGCAAGAGGTGATGGCACAAGAAAATCCTCTATGTGCTTTGGGCTTACCACATGACATGTAGAATAGCTATAGGTAAGATTCCATACAATCTTGTATATGGTATGAAGTAGTGTTACCTCTTGAATTGCAAGTTACATCACTTCGAATGATCCTTTCAAACATTGTGGATGAGGGTCAAAACAATGAGTCAAGGATCATTGATCTTAACTCCATAGAAAAGGAGTGCACCCAAACACTTAGCCACATCGAATGGTACCAAGAAAAGCAACGGCAAAAACATCATTGTAATCTACACCAATGAGCAATCAAAAAGAGGGACTTAGTCCTCAAGGCCATTCATGAGCCCATGAGAAAATTCTCAACCAACTGGGAAGGCCTCTTTGTAGTCACAAAAACCTATGAGAATGGGGCAATCAAGCTGGCTGACGTAGATGGCAACAAATTTTTGAATCATGTTAACCACTTGTACTTGAAGCCATACTACATTTAACATGAAGGATTACATTGAACATGAAGTAAGGTAAGAAAATAGTTTTCTATGACTATAAACTGGCACAGCTAGTCTGCTATGATGATAAACTAGTACAACTAGTTTGCTATGACTATAAAATGGCACAGCTAGTTCTCTATGACTATAAACTAGCACAGATAGTCTACTATGACTATAAATTGACACAGCTCATCCACTATGATGTAAAACTGACACAAAATATCTGCTATGACATTAAATTGGGATAGTAGTCTGTCGAGACCTTAAACTAGCACATCAGTCTGCTGGGACCTTAACCTAGCACATCCGACAGTCTACCAAGATCTTAAACTAGGTTTGCAGTGCAACATCTCCCAACTCACACATGTGACCCTTGTGAACAAGTGAGCATGCACATCTTCAAGTTTCCTAGGTCGATGGGTTGGGACGTTGTAGTTCCAGAATGAAGTTCATGTTGGTAAGGAAAAATCCTCTGGGACACATGCATCATCATCATCCCTGACATCTTGTTAATCTTCCAGAGACATCGTTTGACATCTTGTTGACATTCTAGAGCTACCGCTACCATAGCCAATCATCTTGATCATAGCTCTCACTGTCAGCACCTATTGCTAGAGTCCTAGCACTATTGTGGCCCAACCACAATGCTACCATCCTCCAACCCTCACCATCATCATAGTTCAAAAAAGCATTTAGCTATTAGGTTTCTCACCTTGTAGCTAAATTTCATGATGCTTTCCTTTGGTGGGGACTCCTGAACACTGTCATCATCACTGCTCCTAGCCTTTTTAGTGTTCATTTCCAGCAAGACCATTGAAACTTTCCAGCCTACCGATGTTGAAGCCTGCATTGTCTTTTCTACATTGGACATTTCACACATCAGACACAACACTTTCCACCCTAGAAGTGTCCTAAGAAAATGGGAATTTTCCTTCACTTCACTTGATGGTTGTTTTTTTCTAGTTTTCTCTCTGTTGTGTTTGTAGGATAAAAGTTGAGATGGCATCATTCAAAAATGCATTGCACCATGAAAGTGAGACAATACATTGTTTCAAAGTACTTGCTTCGATTAGCCTACCTACTTGAGAGTGCATATCCTACCTTCCCTTCAACCAACTTAATCTCCAATCCCTATACTTCCAATTTCCAATAGCTTCTTTGCAAGATTTCCTAATGCACATAAAGCCCTCTCCCATGCCCAACCACAAAGCCCATGATCAATGTAATGCAACTCGCCCCATGTGAAGCCTCTATAGGTAGGTCAAAGCCCCACATGGATGTAACAAAAACTCATCCCAGAGAGGAAACACCTCTCTTAAAGTGACAACAAGGTTGTCTTCAAGTGGATGTGGGTGTGCAACAAAAATTACCAAAAGCACAAAAGTGCAAAAAAAAATAAGGAAAAGTGCCCAAAACAAATGGCATGATAGCTGCTTTGCAATCACTTCAGCTATAAATTGAACATCTCTAAGCACTCTAGTGAGAAGTCAAAATTAAGAAAGAAAGACACCCATGCATGCTGACTCCCTCATAAGCATTCTAATGAGGGATCACACTATGGCAATAATTTTTATGGCATCACATTCTACATTCATTTTTTCCCTTACCATGTTTCCTCAAATCCATCCCTTGCCCCCTATCCTACATCATCCTCCAAGTACGCTAAAACATAGCAAAGCATCATCCAAGTAGGCACTAAAGAGCAATGTTGGAGTCTTGTTCTTCATGGTGTTTCATATTCTTTGTTGACATCTCTTAGGCAGATCCTCCAAACATCAACAAAGAAGGGTCATAGAAACACAATCAATTATTGGAACTCTCATGATTCAGTAGAGTCCCAAAATTTGGGCAAGGATCTTTGCAAGTGCAGTGTCACACTAGATCACATAGATAATGTGGCACCCCAAAAGTACTAATGTTTGTGAAGTTGCTTCCAAGCCTACCTAGCACCCTCTACAGCATAGTCAAGGCAACATCAAACTATAAGGCCAATTTACACAAAAGAGGTACTAGAGGTAGACTGTAGAATCTGAAAAATTTTCTATTTCCTAGGCTAATAGGCTTGTTACACTCTCTAACTTGCCCAGCTTGACACATGACTCAGCTAATAGGCTACCCAAGGACCATGCTTGGAGTTGTTGAAAGTATTTAGGATGGACTAAATAGTTTGGAAAATTTTCTAACTATGAGACCTACTACTCTATGCTATGCTACATAGCATAGCAGGCCATGTGGAGACTGATCAAGTACTAAAGATGTAGTTGACAATGATTCATCCCTCCAAGATACCTACCTTGCTTCATCCTTGAAGCATGATCAGCATGATGCAGGAGAATGTGAAAAATTTCATTAGAAATCATCTCCATTTGAGTGCTACACTATGTTATGTTACATAGTATAGTAGGGTTCTAATGTGAAAATACTTCCACTCAGATTGCTTTGATGAGGTAAACATAGTTACCCATGGCTTAACCATTAAAAATGCTTCTTTTGCTAACACTTCAAGACATGACCAACATCCCACAAAAAAGTGTTTTCAAAGTAAGCTAAAATTTAGGCCAAGCTGGGTCCTATGCTATGCTATGCTACATAGTGTATCAAGGTTAGAATGCGTGAAGGTCCTTCATCAAGTGGTTATAGCAAAGGAATTGTACTTGGCCATGCTGCAACCTTCAAGACTACCTATCCAACTTTACCCTTGGGTTCCAATCAAAGTTTCTTGAGAAAGCATTGTAGATCAAGTAAGAATTCATGTCACACTAGCTGCTACGCTACACAGAGTAACATAGCGTAGAGGGAACATCGAGCCCAAAGGTATTGCAAGGATAAAATCAACAAGTCCCAGGACATTTTTCAACATGAAAAGTAGGGTTGCCTATTGCTAAAGTTTCTTGCTTGACTAAGTGTCAGAGAGATATTTTTAGTTATTTGGACAAGTTCATTCAAAGGAGGAGTGCACTGCGCTACACTATCCAACGTAGCATAGTGTAGCAAGCAAATTGTTTATGCTATGCCAAGATGTTGGGCATTGTAGGGAGTGTAACACTTGCATGGAAGCCTCAGGACATCTTCGACTAGCTTTAGAGCTTATTGACAATGTTCATTTATAGTGCAACACCTCCTCGATAGATAAGATCAGTAGTTTTCTTTGTCTTGCATCCCCCTATTGATTCCCAAAGTTGTCCCTACACTTGGCCCTACTTGCAAGAGGAGGTAAGACATAGTCTTGGAGTGTAGGCTCCACTTTGCATTTTTCATTGACATTTTTTTTGTAAAAACATGGTAGTCCCTTGGATTCTAGCACATGTAATTTGAATGGTATGGTCACAGCTTAATAGGTTTCACGTTCAGCCTCATTACACTGTAGTGTAGCACATTAGCATAACATTGTAGCATAGCATACTAGCATAGCACTATAGTGTAGCACATTAGCGTAACACTACAACATAGCATACCAGCTTAACACTGCAGCATAGCACATTAGTGTAACACTGCAGCATAGCACTACACATCAGTATGGAACATTCACAATTCATGCCATGTGGGACCTAGGACATGTGGTGCCTAAACCATGTCTCTCTCCTACTCTTGGCCCTATAAATACCCAACTATTAAGTAATTGGCTTTTTTACTTGTCTTTCTTGGAATTTGGAGATTGGCATTTTGGCATTTGGCTTAATGGAAATTGGCTTTGGTAAAGAAGTTGGTAAGAAAAAGGTTAACGGATAGCAAACCATAGTTGTAGCACTTCCTGGATCTCTCTTAGCCTAGCAAGCATTGGCCCATCAGTTCCTATTGGTAGGCCATTGGCAGTAATCTAGGAGTTGTGACCATACCATTACGTTGTAAGTTATGCATGTCTAGTACTGCATACCAGTTGTACACCTTCTTCAATTAAACAAAGATCAAATCCCCTAATTTTGGGGTGGTGCATTCTCTCACTTAATCTCATTTCATTTCATTTCATGATATTTTGCATCATTATGCATCGGTTCACATTTATTGCTTTGCTATATACTCCATTATGCTTTTACTATTCTATGTGCTATGGTTTTCTTCGCCTTAATCTCCACATGTAACATTTTAAAATAACTATTTATGAAAGGTTATTGTACACCATGTAAGTCCCTGTCTAATTGACCAGACTATTTAGGGCACCTCATTTCCATTTTCTCCAGCACAACCCTCACATAGACTTAGGGTAGGCTATATGCTAGGTAACCTCTTAGTGTTCCAACCATTGACATTTTTGGATGTAACATAGGTATTGCTCAAAATATACATCACAACCAATGGAACCCTTTAAACTATTGGAGAAAATATTGAAAGCTGAGCAAATCCAACACAAACATGTATAAGAGATTTCTCATCCAAAACATGATAGGATCATTACCACTAACTATTTGGTCATAGTACAGACAACTATCATGCTTTGCAAGATGACTTGCAAGGAATGATATAATGGGGCCAATTGGTGTTCAATGTAGTGAGCCAATCCAACATAGATGATGCCTTCTACATCATAAACTCCATTAGTGTAGGTGGAAATTCTAAACCTATGCAATAATCTTTTATGATACACATGCCTCCTAGCAAGGCAATGACCCCCTTGGCTTGCACAAGAGGCCTCCCTTTGTTATCAAAGTGCCACCTTGGACATCCATAACATCCTTTGTGGTCAAGGATCCAAATTAATCATCCACTAAGATGTGAAACTAGCATGATGCAGTAACAATAACTACTAAGCAACCTTTTGTCATTATGGTGCCATGACAAGTTGGCCCTACAAAAAATCCTAAACCATCGTTTGTCATAAGTATGCCATAATGTGATGGTCCCTCACCTACTCAAAGCCCAATAGTGGGCAATGTCTGAATCTCTCCTCCATCAAGGATTGACCTCACTAGTAACTTGGGTAGGCCTACGAAAAGGTAATGCAAGAGGAAAAGCGTGTGCCTCATGACTCCCATCGAAAAAGCAAAGGCTATAACTAGTAAGAAACAACTAAACACTGGGACCTCTATCCCCAAACAAGCTAAGTAAACTAAGCCCCCATGTACCCTTCATGAGAGATTCATCTCTCAAGTTGCATGGACGAAGTCAAGGCCAACACAACGGTTGATGACAAGGACTTCATAGCTACACTAACCCAGGTGAAACAAATGCTCACACAATGTTGAGCTACAAAATGTTGAGCTTGTACAACTTGGTTATGACCTCACTTTCTCACTTCCAAGCATTGGCTTGGATGTTGGCATCATTTCCTATTATGGATGACATCCTTGTAGATGAGATGTCCATCTGTGCTGCAATGTTTTCCCCTAAACCATAGAAATCAAGTTCAACATTCCTAGCATTTCACGATGATAGATTCAAAGTTAACCTTGAAAAATGAGAGGTCACTATAGCTCCATTGTTCATTAGCATACATTTTTGTAGTGCACCATTCAAGAGTGCATGTTGATGATGGTGTAGCAACAAAAATAGTCCTATACTCCATCATTGATAAGCTAGGACTGGTAGATGAAATTAGCCAACAAAAACTACATGATAGGAGAGCAATTCCCCACCAACGTAGATTTCATTGTCATAAAGGAGATGCTAGGCTTCAACTTGATCCTAGGTAGGCCTTGGTTAGCCCAACTATAGGCTATCTCCTCGCACATTCATCAAGAAATCCACCTTCCATATGAAGGTGGTCAAGTTATCATCTATGGTGATAATGCCTCCTCTCTGGCTATCCATAACATAAACATGGTGCAAGTGTCAGAGGTGGAGTTTCTTGGTGATGCACCTACAACAACTAATGTAATGCCTAAGGCTAATACATCTGAATGAGTGGTTGAAGCCAATAGCCTCCCAGAGGATCCTAAGCCTTATGCACCCCTTAATCCATGACCAGTTAGAAAGCAACTACGTAACTAAGACTTTTCCTTGGTCAAAAATATGCTTAGTGCCTACCTATCCTTTCCCTCCACTTGCCATGTATTTTTGACTTTTGTTTAATTCGCACTAGCCTACACATTTACATTTTCCTACTTTCTTAGATCATGCATTTCATTTTGTTCACACATTTGTTTTTACTTTGTTTACACCTCCATCTACTTAGCTTACACATTGCATTTGAAAACATGAAAAACACATAAAAATAAAAAGAAAACATAAAAATAAAAAAACACATAGCCCAAAAAGGCCTTAAACTAGCGATGACTTGAAATGGCCCAAAACTTACAACACTCAATGGCTCGAAAAGGCCTTAAACGAGTAATGGCCGGAAAAGACCTTAAACTAGCCCATAGCCTAGAAAGGCCTAAAAATATCACTTCTTACATTGCTTTCATTTAATTCATGCATTTTAACTTTGTTTACGATAGGTGCTACTTGATGTTTTTTTCTAGTTAATTTCTTATAGGATCTTGTAGGCACACAACATGACTATGCATGTAACCCTGCACCCCACATAAGCAAGGTAAGCACTTGTTTGTCATGATGTAAAAAAATGGCACAACATCCATAGTATGCTATGAATATAAACTAGCACAGATCATCCTTGGGTCATGATGTTAAATTGGCACAACACCCATGGTCCACTACAATGTTAAACTAGTATCTAGTAGTCTGCTAGGACTATAAACTAGCATATCATGATATACCAGGACCTTAAACTAGGTTCATAGTCTACCAAGTCTTTAAATTGGCATGTTTCTAATTTTTTGGACCTCCTACCATTGGTGAAATATTTTAGGCACTAATAGCATCATCACCCCCCACCATTCTATTGATATTTTAAAGTAGTTTCCATTAGCATGGCCTTCTAAGAACTCATAGCATCAATGCCTTGGCACTTTCACTAGCTTCTTGAGCACTTGCAACTGGCACAAAATTTAATACATTTGTAGCATCTTCACCTATATCATTTGTAGCATCTTCACATCCAAAAGTTGCAGCATCTTCACATTTGGCATTTGCACTTACATTTCACATTTTATGGTTTTCTTGTCTTCTAAGAGTTGTATTGCAGGATGAAGCTATGGAGGCGATCATGCAAAGATGCATCTCATCGTTGCAACAAGTCGCCACATTGCTCCAACATGCATGATTGGCCTAGTTAAGCCAATCAAGAGTGCACATCCCACTCATCCCATTACAACCTATGTACATCCACTCCTTTATCCCAATATCCTCTCATCCCCTACATACTCACAATTGCACATCCCTTTCATGCATACACATTCTTACACACATGGCATTCTCTTCATGTTAATTGTAGAACCCATGGTGGACATAATGCAACTTGTTCTATGGGGAGCCTCTATTAGCTGGTCAAAGCCCAAGCAAATATAATAGAACTCATCCCTGGGAGGAAACACTTGTCCTACATACATAACACAGTTGCATCAAAATAAAGCCCGTATATTCAATGGTTAATTTTCAACTAGAATTCACCAGTAAGCTAAACCCAATGGGAGTTTGGATCAAAGGAAAGAAAACAAAAAGAAAATTTCAAAAAAGAGAAAAATATGAAAAAGGGGAAAAAACACATTCCAAGCAAATTGAGAGTGTTTTAATTTTGTAATTGGCCTAGCCTTGGATCAACCTTAACTCTCTCATGAGCACTCTAGCAAGAGGTTAATGTTTTAGGGGGCAAACCGCTTTATGCCATGGTCACCATCAGTTGTGCTAAATTTGCATCTTGCATCAAGATACACTATTTGCATTTTTTTCCTCTGCTTGCATTTCATCTCCCTAGCACATTACCTACACACTTTTCCCCAACATACTCTTATCCATAGCACTCTTGAACATGGTGGAATGACACTCGATCTGGTATTGACGAGTAATGTTGGTGTCATGTCTACTATGGTGTTTTTACAATTTTTTATTGATGTCTTTTAGGCCACTCCTCTAGACATCAATAAAGAGGGACCATTGAAACAACACAAAATTTTGATTCTTAGCATCTCAACTACAAATTTGGCTAGGTATTCAAATGGTTGCACTTTGCCCAAATTTTTCTAAGTGTTGAGTGTAGTCATCTACAATTGCTAGATTTACAAAATTTTCTAGGAGTCAGAATGATGAGAATTTTTGTAATTTATCTAAGTGTCAAAAGTTGGCAAATATTTCTAAATGTTGGTGCTACACTTCATAGCATATCTAGTATAGCATGCATGAAGGCATGTTTTGCAAAAATTTTCTAAGTGTCAACAATAGTTGCATGAAAATTTTTTTAAGTACTATGCTATCATCCCATTTCCCCTACTACACTCTAAAGCATAGCTAGCAAGGGATAGTAGTTTTGCAAACTTTTTTCTAACTATTGAGTTACACATCCCATGCGTAACATAGGATAGGTGTAGCAAGTTGTAGAATTTTTTAAGTGTTGTGTTATGCTCCCATTTCCCTTGCTACGCTCTAGAGTGTAGCCAGCATAGCATAAAAAAATATTGTAAATTTCATGAAAATTTGGCTACATGTCCCTATTATGCTCGCCAATGTAGCCAACGTAACCAATGTGAAACATCAAAATTTTGTAGATTTTCACTAAGTATTGTGTTATGCTCTAGAGCATAGCTAGCTTGACACTAGAGGAAAGCTTTTGATAGCCTCTAAAAGCCTCCAAAGCTCAGCATCAATCTTCACCTTAGCTCTAGCACTCCTTCAACAAGTAAGATCAGCAATTTGCATTTCTATTACACTCCCTGTTTGCCCTAAATTACATCTATAGTCTAGAGCGTAATGAGCATTGTAGCTAGTTTTTTGTGTTCCACATGTAACATGGGATGAGTATTGTAGCCAGAGTTAGAAAATTTTTAAACTTTTTCTAGTCACATCTAGACTTAGAAATTTTTTAAAATTTTTCTTGTGGTCCCACATATTGCACTACCATGTGGCACATGATCCACATTTTTGGCTAACACTAGCCCTATAAATACCCCTATGCCCCAATGTTTCATGGGGTTGGCTTCCATTTTTCACTAGTTGGGTAGTATGCACTTTCATTTGGCATTTGGCATTTTGGTGTCTTGGCACTTAGCTCCATGGTCGAACAAGACCTAGAGCACACCACATTGACAAAGAGGTAGAGTTGCACATCATGGCCCACTACAACCCTATTGTAGCCTTGCAAAACATCACATAGTATACTATGGTGACCAACCTAGTAGGCATAGTTCATCACAACGAGCACCAAACTTCATTTTTTGACACTATCAAGACTATGACTATGCTCCCATTGCACCTATTGTACACTATGTACCTTTTGAGACTCTTTTGAAATTAGCTACACTCACCCTTTTGGGGTGGTGCAATTCTCTTCTCAAATTTTATTGTATTTCTCAAGAATTTCTCTTTGATATTTAATGTAACACTTATATTTTCTTAGTTTTTCATACATATTTACATGTTTACATCACCATTCGTAGGCTAGGAAACTTCATTACACTCTAGCTTAGTCGGACTTGATGCCCATGTGTAACACAGTATAAACCCTTCTCACACATGGATGTTTTAATACTACATAAGTCCCTATCTGATTGACAAGACTATTTAGGGAACTTTATTTTCATTTTTATAGCACAACCCTCACACAAACTTGGGGTTAGGCTATATGCTAGCAGACCTCTCAGTGTTCTTGCCACCGATTATTTTGTATGTCACACCTATCACCCCCAAGCGAATGATCGAGTAGAGGTAACCAACTAAGAGATCACAAAAATACTAAGATAGACCATTAGAAAATATAGGAAAGATTAGAGTATAAAACTTAACAATAACCTTTGGGCTTATTGTTCAACATAGAAACTTCCTATTGGCTACTCTCCCTACGATTTGGTGTATGAAAAACTTCCAACACTTCCAATTCAATCCAAGTTTCGTACACTCTTAATAGCCTATGATCTAAATCTTGACCTAAGTCTAACACAAAAAGAAAGATTGGTCAACTTGAATGTGCTAGATGAAAATCAATTAGTGGCCCTATCTTTGAACAAGGTGGATAAAGCATTCAACAAGAAATGTCATGACATCAAAATAAGAAAAGTAAAACATCAACCAGGAGATAAGGTTCTCTATTAGAACCTCACACATGTATCCCAAAATGCAAGATTTCAAACATTGTTGGAGGGACCTTATATAATTGATTAAACCTTTCTCTCTAGGACTATGTTAATCTACAAGCCCGAAAGTCCAAATAAAAAGTAGTTGATCAACATCCAACAAGTAAAATCGTTCCTCGAGCCAAGATAGGGCAATGCAACTACCACCTTAATGGATAGACAACCACATTCCATTTTCCAAATCTCCTCCTTCAAACTTAGTCATGTGGGAGATATCCATCTGTGCTAACAATCCATATGACTTTTCAATTTTTCTACTTTTCTACTTTTTATTTTTAAGATTTTTGATTTTTACAAATTATTTGTTTTACAAATTATAGGTTTTTAGATTTTTCTACTTTTACATCATCATTAGTACCTTTGAGCCTTTATTGACTATTTTACACTTTCTTGTATATTTTATTTATTTTGTTTTATTT
This sequence comes from Gnetum montanum, assembly GCA_015680685.1. Taxonomy (NCBI): domain Eukaryota; kingdom Viridiplantae; phylum Streptophyta; class Gnetopsida; order Gnetales; family Gnetaceae; genus Gnetum; species Gnetum montanum. The sequence goes on from MNCI01036913.1 coordinate 1,988,077, forward strand.
TTTTATTTTTTTGAGTGTGAATTTTAATCATTTTTTCCAATAAAAGTGTTTTATTGCCATAAGACACAATGTCGCTATCATTGTTTACTAATAATGGTTTGTGCTTAATGTTGTGATTATTGATGTCTAGTTTCTATTTTTGAATTTTAATGTCTGATGCCTATGACATGGTTTATTTTTCATGGAATAGGTAGTGAGTCCATGTCATTTGCCCATCCAATAAACTCTATGATTTTTCTTATTCTAGGAATTTGAGGTCTCTTCCATTAAAAAAATCTTTAATCAATCAATGACCTCAATAGTTCTAGAATTAGGAAGGATTCAAAGGCTTGTAAAGGGTGTGACCTCAAGGGAACTCAATACTCTTTGTACTATTCTACTTGCTTGGATGCTTGAGTGTTTTTCACAGACTTTTTACCATTCCATTTCCACCACTAATAGGAAGTCAAATAAAGTCTTTGAATAGTGTGGTTCCTATCCAAAAATTCAAAAAAAATGATGATGGAAATTCAAAGTACATTCTTTAGGAAAATAAATAGGCTACAAGCACAAGTTATGGGACTGGAAAGAGATGCATCCATGGCTAAAGGTCCACTCTAAGTAAGTCCCTCTTTCACTTCCTTTTTCTCTCTTTTCTTCTCTTTATGGAATGGTGGTTGTTTTGTGGAAGCACTCTCATGTCTTGTGTAGGTGGACTGGTCTTAGAGTGGTGATGCAAAGTAATTAAAAGTAAGTAGTGTTGGTCTAGACTAAGGATGGATCTTCTTAGGTCATTTTAAACACAAATGCTATAAGGGACTTCTTATGATCTCAATTTGGGATTCCATTCCACCTTGTCCATTATCCATCCATGCTACCATAACTCACCTCATTGTTGGGTTCTATGTTATGTTCTATGTCTTGGTTTGCTATGTTTGAATTCTTGGATAGATTCTTTTTGGTTGGTCCTTAACATGTCATGATCATTAATCAGCTAAGGGTTTCACAAACTCCTTAGTTAAGGTTATACAAGGGAAACAAGGACATGAGCATACTATGGGGAGGACCACTTTTGTATCTCTTGGTTTGGTTAGCTAAGGTTCCTTACCTTAGACATTGCTACAATCCTATATTTCACATATTCCACTATGTACTTCGCTCAATTCTTCTTAAGCTTCTATTTCATTCATACCCCAAATCATTTTTCTTTATTTTCCAAATTTATGAGCTCCAACATCCTCTTCTCATATTTTCATACTCTTCATGGCCTTTTGATCATAATTTCATTCAAAAGCTGTTTGTATTCTACATGTTTGACCAATGTTAATGGTCATCTATGGTGGTCAAAAACTACATCAATAAGGCCTCATTGACATAACCAACAACATTAATGAGGCCTTGTCAATGCAGCACAAAAATCCTATATATACCACTATAAAAATAGAAATTTTTATCATTTTCCTCATAACACACGGGGAGTTTTTACCATTTTTTAGATCCCAAAACCTTCTAGAGCCTATAACTTCCCAACCGTTTATCCAAATCACTCCATTCTTTGATCCTATAGTTACTGGAGGTAAGATCTTTATCATGGGGGTTGCAAACCTTATGGTTTTTGATGAAAACTTTTGAAAATTTTCCTAACTCCACCAAAGGATTAATAACCTTAACAATATACAAACATCAATTTTTTTGAGAGTTAACCCTTTCAACAACCTACAGGATGATTTATTAACAATAACATATAAATAAAATAGTGATTAAAGTAATTAAATCAACCATAATCACAACTTAGCCAAGTGTAACTATTGTAAGAGATAAAGGTATTTCAATTACTTCATGTTACACAATGATTGCTAATCTATGATATTATTGTGATTACAAATGGCACTAAGACAAAAATGCCCATAGGAAGGAGAACCCTCTCAACAAAGGAAGAAATGGCACAAAGCTGAAAGGGGCCAATAAAAACAAGTTCAAGACCTACTAGAGGCAACCCATGCAATAGGACCTCTTCGTGAGGAGCTTGAAGTTGAATATATTTGATATATTCTAGAAGAAGAAGTGAAATTGAGCAATCATAGTGAGAAGAACTAGGACCTATGCCTAGCCTTAAAGTTTCTTTAACTCAAGGTTGCCTTGACATCATTAGGTTCCAAGAGATTCAATGCTTAATCCTCTACAAAATAAAATTCAAGCCATTTCTAGAGAAAGCTCCAGCAGAATTCAAAACATAATCACAAACCTCTCCCATGTGCCCAATCATCACATCTAGTGGAAAATGGTACATGGAAGAGACATATCTCTTTTGGAACAATAAAAGACCAAGGTCCATAGTGAAAATCAAGGATATTCAAGTTTCCTACTTAGATAAGGTTATAACACAAGAATTAGGGTTTCCTAATATTGGGACATATATGGTAGAGCTATAAACAAAAGGTGATTCTAAGGCCAAAAAGTAGTGGACTCAATGGTGTTACATGGTTGACTATAAGGAGTATGACATGCTCACACTGATAGAACACATTTACTTTAAAATTATAACTTATCACTGCAATCCAATGGTGAGGCCTAGAAAGGTGACTGCATTTTCCACCTAAGCATGTGCTACTCTAAGTGGGAGATTTCCTATTAGCCTTTTACAATTAATCTATTTGGAGATCAAAAAATGTTTTAAGGAAAATGAATGTATAAGGAAAACCCTACATTTTTCATGCCTTATCTAGAAACTTTGCAAGAGGATAGGAATCATCTACTACACCAATGACATAATCTGGCATGCTCCTTTGGCCTTGTGGTCTGAAATTATGAAAGAGAAGACACCTACTACAACTTAAGAAGAGGAGTAGCTACCATCTCCACCACCTACTAAAGAAACAATGTTGGAGGCCCATGTAACCATTGAGCACTTGCACAAAATCTAAGAGTAGCTTTTGTGTGAGCAAGAGCAGCTCTTGTGTGAGTGAGCAACTTGTAGGGATTAGTACTGCAGACCCATCTTTGTATCGACTAACAAAGAGTCACCTTAATGAGGTAACTTGAAAAATTAGCTAGATGGAAAGGAGTGAACCAATATTCTTTTCCTAACAAATGTAGTTGTCTATGAGCTTTGATCCCAATGCTCTAGAGGTGATGATGTCATTATTACAACATCATTTATTTCCGAAAATCTTTGGGAATGCAACCTCCTTCTTGGTGTGTTTGGAGGAAGGTGAAGGGACCATTGTACTAGTGATGCAACACTAAGGGAAAGACACTGCAACTGAAGTAGTTGCTAATCATATCATTAAAGAACTCAATTCACCTACTATGTTTGTACGAAACGTATCTACACTTTGAGATGTGTAGATGTCCACAAGCATAGTCAACAAAAAATTGAATGTAGCCTAGCATGAAGAATTGTTGGATCAACTAGTGGGGACTAGGAAATTAATTTCAAATATCTTTGATTTTCTGAATAACATCACAATAACCACATCAGGGCTATTGGAAGCAAAGGAAAAATGCATCATTTTGAAGGGGCAGGTTGAAATGGCTCAAGAACAAAATCAATGCTTGGCCATAGAATTTGCTAAATTATGTGCCTATGTTTCTGATCATACACCCCTCAACCCAACAATAACTAGAGATGAAGCTTTCCAATAGCTTCAAGAATGATTCAAGAAGGTTGGAGAGGAAGTAGTGAGGGCCATCTTTAGCCAATTTGTAGTAGAGGAAAAAACATATTCAGTTTAGAAGAACTTGGCTCAGATGCACTAGAAGAATGAAGCACTGATTATAGAAAATCATCGACTACATAATGTTGATGCCCAAAAATAAAAAATGCAAGAATTCATTCATCAAAAATAGGAGAAAATTTCTAGGATAAATATCAAATTAAGGAAATTGACCACAAAAAATTAGAATATATGTATGGAAGAAGTTTGTACCTTACGCCAGAAATCTTCTATTGAGATTACCATCTAGAAACATGAAGCTTTGAATCTTGAAAGATTGAAAAATCACTATAGAGACTAGGTTGACTTGTAGAAGGAAATAAATGAGAAGCATATTCACATAACAAAGGTAAAAATAAATGAAGCTCTCTAGTGACTTCAATAAGAAAAATAAGTTTAACAATCCAGCATCTCTGTTAATGGTTTTCTGCTTCTGCAAGTTTGGATTGGACTTTCACTATTGACTTTGATAATATATATATATATATATATATATCCTATGCACCGACATTTTGTACATGATTTATTTAGAATTATCTCCGTACAAAGACCAATTTCAAGATTTTTTAGGGCAAACCACTCCAAATATAAATATATATAAATATCTTTATGGAAGGCACTCACACATCTTTCTAAGAGCAGATCTATGAAAAAGGAACACTAAACGTAGAATGCAACTTAAATCGTTATATTTTACATTTATCGTAAAAAACTTAGATCACAATGAATCAAATTCCAAACTTCATAGATTTTAAACTTGAGAACTTGAGCGTGTTAAGTTTCATTTGTTATCCTGAACAAAAACTAACGATAAACATTGTACCCAAGTCTATGTAACATAACAGACAAAATTGCATGACAAAATTGCACATCCTATTAGCATCGGCTTTAATGGTTTTTTTTTGTTTGGTTTTGTTTTGATTTTTTTTCTTTTTTTCTTTTGAAGCAAGGGAAGGGTTGGGTTGCTATAATAATACCTACTAACATAGTTACCAACGCTTCATGTATCCATATATCAATGTATATGTAACTTGCTAAACAAAAGGATTTTTGTAAGGCTACATTGTTATCACACTCAGAGGCAAGAAAGAGCTATAATGTTAAATATGTTATAAGTTGTTGATTAAACTATTAATGTAAATGTCCATAATGGCTTAACCAATCAACCACCAACTTTAGTTTTATTGGAGGGTGTAACATAGGTACACCCTACGATATATAGTTCAACTAATGCTTTATAACTCAGAAGTGCATAACAAAATCAAACCTATGACTTAGAGCTTTCAAATCAAAAGTCTTACTACTAGGTTAACATTATTCAATTCCAATAGTGATCTCTATTGAACCATAAGTTATTTGGCATACCAATTGAGGCTATAAATAAACCAAGAAGATGTTAAACAATTATGCTTCAAGAAAACTTTTTTAAAAAGAAATATGTATGCTTTTAAAATTTTCATAGTGTCCTTATCAATTTGGCAGTGTACCCAATTTTTATACTAAGTGAAAGTAACATGGGTAGTGTCTAGGCTTATCTTTTAAAATATTATTTGAGGCAAGGGGTTAGTGAAACCTCAAAATAATTGTAATATAGGCACACCCTAAGATATCTAGTCCAATTAGAACTTTATAACTCAACATTGCCCACCAAAATTGAACCCATGACTTAAGCTTTTAAATCAAGAGTCTTACCACTATGCTAACACCCCATTGTTTCCCATACAACATTGCTTATCAATTATCAAATATGATGACCCTTTTTGTTCCTAGTTAGGACACTTATCTCTTGGTTAGGAGATGGTGGGTCCAATTCTTGCCTACATTTCCAACTGTGGCAATAATGGAGCAACTTTGTCATTGGACCCTTTTCATTTATGAGTCACATTTACTCTGTTGTGTGAGTTGGGGTTGTACTATTAGCCCTAAGTTTTAGAAATTGACCCTTGAGGTGAATACATTACCTCATGAATGGAAAGTTCATTCAGAGGTAAGTCTTCATTTACTAGGATTGATGTCAACATACGTACTAGGGCTTCGCGATGAGTTTGAGAAGTTAACATTAGATCATATAGACTTAATGAAGTTTTTTTCTATTTAAGTGCCTACGTAACCTCTATTAGGGTAGTTTTAGGCCATTTCGGGCCATCCATAGTTTTAGGCCATTTTGAGCCGTGTGTATGTGGTGAAGGGATAGCGTAAATGTCACTAAGTAGCCAATTTTAAGCCTTGGTCGGTTGTGATTAGTTTAAGGCCATTTCGGTCCTTGAGTAGTTTTAAGCCATTTCAAGCCATGGGTAGCACACATGATTAATTTTAGATAAAGTTAAGAGTGACAAAGATAACTAGTAGGAGCGTAAAAACATAAGTGTAAATGAGAACAGTTGGTGCAAGTGTAAAAATAAGCCTAAGCGTAATATGAGCATAGCTGGTGGATGTGTAAAAATAAGCCTAAGCATAAAATAAGCATAGCTAGTGGATGCAAAGGTGGGATAGCATGATAAGATAAAACATGCATAAACTATACGGTAATTAGATGACCCGGTTTACTGGCCAACCCTGTAATTCTTTCTTGATCACTTTTATTTTTGGTGACACATAAAGACAAGGGGATTTACCATCCTTTTCCTTCACATCACACTCCTCTTCTAGGAATGGTAACTCGGCCCAAGTTAGGTTGTCATCAACCATTGTTTTGTCTTGTTCAAGTATTCGAATAGGGGACTGATCTTCAGACATTTTGATTTCCGACCCTTGCTCCATTTCTATGTTATTAACAGCTTGAGGGGTTATTTCATCACCATGGATAACCACCTCTCCTCCTACGTAGGGCAGATGGATCTCCTGATGTATAGGCGATGAAACTGCCCTTAGTTGAGCCAACCAAGATCTCCCCAAGATCAAGTTGAAGCCATGCATCTCTTCAACAATAATAAAGGTTGCGTCTGTGGGGAATTTCTCCCCCACTACAAAGTTGATGTGCATAGTGCCTTTGACTTGCACTCATGCCCTGTTGAACAACTTTAAACACAACGTGGTGGTAGGACTGATCTGATCGATCAAACCTAGCTTATCCACTATGGAGTAGGGGATGACATTAGCGGCTGCCCCATCATCCACATGTACCCTCCAAATTCGGTGTTGACCAACCAGAATGGTGATGAACATGGACGCCATTGTCACATGACCCTTTTCTAGGTCATCCTTAATGGATTCATTGTGAAAGGTCAACAAGGAAGGCCCTGGTTTCTCAGCTGTGAGAGGAAGCATAATGGAATGAATCGCTTCTTCATCAGTGGGAAGGCCTTCATCCATAGGTATGGATGTTAGCATGCAAACCATAGCCTCACGATGCTTTTGTGACATCATGAGTAAGTCATAAAGGCTCAAAGTTGTATTTTTTTGTTTTAGAGCCTATTTGACTTGTGTAAAGGCGTCGAAGAGATCCTGCTCACGATCTAGTTACTTATCACCCTTTTCCTCTTCCATTCACCCTAGGAGATGAATTTCTTGGGGAGGATTGATATTTGGTCGAGGGCTATGCTTCTTCCTGCTAGGAGTAGATGGTTGTGTTTGCTTAACTTCGTCATCTTTAGAAAATGGGGCCAAGGGTACATAGGTGAGGGGTTTAGGCTGGGGAAACCCCAGCGTAAGATGATTCTTGGTCGTACTGGTTGTCTTACCTCCTTCTCCTTTTCCATTAAATTGGGATTGGGAGTTTGACTTGGAGGTTTGCCCTTGTGTAGGAAGGACTATCGATGGTTTTGGCACCCTGATGACAAAGGGGACCTTAGGCGTAGGTGCGGGCTGGGCCACGACTTTACCGTCAATGGGTTGTCAAGAGTTTGTCTAAGAAGGGGCTCGAAGGATAAAAGGTTGTCATGGAGCATCACTTGTCAATGCTATTAAATCCATTGTTCAGGGAGAATGAGGATGCATTTGTGGCACGAAAGGTTGTTTTGGCTATGCTTGATTATCGCCCTCTTCTCCTACCACGTTAATTGTGGACCCTACGCTATTTGCATTTAACGGGTCATGGTACACATGTAGGGATTTGTTTTCCAAGCGAGCTGGACTACTGCTGTCCAAGATCAGGTTACCTTGATCAATCATATGTTGAATGTCATCTTTCAACACCCATCAGTAATCTGTGTCATGACTGCACAATTGATGATAGTCGCAGAATCGGTCTAGCGTAAAGTTCTTGGGAACGGGTGGTTCATTAGGTTGTGCCAAGGAGGGGTTCTTGAGTAACTCACAATGGTGCCTGTGACATTTCAGGGCCTCCTCGAACATCGTCTTGTGTCGGATGTGACTAGTTCCTAATAATTTCTTCAGAAGTTCTGAAGGCTTCATAGGTAGAGTTGTGTAATTTAAGCGGTCCTTACGCTCAAATTTTGGCCTCGGTTGTGGGGGTGTTTTGGGGGCGGAAGGAGCTTTTTGATTGGTTCCACCTAAGCTAGTTGTCGGCTTGGCTGGCTCCGTAGTAGTTTTCTTGCTATTGTTGTTCTTTTTCTTAGCCCCTTCAACAACCGCCACAACTGTAGTCATCATGGCTTTGCCTTTGTCCTTACCCTTGCTATGGGCATTTTTGTAGACCACATACACCAGATCTTTACTATCCTCTGCCGCATCTTGGATGCTCTTAGTCTGAGTAAAGGCTTGGCTGAGAGATGGGCCTTTACGATGGGTTCGTAGATCTCCTTCAAGGTAGCGCTCCAATGTTGTATAAACTTTTGGACCAGCTTGAGTGGGTCCTGTTTAACTTCCATGAGCTGGTCCAATGTGACTTCTGGCTTCAAGTTGTATTTGAATTGGGTTAATAGCTCTTCCAAGGTTGAGATGGAAGCGTGTGGAAGTGCTTGATACTAGTCCAAAGTTTTACCCGTTAAGGACATAGTGAAGACATGGATTATAGTATGCGGCCATTTTTGCAACAATAAGGACTCTCACCTGAAAGTGATGAGCTGGGCATTGGGATAGCTTTCCCCATTGTATTTTGTGAAATGGGGAATGGGCATCCCAGGTGGCAACAACAAGACTGGGACTGCTAGGCTAATAGGATCTTCATGGTAGAAATCCATGACTTGTACCATGTCAGAGCCAGCAACCTTGAGACGCTTGACCTCTTCTATAAGGATTTGGATGACCTGGAAGGCTTGGACCAGACCCGTTGATGATGAGGTCGTTTGTGGAGTGGAAGGAGGAGCCACACTGGGTGGCGGCACAGAGGCAACAACTTGGCCGATGGTCGATGCTATCGGGATAGTCCCTATAGGCAATGTTACTTGTGGCATCCACCATCCGGTGGTTGGTGTAGATGGGGGAACCACCATTAGCTATGCTATTGGGTATGCTATTTGTGTAGCCGAGGGCATGGGCAGTGATCCTACAACTGGGTTTAGCACTTGCAGGACATGGCCTTGAAGGTGGGGATGGTGGTGCATTTATGCAAAATGCGCAATAAGAGACATGTTGGGAGCCTACCTTGCTATGGTGGCAAGCCCTGCCATGTGAATCGGGAGCGTAGTTGACATTCTAGGTATCGCGTGCACATGCAGTGGCACATGCATAGGCACACGATGAGGTGGGTTAGGTAATCGCGCTTGTTGAGGAATGATCTGTGATGGACCATCACTTGGGAAGATAGTTGAAAAGAGAAAATGTAAAAATAGTGAATACGGGACTCGATCGGTGTTAGATAACATCAAAGGTATGGTGACCATGAACAATGGATTTACACAAGACATTGTGGAGGGAGGGGCCATGGTGAAATTGGCATGACTATCTCCCTTAGAGTGAGATTCTAGATCATCTTATCTGTCATGAAGCATTTCATCATGGAGCAAGGCCTTTAGTTGTTCTAGCGATGTCTTTGCCATCAACATTTGATCTAGGATCCAGTTCTATTGATCTGTCAGGGGTATGAAAGTGCTAGGCATAGGAATGAGTTCCTTCCCATTGCAGTACATGAACTCGTACTCTCGTTTTTCCTCGAGTTCTTGTGGATACATAGGAAAGTTTACCACTAACTTAGCACAAAGGAAATTGTAGATTTCTCTACGTTGAGCATGTCCCTTAGGCTCCTTTTTTTGTAGCCTGAGGGAGCGGCATGGTCGCACTGGACTGAGTGGTTGCTCGATCATGGGAGGCGTGACTTGCATGGTCCAAGGGTTCTCAAGGCTAGTGGTGTTAACAGCAGTAGTTGACGTAGTCATCTTTTTCGCAATTCGGAGATAATGAAGATAAAAGTAGAGATTGGAAGGACAAAGGCAAACTAAGATAATAATCAGGGCTTTTTATCTTGTAGGATTCCAAAATAATCGTCGAAGCGACCGATCTGCACCACAGAATTTCGTAAACAACCTCAGAGGTATTACGTTTACGTTGATTGACAATGGGTACAGACAGCTTACAAGACTACCCGTAAAATATGGATCGGATATGAAGGCCCTCCTTCTAGTGCCAGAAAACTTTAACGACGGCGGTCACTGGAAATACCAAACGAAAGTCCGTGTACACAATTCTAACCCTGAATCCATGCGAGGACCGTGCTGGAGATAAAAATGAATCCAAGGTGCCTTGAACGGTCTTGTCGATCAGACAGGGACTTATTTAATCAGTAAAATTTTGGTAATAATTTGATGGCAAAATGAAGATTCTTTATAAGACGATGCAATATTGTTAATCCCGAAAGCAATTGAAAACAATGTAAATGATTTAGCTGAGGTTGCCAAATCCATATAACTAGGATGCAAGGGATTAGATTGTGCAAGGAATATGATCATAAGATCTGGGATTTAATTTATGAAAACAATATATTTGATACAATGATTTCAGGCAGGCTTCGGTTTGGATGAAGCACATGCTAGGAACAAGAAAGTTATCTAAAGATGAAACAAGCGAGGATCAATCTACCTTGTTCTAGCCAATCTGGGCGCAAAGAAGTCAAACTCGGGGGAGAATATTCGGTAGCCGATTGTTTCTGATCAAGAGTTGTTGCCAATCACCTCTGATGTTCTCACGATCACTGATTCTCTTTTGCTCTTTTGCCAACCTTGAAAGAGAAAAGTTTTGCCAACTTGAGCAATTAAAATTCTTTACTTGAGCTTCCATCCTCGATGAACTTTACCACAATAATGAGCAGCAACTTTATCTATTCTATTTTCTATGTATTTTCTATTCCTAATTTTGCCTATTTAATTCCGAAATTAATGTTGATTTATTCCCATTTTTTTTATCCACCCTTTGTTAAGATTCTGTGATTGGATCCAGTCCGATTTTTTAATCTATGAAGTTTCCCCTTTGCTAAAGCAACTTTCACCATAAGTAAGATGTTTCTTTGTGGGTACAAAACCCTTTTTATATGTAATTGACTTAAGTGAAGCTGCCATACCTAGCCTCCAAATTCAAATTCAACCTTACATAGCCTCCAAATTCAAATTCAACCTTACACAACATTTGTATAAAATATAATGCTTTTCGTCGTTTGGAGGGGGAAACTTCTATTGACCGGCAAGCAGGGTGCTCTATTTCATAGGCCGATGGCAATTTTTCTTTTTTGGTTTACTAAAAAGTAAAAACTAAAAAAAAAATCCTATAATATATCAAACGGATTTGGAAATATGAGTACTCTGTCATATAATATATATCAAACGGATTTGGAAAACTAAAAAAAAAAATCCTATAATATATCAAACGAATCTGGAAATATGAGTTGTTCAGAACGTTAAGAAATTTTGCAAAACTTGTTTTTCGGTGAAGCCATGTACATTTGCACGGCCAGGTAAGCCAGATATTTATAAACACGACTGGTAATACACGTTCTCCTCCATTGTTTGAACTTGTCAAGATGTACCATCAAGCATGCTCCAATTCAAGGGAGAGTTTTAAACATAATTATGGTGGTTTTTTCCTCAACATGGGTTGACTTTAACGTACGCTAAAGATCTGAGGAAGATTTTCTCAGATCTCTGCAAATATCTTAAGCGATTATCTTATTTTCTTATTAATAGTATCTTCTTTTTACCTGGTAAAACCAGAGATTTGAATTCCACTGGAGAGTTGAAAGCCACTCTGTAAAAGAAATTTTCAGCAGTGCAAGTTTTGTTGCTGTTACATCAAACAGATGTTGGATAGATTAGTGTGTTTAACTACTTGGATTGAAAACAGGGAAAAAGGAATTTTAATGGAAAATAAACACAGCTATGTTGAATGTAAAAATTTAGTGAATTAAACAATGTTAATGGTTACCAGGATGAGTTTGAAATATCGTTTAAATCATCGTCAATGTAGATTTACCTGTCAAAGTAGATTTGACAATGACTTTTCCGTGGATCAGATGTATATATTTGAAATGTATAGCAGAAAGTTTCAATGCAGAATAAAACATCAGCCATGTGCTTTGATTATATGGTATATTGGCTTTTGCCATGGAAATTTTTACCGAGTAAAATAAGTTAACCAGCAAAAAGAATGTCAAAAATGTTTGTCAATGGCTCAATGTTTTTGTCCTTACATCAGATCTTATCTTTTGTCAACAGCTCTTATCTGTTTTTGAATTGATAATAAATACTTTGACTAAAAGACGACCAAAAAAAACCTATCGGTAAGTTATCACGATGGGTCAAAAATATGTTCGGCAAAAATCGTCAGTGCATACTCCAGCATTTTCGTGTGTCCTTGCATCAGATTTTATCTTATTGTAAAAAGTCCATCTGTTTTCTTTTGAACGGATAATAACCGTGGCAGAGTTGTTACCAGTTTTATTCAAATGGGTTGTTTTCATACGATGGATGATATATTGTTTTCAATTTTATGTTATCTAACATATTTTTTTAAAAAAAACAAGAAGGTGACAAGGGTTACGATGGATGATATATTGTTTTGAATTTTATGTTATCTAACATATTTTTTAAAAAAAACAAGAAGGTGACAAGGGTGACGATCCGGGTCTGTTCACAACTTCACATTCATGCTAAATATTTTAGTTGCATGTTGTATTCAGGCTGCTTACTTATTTTATTACGCACAAAAAAAAACAACATTGAAGATGATCTAAAATATATTACTAAGTACTAACTCATCCTGACAAGCATAGTTGACAGAAATTGCAGGGCCATTTTGGTTTGGTCTTCAAAAGTCGGGAAACCAGAGTAGGTGAACCAGATAAATCTGAAAAGCCTCTGGCATTTCTCACAAGATGAGGAACAACAATTTTAGGCATCGACAGCATAAAAAATTAGTGCCTTTAGTACTTTTTTATTATGAGGGGAAGCCATGATTTGTGCAATGGTTGCAAGCATAGTCTGCCAAACAACCACAGCACAGCAAAATGATACAAACCAAATCAAAGCAGATTCGATCTCAACACAACTCAAACATCAAACATCAAGGACTGGACTGGCTGTTGTGAGAATGACATAGCAAGGGTTTTTGTTATTCAAGTTGCAGAAGGAATAAGGAATCTAATAATATTGGTGGCATTTTGCAACTGCAATTTCTAACTTAAACTGTATGTCATGAAAACGTGACATCCAATACAAGTTCAAGTACCTTACGACTTAAGCTTCCACGCACGTTCCCTGTTCCTTGAAATCATCAAACTCTCTATAGATCTGATTCTTGGAACCATAAATAAAAACACCACACGCAACTTTGATTTTACGGTCGGGTTGCTGTAATCCTAAGATCATCTACTTGGTTTAGAAATAGAGATATTCTTACGTGGGCTCTTGATGATTAGCCTGTTTCTTCAATGCTCATCCTACTGAAAAAAAATACTTGCAACGATCAATAAATGCACATGGAGTTTTGATTTTCTTGCTCCATCTTTTACTCTAAAGAAATACTTTTCTTGCCAGTTGATATCGATATCGTAAGATCATGTGCTTAGGTTTCGATAAAATAATATTCTTGCTGGGCAGTTGAAAGAACTTTATTTTTCAAGAAAGTGGGTAAATGAGCAAAGACAATTGATATTCCAGTGATTCCACTATGTTGAAACTCGAGTCTTGCTATTTGCTTTGCAATTCTCACCTAAGTTCAAGGTGAAACAAGCACCTTGCTTATGCTTTATTTCTACGCATTAAAAGAATCCGATTCTTAGAAGCTAGGAATTGAGCATTCTTAATTCAAATTGTGTTTGGGTACACAAGTATATGCAAAGATTAGGGATGGGTTTGAATTAAAAAATAATAAAATATTTAAATTATATACACACACATTTTACTTTTATTAAATATTATTTTTAATTTAAAACAAATTAAAAGTATCCACAGAGAATCCTATGAGCTTCTATTCACACTCCCGATTTTGGTATGCACCATACATAGAAATTTCATGGGATTCAAGAACCTTGGCACATAGCTTTATTTAATTGATTTGGTTATATAACTTAAGATGTACTCATAGAGAAAATTATTTCCAATGATTAGGTGTTAGCTTAGTGGTAAAATTTTTTATTTTGAAGCTCTAAGTTTTGGGTTCCAATGGGGGTAAATAGATTAAAGAGAATTACTGTGCCTTAAAATAATAAAATTTTTAATGACAATAGTATAAAATTATGAAGTTAATATCATTAATTAATTAAAATTAAGTGGACTACACAATTACATGTCAAATTGGATTTTTAATAACTTGGGATCAAATGAGGTTCTATTATCAATCACAATCAAGTCTTCATGATGATAATGTGCTCAAAGGCACTAAGTTAGGGATCAAATGAGTTTTCACTCTCAATCAAGTTTTGATCTTAACTTACTATAAAATCATAAAGTTATATAATTAATTGGATTATACAATTACACGAAACATTTGTAGGCTAATAATAACTTGGGATCGAATGAGGTTCTACTATCAATCACAATATGGGCTTCATGGTGATAACGTGTTTAAAGGCACTAGGTCAAGAATCGAATGAGATTCTATTCTCAGCTAGGATTTGGTCTTTAACTAAATATGAAATGAAATGAAGCTTTATTATGTTTGAAGACCCATAGGATCTATTGAATAGATTTTATATTTTCATAAAAAATAAAGATAGGCTTTACAAATTAACCAAGCACTAATGAGGACATCAAAATAAATCCTACATTTTTTTGTTGTAACATTATAATATTATTTCAAAAGCGTAGTCATAACACAAGAAATAAACACATGTAATGCATCTTCATGGGCTCCTAATCTGCATAACCTACATATACGCTATTCTCAGGGGAGTTAAATCCATCTTTTAATTTCAATTCTAAGATGATGAGAACTTCAGTGAAACTTTTTTATAGCATTTCAATACTTGATTAGAATAATAGATAAGAGATAGTGAGCTTCAACATCTAGTTTATTAGATCTAATATGGTGTAAATCAAATTATTTCTTACCTTTTACATTAGACCACATATGTGTTAAAACCTTTTGCTTGACTAGTTGGCAAATATGCTTAGGATTGTGCTACACATCCTCACAAGAGATATTCCATTTTCTCAACCATTACATCCCTTGAAAATACCAACCAAGGTCTTCAAAATGCTCAAGAACTACTTTAGAGAATTTGTCTTGCCTTAAGATATGCAATCTATGAGTGTGTGATGAGAGTCAAAGTGTCACGTCAATGGACCCCCGTTGATGTGGCCTCATTGATAGGTCCTCATCAACGTGGCCCCATTTACATGGTGTTGCTTCATCGATGTGAACCATTTATGTGGTGTTGCCCCATCAACGAGGTCATGTCAACATAGTAATCGTTGCATCTATGGGGCCTCATCAACATAACTCTCCAATAAAATCTATAAATACGCACTCACCAACTGTGTTTATGGGGATGTCTTGTCATAGTAGTGTTGATGCATAAATTTTGGTCACACCAACACCAAGAAAGAAACTCATTTTAGGAGACTATTGCCTAGGGTGCCTCCCATATGGGTATGAAAACCCAAGAATAGTCTCAACTGGAGAGGGCTACGTGGCCTTTTGTAAATAATAAACTAGAAATAAATCTAGAATTTAAAGTAAATAATTATCTTCAATACAATAAGTAATTAAAGAACTGAATTTTCCCTGGTCCCATTGACACTGTTGGTCCATGACTATCGATGGTATCCACTGCTGAGCAGGAAGACCGTAATCACCATGAGAGAGGGAGAGAGAGAGAGAGAGACTACCCACTGCAGTCCGCATAGGGCAGTAACTGCACTTCTTAAAGCTTGCACCGCCTGCCACCTTTTGTGCACCACTGTAGAGAGGAAGATTGTCCACCTACGTCTGCACCATTGAGGCAAGCTCTTGCCATCGTTAAGAAGACCCACAAGGATCCAATTTTGAGCTACTAGCTCCTGCCTTGGACCCTCTTGAAGATCAACTAGAAGACTGTAAAGAAAAGAAAAGAAAAGAGGAAATTGTTGCTTAGTGGAGAGGAAGCTACCTCTCCAAACTAATAGCCAGAGCCCCTCCGATTGATAGCCAGAGCCTGTTTCAGACTCCCTCCCATAAGAAGAGCCCCCCCTATAGACTCCATTTTATAGCTACTATGACCATTCATAATGATGTCTATGTTTCATGTAACGACTACAGAAACCACCACCACTTCTTATGTAATAACGCACACATTCTCCAAGTAAGTGCCCACTTATGTCCATAGCCATCGTAACTTCCGAAACGTCTGCTACTAATGACCATAACCACCATCATTAATGACCGTAATCGTCGTAACTTCTGAAACGTTTGCCATTAATGTCCATAACCACTACCATCAATGACCACCAGCTGACAATTTAAATTCACACTACTTGCATGATTTTTATTGTGGCTATTAAGAGAGAGAAATAGAGACATTGATAATCATGGCCCCATGCGAGCATGGGAGTGTTGACATCAACACTTAGCCCCCAAACTTTTAATTACATGCCAATGCAAGGAACAAGACCACAAAAATTTTAAAATGATGCAATAGATAGGGAATTACAAACATCACAAAACAAGCAAATGGAAACTTAAAAGTAAACTAAACATGATTAAAATAACCATATAATCAAAAGAGAACTAAACATGGGCCACCTAAACCACACCATATTATTTAATTAAACTCTAAATATATAATTTTATTTATTTTAACTACATACATTTATATATAATTAAAAAATATAATTATGATTTCTTTCCTAATCTTCTTACAAAGTAAAAGCCAACACTTTGAGCACAAAACCCATACTAAACTTAATGAGGACGACAAGCTCACATTAGATCGTGGCTAGCCATAACTTTCAGATTTTTCCTTGGAAACATTTTTTTTTTTTTTTTTGAAAATAGGTTCAAAAGGGGAAATGAAGGTTAGGGTTAGGATAGCTCTCGAATCCCATCACACTTAAGAATTTATTACACTACCAATGAACATGGTCCTCATTCCCTTTTTTTTTTCTTGAGGAAACTTTGCCCATGGTGTACTTCATTCTTAAGGTAGGAATTCCAACACGAGTCTGGCTAATTAGCTACACTACCAATGAACACAGCCCTTTCGAAACTTTGTCCATGGTGCAGTTCAACCCTCATGTATGTGCCTTTAATTATGATTTGAAAGGATCCCGTTGTTCACAGGGTAACCATGGATCATCACAGTTGAGGGCTAGGGCTTATGAGAGGGAAAATGGGGTCTTCCAAGGTCACCTAGTGATTATGGCTAACCACTCTCCAACATCACCTATCCTACACTCACATGATCATGATGATTACATGATAAGTTATCACAAATCTCATGCTCCATAATCCAACATAACTATAGAAACTAAAACCTTGAAAAAGACTGGGAAGAATCAAAGCATTATTGAAATATATAGTATAAAAGAGATTTTATGTAATAGTACTAGGAAATATTATATAAAGGATTATACTCACATTATTTTTGAATGGTGTCGTGATGACCCAACACCTAGTAACTCAAAAGATCATAATGATTACTAAAATCTTATGCAAAGCAAAAATCAAAACAATATGCCAAGAAATAAATGATGGAAATGCAAAGAAAATATGCAAATGCAACTATATACAAATGAAATGCATGACGAAGAGGAAGAAAACATGCAACTAAGAATCTACTAGGTGTCCACGTGGGGCACCTAAGTAGAAATGCTTTGGATGGAATGCATTAAAATTTCTAGGTAACCTATGTCCTTGCACATTAGCCACGTGGGCCAATGATGTCTTTAACTCCGAATGGGCCTAACCAAATAGGAGAGAACTTACCTTGAAGATTTTCTCGATCACATGTTCTATCTTTTTCCAAGACTAGCTTTCCTATCGTAAAGACTTCACCAACGTACTTCTTGTTAAGACATTTTTTAACAATTTGTTAATGCTTAGGATTACGAAAATCAAGACCTAATCTTAACTTGCTTGATCATTTTCTATAAATTTTTTCTTAGACATAAGTTTCAATGATAGGTCTAGGTCTTGGTGGGTCATTGGATATAGCCTTTCCAGGAGAATGTTCCACATATGTGTCATTAAAATTTAGCACATCTTCAAATTTTTTAAGAGGTAGGGCCTTATTTATATCTTTATCTTCCCCTAAAGGTGGTGGATTACTCAAATGAAATCCATCGTGTTGTTGATAAGGCAAGGTTTCTCCATAGCTTTCTTCACCTTCTCTAGAATTTTGATAGGATTGGGTGGAACCTATATGAGAGACAAGATTTATTTTTATAGTTTCATTCACATAGTCATTTACAACATTTTCACTACACTCAACCTCAATAATCCCAACATAAATATTAGTGTTTTGATCTTCCAAAAATTGATTTTGTTGATCCAATGTTGTAACTACTTGTTTGTAGAAGGGTTCTCAAGGTATAGTCATGTACTCAGATTTTCCTTTGATTGGGATTAATAGCTATGAGAAATCTAACCTAAATAAGCCCCCAAACTTGGCTCCAAAAGTTCTAGATAAGAACACGCCATAGGTGGGCAACATGTCAACTACTAGGATATTAGTGTAACATGTGAACGTAGGGTATTGTTTAAGTTGCACCTTCACTACTTTCAATGATCCTACTATAGGTACGTTGGATCCATCAAGTTGAATCACATTTTTCATTTGTGGTATCATTTGTGCTCCTAAAGTCTTACATACCTCAAGTGGCATGACACTGATAGTCACTCCAGAATCCATCAAACAACTGTGAACATTCTTTCCTAAAATAATCAGAGTTGTAAGGAAAGGAGGTTTCTCTTTCTTGCTCATCATGGAATTGTTTACATTTTGTATTAATAATGTGTTAGGAATTTCTATGAAGTGAACTTGCCTTTTAGGGGTTGGGGTTATTTCTTTTCTAATTTCAAGTGTATGAACTATCTCTTGAACTACCTCTTTCATTTTGTTAAATTGTAAAAGGTCATACATTGAGATGTTAGCTTTGGTTTTCTTCAAATCCTCAACTAGATCATAAGTCTTAGGTATTCTTTTGACTTCTTGTTAAGGTGGAGTTCTTATAAGAAGAGGAGGGGAGTTTGCTTGTTGTGGGGCATTTACTTGTGATGACCTGATTTGGTTCTTTACATTGCTAGGAACTCTCCTATTTGGAGGAGTGTAAGGGTCATTCCTATTTTGCGATTGTGTGTTGTTCATGATGTCACTAAGTTTACGATAGTGAGCGTTATGTGGGTTGGGGTTGCTTACCATAACTTGCTCCAATGAGGAAACCTCTTAGTTTTCTGTTTGATGAGGTATGTTAAGGACCATAATAAGAGGTTTCCCATTTTTTTGACCTTGGGTGTTGTCATCATATAATGCTAAAAATTGGGGACAAGTCTTCCTAGAATGTTTCCTAGTGTTATGGAGGTGACAATAATGAACTAGGCTTTTCTAGTTGTATACAACCCTTGTTATTGTTTTTCTTTAATTCAACTACTTCGTTGGAAATTTTTTGAAGTGAAGTTAACATTTGGGTCATTTGATCTTGAGCTTGAGTTGTGGATTCAATAGGATTAGATACCTTGTTTGGGTTTATGATAGACTAGATTAAGGCCTTTGATTGATCCTCATTCAAACTAGTGTTAGATGGTAAGAATGAAGAATAAGTGGGACCTTGAAAATAGCTATTTGTAGGTTGAGTCATTTGAAGGGGAATGAGAGTTTGGAACATAGTGTTGGTCATCGGGAAAGTTGGTAGAGGTAGAGGACTAGGTTGCATATGATTACTAACACTCATCATTCTGAACTGGGTTTGAATGCTGTTCATAAGGGTAATTTGTTCTAGCTACACAACTTTAGCCATTGCTCTCTGTATTTTTGTTATGTTAGAGTCCAATTTAATGGCATAGGCAACGAATGGGTTGATGGTAGAAAGGTAAAAGTTGAGGATGCCATCAAGTTGTGGATGCATCTCACTTGGCACATAGGCAAGTTGATGAAGAAATCTAAGGTTGTAATCCCTAACATTTTCTCCATGTAGATTTCTTAGGTTGGTGAAATTGCTAGATGCTATGGTAGGGCTTGTGAATTTGTCAAACTAAGTCAAAAACTTATTTTTAAACTCCTACCATGAGTTAATGGAGGCATTGGGAAGCATCAAAAACCATTGGGTTGCTTTGGTTCTCAAAGTTATCACAAATACTCTACATGCCACATCATTTTGGACAATGTTGTGGATCCCAAGTAACGTTTTGAAACATTGTACATGTTGGCAGGCATCACTAGTAGGGTTTGTGGGATCATAGAACAAATTTATGTTTTGAAGTGACTTCGAGATGTCATGGTAGTTAGTAAAGTTAAAGGGGTTACTAACCAAGGGAGTCAGGTGTTGATTGGCTACCATCCTAGTCTAGGTTCTCCTAAGAATAAAACTTGGAAAGTTTGAGGCTCATTGTTTCCTTAATGCAAAGAGACGAGTGACTAGTCAATTAGAAGCAGAGGAGAGTTCACTCATAAAATAGAACTATAAAATATAATTGTTAGAATGAAACTATAAAATTTCATAAAAAGAAAAGAAAATATTGAAATGATTTTTTTATAAATAAAAACACTAAAATCTGCTATATATTTTTTTGAAAAGAAAAATAAATGTATAAAATTTCAATACTTATAAAATTAAAAAGGGAAACAATAAAATGCAGTATTTTAGAAAAATAAACTTAAAATTGCATAATCAAATAAAACCACCTTACCTAACCCAAGACTAAGGTAACAATCGCCAAAACACAAATTCAAAAATGAGACTAGGAAACAAGGATTTAAAAACAACTACTACTACTACAAAATTAAAGAAAAATGGGTGATGAGACACTAAATTTTTCAAGAAATGAACTTTTGAGAACAAGAAATAAAGGGCTCAAAAATTCTTTAAAAAGATTCTTCAATGCAATGGCTGAAAATAGGAATTTTAAATAAAACAAGGTTGAAACAAGGAAAATGAAATTTTCAAGAAATAAAAACAAAATAGGGATTGGAAAATGACAGAAAATAGATATTTTAGAAAATGGGATGGCAATGGCTAGAAAAATGGCAAGAAAAGCTGATAAACAAAAGGTGAGAGAAATGCCCTCCTTCTAGCATCAAAAAGGTGTTGATGCATAAATTTTGATCACACCAACATCAGGAAAGAAACTCGTTTTAGGAGACTATTGCCTAGGGTGCCTCCCGTATGGGTACGAAAACCCAGGAATAGTCTCAGCTGGAGAGGGCTACATGGCCATTTGCAAATAATAAACTAGAAAGAAATCTAGAATTTAAATTAAATAATTGTCTTCAATACAATAAGTAATTAAAAGAACTAAATTTTCCTTGTTCCTGCTAACATTACTAGTCCGTGACTGCTAGGTAGGAAGACCATGATTGCCATGAGAGAGAAAGAGAGAAACAGAGAAAGAGAGACTGCCCATTGCAATCCACACAGGGTAGCAACTATAGTTCTTAAAGCCTACCACCATCTACCACCTTTTGTGCCCCGCTATAGAGAGGAAGATCATCCACACACACCTTCACCACCGAGACAAGTTCCTGCTATCACCAAGAAGACCTACAAGGATCTAATTTTGAGCTGCTAGCTCCTTCCTTGGATCCTCCTCGAAGATCAACAAGAAACCTGTAAAGAAAAGAAAAGAAAAGAGGAAATTGCTGCTTAGTGGAGAGGAAGTTGCCTCTCCAAACTGATAGCCGGAGCCTCTCCTATTGATAGCCAAAGCCTGTCTCGAACTGCCTCCCATAGGAAGAGCCCCCCTCTAGACTCCATTTTATAGCCGCTACGACCATTCATAATGAGGTCTATGTTTCATGTAACAACTACAGAAACCACCACCACTTTTTGTGTAATAATGCCCACATTCTCCAATTAAGTGCCCACTTATGTACGTAACTATTGTAACTTCTAAAACATCTACTACTAATGACTATAACCACCATCATTAATGACCATAATTACTGTAACTTCTAAAACATTTGCCTCTGATGTTTGTAACCATCACCATTAATGACCATCACCTGATAGTTTACATTCCCACTACTCACATGATTTTTATTGTGGTTATTAAGAGAAAGAAATAGAGACATTAATAATCATGGCCCCATGTGAGCATGGGAGTGTTGACATCAACAAGTAGTAGTAGAGCTCTTGTAGTTTTTACCATTTGAGAGTTAGTATATTTCTTTGAGTGCCTGCAATAGGAGTTAAAAAGTGTATAGATCTTTATTCAAGCACTATTGTACTTGAACCACACCAATGTGTACAACAATAAAGATGAGCCTTTTGATCATACCTTGTAGCACTTAGAATAGATTAATGATTTATCTATCCATTCATTGTTCTTGTTAAATACAAAATTAGTTAAGCTAAATTAGACTTCAAGTGATTTGTTAATTAATTAAGCTAAATATATTAAACACATATGTATGACTACTTCGAGCATAAACATGTATTTGCTTGGTAATCCTAGTAGTATTATTTCTTGGTTATTATTACTTGGTTTGCCCAATAGCATAGCGCTTGGTAATCCCAATAGTGGATATGTGGATTCATGACATGTACAGAAAGGTGGAATGGATGCTTATGTTAGGATTAGTTAGAGATTAATTAGTTAGTTAGTTAAATTAATTATTAAATTATTTCAATTCCTTATTTCAAAGCACTAGGAGTATAAAACATAAAATGATAAAAATCATATGCCTTGATTACACTTAATCATACCTTTGTGCATCACGAGTATAATTGGGAAGACAACGAATGACTATTAGGGCAAGGTTCACTTCCTAGAAGACTAGTGTACCAAAAGATATAGAGTCTATAGAATTCAATCAGATCGCATGTGAATGCTTCATGATTCTTATGATTGGGCATAGGGGCACCTTGTCGCTCATCATTAACATCGTTGCTAGGGACTCTTTATTGAAACATGCATTATCTAGGTTTAGTGAATACCATTAACATTTTTGTACAAACACTAAGGTCAACATCATTCTCATCATAAATATAATTACATAAGCAAATTGATATTTTTATTTTATATTGAAAAATGTCTTCTTCTTCTCACAAGTGAGATGATATGAAACTTCCTATCCCTCAAAAATGCAAGGTGGTATAGACTCATCCAAATGAGTATGTACCTCACTTCACCTTTATTCTGCATAAGGATGAACAACTATGGTGGAAAGACATGGAAGGCAACATTGTGATTCCCCCCAATTGATCTATGCCTAGGATGCTACTTCAAACCCTTAGGAGGTTGGGCATCCCAAATCTTCAAGAGGAATATTTTGTGCATGGTTATGAAACTCAAGACCACCATTCCACTGAAACATAATGGAAGAGAGATTGACACTAGGAGAAGCACCATGAGTTTGTGAAGGGGAAATAGTTCACCAATCCCTTATTCCTACTAAACCAAAATGAAAATGAGGATCCTCCCTCTAGGGATTCTCAACATAAAGATTCTTCACCCCTTGTCATTGGTGATGAGGGTGTGGCCTTGAACCTACAGTCCACTATTAACAATCTCGATTTAGCTAAAAATGACAATCAGGGTAGGAACTTGGGTAGGCATAACGATGATAAGAAATCTAAGGATCATGGCCATGACAAGCGAAGAGGTGGTGGCAGACACCATGGTGGTAGTGGTATTCCACCTTCCTCTCCATCCTCTTCATCCAAATTTGAACATTCCTCTTTATCTTCTAGTTTTAATAGAGGTAGCCAAAGAAATAATCAAGATGAAGGTGACTAGGGGGACAATAATGATCATAAAGCCTATCATGAAAGAAGGGGTGGAAAAGACCATCATCAATGTCATCGACACAATGATGATGATGAACCTCTATTGGCAACTTGATGCATGCTTAACATTCCAGAGGCATTCAAGATCCCAACTATGCATGTGAAAGATAGTCAGATCAAGTGCTTAGACATGAACAATATTTCAAGATTTGAGGGGGGATATAACTCTGATTCTCAAAATCATCTACAAGGCTTTCATGATGCCTACACCTTACAAAACATAGAAAATAACTAGCATAAATTGAAGCTATTTCCTAGGACACTCATCAAGGAGGCAGAAAGCTAGTACCGATCCTTGGAACTAGAATCCATTCACAAATGGAGTACCATGCTAGAACTATTTAATGACAAATACCAGACATACTCTATAGTGTTTAATCTCAGAAGGCAAATCCAAGGTTAGAAACAAGGAACACATGAACCCTTGGATGCCACCATGGGTAGATATTTTTGTCTCTTACACCAATGCCTTGGCCATCGTTATTCTCAAAGGGAACAACTTTGTCACATCATAGATGGGCTCAAAGCAGAAACCAAAAGAACTCTTAGGGTTTGTGCCCAAAGAATATTATCCAAACTAAGAGCTCATCAAATACAAAGGCTAATAAAGTAGGTAGTAAAAGAAGAAGGTGGGTTGTGAAAGAAGGAAAGTGTAGAAGAATATAATAGGGATCCTTCCACCAGAACAAGAGAGGTCCAATTCTGTGATAAGGAGGAATCATCACTTGACAAGGTGGTGACTAGAAAAACCTTGCTCATCCAAAAATCTATTTTGATATTTCAACAAGGTTGATAAACTATGGGACTCTTTGGATGAAAATTCCAAACTACTATGAAGATTTCTAAAGAATCAAAAGAGCAGAATAATGATCATGATTCTAGGAGGTGAAGTTGTTGTAGTAGAAGAAGTTCTAGAGCTAGACTCTGATGATGATGTTGGGTGTGAAATTTGTCAATATGAACATCCTAAGGAATGTTGCCTTGTGATGTCATACTTATAAGAGTCTAGGATGTACATGTTGAATCCTTAACTAGCAAGGAGGTAAGCACCTAGACGATTGCCTTATCATCAAGGTAATCCAAGGTAGTTCCACTAGCAACAACAAGCTTACTATCCAAGTGGAGTTCCACCATAACCATATGAGCAATACCAGCAATGGCAGCAACCACAATCATGATGGATGCCACCATCAAGACAATAATACCCTTACAGGAAACCTAGTCCATATGCGTACTATGTTCAACAACCAATTTCTTCACGTGGCTCTACCAGCCACACCTCATTCCAACATCACTATTATCCTATGGAGGATCATCGAACTCATTTGCAATCTACTCAAGGAAAGCCCTCATATCCATACCATCCTCTATATCTATCTACACACATCCCTCTACCCTTAATCCAATTACCTCCTGCTTCATCTATGCAGGGTTACATTCCCCCACAGCCATAGCAACAAAATGATACGATGATTGTAAATTTACAATCGACCTTCTAGATGAGTGCTTTGGATAATAGATCCAAGAAACAACCATTCTTACAACCCAACATTCCTCCATAACCCTCATAGCCTAATACGATTAGTCATCCTGTATCTTAAGCATCCTCCTCCTTTGCACTAATTTGAGGGCCCTTCAAACCAAAAGCCACCTTAGATCCACACTATGATGTTAACTCATGTTATCTTTGATTGGATCAAGGTTGGAAACCTTTCCACAAATATATCTAATCCAAGAATTCCTCTTATTTACTTACAAATCACTAGACATGAGCCATGCAAGGCTCTTCTTGATTCTGATTCTAGTGTCAATCTCATCTCCCATGACATGTACAAGGCTCGGAAGCTAACACCTCTCAAGAAGAGTAATATTTATTTGGAATTGGAAGACCAGTTAATCACTGTCCCTTTGGGATTAGTGGATGACATTATGACTACTGTCTGTGGGTGGTACTATCTTGCCAATTTTCTGGTCATCAAGGTAGAAAATTGCAAAGATGACTTCCCCATCATTATGGGACATGCATGGGTAAGCACTATTGATGCTAGAATAGGCATCAAAGACCTCTCCTTCAAACCCTCCAAGCAAAATGAATTTGGATGACTTGAGAAGAAGAAAGTCTCATGCATCATGTATAGTGATAATAGGTGCAATTACATGTAGAAAATCTGGTCCATTAAAAGTACATTCATTAAAGCATGCAATTAGTGTGCATAACAAGCCGATATCTAAAGGTGCCTGTATACAGTAGCCACAAAATAGGAGAGCATCCAGTGGCTAACAACTGACTCTGACAGCAACATATTATGCGTGGAACCTACTGAGAGCCTAACATGTGCTTATGTTGAGTACATGGATGAACTTGAACAAGTTCATCACTAACTCTCTAATGATGAAATTGATTATACCATTTTGGGAGAGTTGGCAATCCCTGATAATTTCAAGCAAGAGACCCTAGAGTTAAAAACTCTAGTAGCGAGCATGGAGTATGCATTTTTAAAAAATGGTGAGTCAGTTATAATTAATGCAAATATTTCTTCCAAACAAAAAGATAACCTATTAAAGGTGGTTAAAAATGGCCAACAACCTTTGCTTGTTCATATCCTAAATTGGTTGAAATTGATCTAAGGATATGCTAGCTTTGCATCTACACTAACTTGACCATGAAGCCAAGAAGGTGGACGTAGAGATGATTGAATCCCAAGTTGAAGCAAATTGTCAAATAGGAAATAGAACAACTCCTCAAGGTAGGGTTCATCTATCTCATCATATATAGTGAGTGGGTTAGCCTACTTGTAATTGTGCCAAAGAAAGATGGCAAGTAGTGGGTCTGCATCGAGTTTAGGCTGTTGAATATGGTAACATTTAAAGAGCATTTTCCATTGTCATTTGTGAACCAAGTTTTGGATACCATATCTAGGCATTGCTATTATAGCTTCTTGGATGGCTATAGTGGCTATAATCAAATATATATTGTGCCAAAAGATCAGGCCAAGACAACATTCATAAGTCCATGAGGGACTTTTGCATATTGTAAGATTATGTTTGGTCTGTGCAATGCCCCTGCAACATTTCAATGCCTGGTCCTTAGTATTTTTCAATAGTAGATTGGTGGCAAGGTAGAAGTTTCTATGGATGACTTTTCTACCTATGAGGCTACATTTGAGTAAGCCCTGAATTAACTTGGGCAAGTACTGAAAAGATGTATCAAAATAAACCTTAGGCTTAATTCATAGAAAAATCATTTAATGGTCCAAAAAGGCATAGTACTGGGGCATAGAATTACTCATACAGGTATTGAGGTAGACCCTGAAAGATAAAGGTCATCCAAGGAATCACATGCCAAATAGAAATAGTCAAAGACATTCAATCATTTCTTGGACATTTTGACTACTATTGGTAGTTCATAGACAATTTCTCTAAGATCGTAAAACCATTGGTTGAGCTCACAAAGAAAGATGTTCCTTTCATCCAAACCAAGGAGTGTGAACATGCATTCCAAAGCCTCAAGAAAAATCTCATAGAGACTCCAATTTTACAGGTGCTTAATTGGTCTAAACCATTCCATATTATGATAGTTGAATCTAACTATGCCTTGAGAGCTATGCTTATGTAGATGGATGATAAGAAACATCCATATTACATTCACTTTGTAAGATAAAGCATTGTGGGTGCACAACTTAATTACACCACCATGTAAAAAAACTAAAGGTAGTGGTGTATGCTCTCGAGAAGTTTAGGCACTATGTGCTTGGCTATAAAGGGTTTGTACACACAAATCACAATGCCATCTACTTCCTAATGAATAAGTCAATGATGAGCCCCTGTATCATATGGTGGCTCATGATCTTGCAAGAATTCAATCTCACAATGGTAGACCAAAAAGGAACTAAGAATGTGATCACTGACCATCTCTCTTGGTTAAGATGGGATAACGAAGAGGAAGAGAACCCACTCTTTGATCAATTTCTAGATGAACTCCTCTTTACAGGAGTGATAAATGACCAAGTGCCCATTAAATCAAAATGGTATGATGGCATCCTTACTTACCTTCTCACTTAGAAGATGCCATAAGATTTGTTCTTTAGGAAGAAATAACAGTTTCTTCATTGGACTAAGTACTTCATGGAAATCAATGGACAACTTTACAAGATGTGCACCTATGGCCTAGTTTGTTGGTGTCTCTCTGATGTGAATCAATTATGCATTCTCCAGGATGCTCATGAAGGCCCTTTCAAAGGCCACTATGCTAGAAGATGCATGAACATAAAAATCCTAATGGTAAGATACTATTGGCCTACAATCTTTAGGGATGTTCACCAGTTTATCTGATCTATGTTGTCAATGAGATAGTGGGATGAGCGCTCAAATGGAAGGTCCTCAACAATGGATTCAACCACTAGAGCCCTTTGACATATGGTGCATATACTTTGATGAGTAATGAGGTGCCCCCTATGCCCAACCATACAAATCACAAGCATTCGTGTGTGATCCGATTAAATTCCATAAGCCTTTATTTCCTAAGTACACTAGTTCCAAGATGTGAAATTGAATCGTAACAATTGTTTTCTTTTCAACTATAGTTTTGGAGCTTAATGGTATGGTTAAGTGTAATTAAGACACATGATTTTTATTATTTTAGATTTTATTCATCTACAATTAACAAGAAGTTGAAATTTAATTTATGAACCACCTTAATTAATCTAATTGCTAATTAATAATTAACTATTCTAACATAAGTATCTAATCCCGCTTTCTGTGCACATCTTGAACGTGTATAAGACTACTAGGTTATCAAACATTAAGCATTGCTAGGATTACCAAGTGGCATATGCATGCTCAAAGCAGTTGTACTTATGTATTTAATTAATTCCTAGTTAATTTAACTAGCTTACTTTAGCTTAATTACTTGAGAGCATTAAAGGAAATTGCATAAAGTATTAAATGAATTAATAAAAAATTTAAGCTAGCCAAGGTGCTACAAGGTTTGATGAGAAAGCTCATCTTAATTTCTACACACACTGTCATGCTTAGATATAGCAATGCTCAAACAAAGATCCATACACTTAATGATTCCTGCTGTGGGTACTTTGGAAAATAGTCTAACTTTGAAAAGAAGAAAATGCAAGAGCTCCGCTATGCTATGACTCAAAATGATAAAAATTATTTTCCAAATCATGTGTGCAAGTGCTATATTTACAGGCTAGCACACATCTCACGATATCATATATTCAACATTGCATATTGGGGCTTGAATGAAAACTTGTCCTTGAGTGAACAAGAGGAGGAACAAGTTCCTTACAAAATATTGGGTAGGTATGGGATTATTAATTGACATACAAACTGACTTAGATGGAATAGACAAATTCAAAGTGTTCAAGTATACGAATATACAATCTTTTACAAAATTGGGTGTTCATGATAATAGAATTGAATACCATGGCCAAAACTGACATCCAACTCCTCTGGTAGCTAAGAAGTGAGGGAGAAGAGTTAATGATCATGAAGGGTCCCCATCACATGGTGTTGCTACTTCATCCTTTGTGAATAAAATCCTGCTTCTGGTCCATGCTTCCTACTACAATCACAACAAAATTGCAAATTAATGTGCATTGTGTAACATATAGCTTTCAACTACCTTGTCTCATCAATAGTTACACTTGGCTTGGTTGTGATTATGGTAGATTGATTTCTTTAAAGTTGAAAATTTGGTGAAATGGATAAGAAGCATATTAATAAATTTAAAAAGTCCAAATGCAATGAAATACTTAAAGAGGGTTTAAGAATTCACAACAATAAAAAGAGGTTTTCACTAAAAAACATTGTGAAGATGCACACAATTGGACATCATTGATGGGGCAAAAAAAGGATTTGATTGTGAGAATTTCTAAGGGTAAGAAACTTAACTAACCCAACCAAAAGGTATGCAAGCACATGCTCTTTATTACCCTTGCATAACTTCAAACCAAGGAGTTCGTGGACCCCATGGATGATTAATGGTTATGGAAAGTTAAGTGCATCAACCCAAAAGAAACTACCTAAAACTTTTGACACATCAAACTAAGACATCAATCCAAAACATGAAATTAGTAGTGAGGTGAGACATGGAAAGCATTGATGGATGAGAGAGAGTGCGTGTGAAATGAAGTTTTCGATTAAGGTTACATGAAGTTCCTTATGACTTTTGTGGTTAAATGACCTAATAAAATCCTTCCTTGGTGTAAACCAAAACCAACCAAGTTTAGTGACTTCACATTGCCATTCTAAGACTAGTCCACCCCCACACACACCCCCCACCTAAGACACAAGAGTGCTCCCCCAAAACAAGCACCGTTCCTTCTTAGAGAAGAAAAGAGAATTAGGAAGTGAGCAAGGACCTTGGTGAGAAGAAAAGGGAATTTTTAGGCATGGGTAACATGTCTTTCTAGTCCCATAACCAATGTTTGTAGCTCATTTATTTTATCTAAGGGGTGTGCTTTGAATTCCCATTGTTTTTTTCTTTATCAAGAAAACCACACCATGCAAAGATTTATTCAACTTCCTATTATTGGTTCACATGGAATAGTAAGTAATCCATGAAAACACACATGTACCTAAGTGAGCAAAATGGCACAAAGAGTACCAAATCCCCTTGAAGTCACACCCTATTTAAACCTTTAAATACTTTCCAAATCTGGAAACTACCAAGGCCATAATTTTGTTAAAATTTTATTAATGAAAAAGGGACTACACCTTTCCAGAATAAGAAAAACTATAGATTTTGTGGATGGGTGGATGTTGTGTATTCACAGCTTGTTTCATGAAATCGAAACCATGTCCAAGTTATCAATAACAAAATTCAAACCTAGAATCTAAACACCAACAATCAAATAACTAAATAGTTCATGCCCACACTAATCAAACCATACTGTACCCAATTGGTAATAATACATGGTATTATTAAAATACAATAATAAAATTACACCAAAATAAGGAAAATTATACAAGAAATTATAACCTATTTAAGAAATATAAAACATACTATTGATGTTGTAAAAAAATTAGAAAAGATTAATAATGTAAAAACAAAAAGGCATAAGATAAAGTAAGCATATAATAAAAATGTGTAAAATAAAAAGTTGAATAACTAAGGAGCCACTTATATAGTTAGCATAGATGGTCATCTCTCCCACAACTAAGTTGAAAGGACAAGCTCCAAAAGATTAAGTGTGGTTGTCCATCTGATGAGTTGTTGTTGCACTGGCTTGCTTAGGCTCATAGAAAGGTTTGACTTGTTGTGTGTTGACTAGTTACTTCTTGTCTAGGCTCTCAGGTTTGTAGATCAACATGGCCCCAAAAGAAAAAGTTTTGTAAATAATGTAAGGTCCTTTCCACAATGTCTAAAACTTAGTCTATTGAGGTACGTGTGGGGTTCTAGTAGAGGACCTTAGCTCCTGGTTGAAATTTTAACTTTCTTAATTCTAAAGTCATGGTGCTTTTTGTTGAATGCCTTATGCAAATCATTAGATGACAAGGCCACCAATCGGTTTTCGTCTAGTAGGTTGAGATTTATTAATCTTTCTTTTTGTGCTAAACTTAAGTCAAGGTCAAGGTCATAGGCTATTGAAAGTGTACGAAGCTCAAATTGGATAGGTAGAGTTGGTAGTTTTTTGTACACCAACTCGTAGGGAGAGTAGCCAATAGGGAGTTTCCATGTAAAGTGGTAGGCCCATAGGACATCATTGAGTTTTGTACACCAGTCTCTCCTATATTTGCTAACCATTCTTATTAGAATCTTTGTGATCTTCCTATTAGTAATCTTAGATTAACCATTAGCTTGGGGATGATAGGGCATCGTTAGTTTATGTTCAATCTCCAAACGTTGCATAAGATTTCAAGAGGCAGTGCTTGTAAAGTGTGTTCCATTATTAGAAATTAATGCATGTGGCACAAAAAACTTTTTTACAACATTCTGTTATACAAACTAAGTAGTAGTAGAAGATGTATAGTCAGCGATGGCTATTGCTTCTACCCATTTTGGAATAGTCAATAGTGACTATGATGTACACCTTTTCATTTAACATGGGCATGATGAGATCCATGAAATAAATACCCTAGATGTTGAAGGGTTCCAGTGGTTGGATCCACTATTGAGGTTCCTCCTTTCAAGCAATCATTCCACCATCCTGTTTGCAACATTCACAAGAGTGGACATACTAGTGGGCATCCCTAAATATTGTTGGCCAATAATACCTTGCCATCAAAATTTTAATGGCCATGCATCTCCCAGCATAGTGTCCTCCATAAGGACCCTCATAAGCATCCTAGAGAACGTGCAATTGATCAACATCAAGGACACACCAACAAACTAGGCCATCGACACACATCTTGTAGAGATGTCCATTAATCTCCATGAAGAATTTTACCTACCGAAGAAACTATTATTTCTTCCAATGATCCAACCCATGTGGCATCTCTTGGGTAAGAAGATAGGTGAGAATTCCATAGTACCATTTAGGCTCAATGAACAATTGTTTTAGTTATAGCCTCAGCAAAAAGGAGTTTGCTAGGAAATAGATCAAATAGTGGGTTCTCTTCCTCTTTGTTAATGCAACTAAGATAAGTGGTCAATGACCACATTCTTAGTTTCCTTTTGATCTAGCATTGTAAGATTGAATTCTTGTAAGATCACCAACCACCATATGACATGGGGTCTTACCATTAGCTTGTTCATGAGGAAGTAAATGACATTGTGGTTTGTATGCACAAACACTTTGTATCCAAGCACATAGTGCCTAAACTTTTCTAGGGCAAACACCACTACCATTAATTCTTTTTCTATGGTGAAATAGTTTAGCTGTGCATCTGCAATGATTTGACTTGCATATTGGATGTAATATGGACATTTCTTATTGTCCAATTATGAAAGCACAACTGCCAAGGCATAATTTGATGCATCTATCATGACATGAAATGGTCTAGATTAGTTAAGTGCCTATAGAATTGGAGTTTCTATAAGTTTCTAATTAAGGCTCTGGAATGCTTTTTTGCATTTCCTGGTCTAGACAAAGGGAGCATCTTTCTTTGTTAGCTTGATCAATGATTTTGCAACCTTAGAGAGATTCTCTATGAGTTTCCAATATTAGCGAGTGTGTCCAAGGAATGACTAAACATCTTTGATGATTTTTGGTTGGTAGGTAATTCCTTTGATGACCCTTATTTTTTCAAGAACAACCTCAATTGTTGCTTATGATATTTGGTGCCCTAATACAATGCCCTCCTAGACCATCAGATGACTCTTTTGCCAATTTATTTGTAGATTTATTTTCAACACATCTTTTTAGTACTTAATCAAGGTGGTCTAGGGCTTGCTCAAATGTAGCTCCATAGGTGGAGAAGTCATCCACGAAGACTTCCACACCACTACCAATTTGCACTAAAAAATGCCTAAGATGAGGTGTTGGAATGTAGCAAGGGCATTGCACAAACCAAAAGGCATCTTGCGATATGTAAAAGTCCCCTAGGGACTTATGAATGTTGTTTTGGCCTAGTCCTCTAATGCGATCTAGATTTTTTTATAGCCACTATAACCATCCAAAAAACTATAGTGGCAATTCCCAGATATTGTGTCCAATATCTAATCAACAAATGGAAATGGAAAATGGTCCTTGAATGTTGTCATATTCAATAGCCAAAAATCAATGCAAACTAGCCACTTTCAACCTTTCTTTGGCACACTCACGAGTGGGCTAACCTACCACTTTCCACAATGGGATAGATGAACCCCACCTTGAGGAGTTATTTGATTTCCTCCTTGATGATCTTATTCAATTTGGGATTCAATCACCTCTTTGGCTTCATAGCTAGATCAATGTAGATATAGTGCTCGCATATCCTAGGATCAATTCCTATGAGTTTGGAATATGACCAAGTAAAGGTTGCTAACCATTTTTCAACCACATTTAATAGCATCTATTTCTATTATGGAGCAAGATTTACATTAATTATTACTAGCTTATCATATTTTAAAAATGTATATTCCATTCTGGTAGGTAGAGTTTTTAACTCAAGGAGCTCTTGCTTGAAATTTTCAAGAATTTCCAACTCTCTCCAATAGGGATCATCATTTGCATTTTTAGAGAGTTGGTGATGAACTTACTCTAGTTCATCCATGCCTGCAACATATGTGCATGTCAGGCTCTCAGTAGGTTCCATGCAAAGTGTGCTTCTTTCAAAATCAACAGTCAGTCACTGGGTGCCTTCTTGTTTTGTGGCTACTTCATACATACACCTTTGAATATCTACTTCAAGTGCAAACTACTTGCATGAGAAAATGGATGTTCATTTCATTAACTAGAGTTTTTTTAGAAAATTGCACAAATTATTATTGTACGCGATACATGGAACTTGCTTCTTCTTGATCTTTTTGAATGCATTTTCCTTAGATATTTCTAGGGAAAGATCTCTTATGCTTATTCTTGCATCAACTGTGCTTAGCCATACCCTTCCCATGATTATTGGAAAGTCCCCTTTATAGTTCTTAACCTTGATCACTAGGAAATCAATGGGATAACACCACCCATAGATAGTGGTCATAATATCTTCCACAAGTCCCAATGGAATAGTAATGATCTAATCTACTAATTCTAATTGAATATTGCTATTCTTGAGGGGTGGCAGGTTCCAAGTAGTATACATCTCATGAGAAATTAAATTCACACAAGAACTTGAATCAAGAAGAGCTTTATATGGTTCATTCCTAGTTATCTACGAATAGATAAGAGGAATCCTAGTATCAACTAATTTCCTAGGAAGGTTGCCAGCCTAGATCCAATCATATATGACATGATTAAGCATAACAATATGGATTTTGACTGGAAATTGGTTTGAAGGGGACTTGAAGGAATTAGATGCAAAGAGAGATGGAGAAGCAGGGTTGCCAACTGCATATGTATGAGAGGGCTTAGATGGACTTTGGGGGTTAGAAGAAAGGTCTTTTCTATGATCTAGTGTTCAAACCACTTGGTTGATGAACTAGTTGTAGATTAACAGCCTTGGTAGCATTACGTTGCTGTAGTTGGACTGCAAGTTTTCCTTGCATAGATGGAGCAGGCAATAGCTATGTTGAGGGTGGAGGAACATTTGTATGAATAGAAGGAGGATAAGGATAAAAGGTGGTATCCCTCCTTGAATGTGAAGAATGAGTCTAATACTAGTCAAGAGGGTAGTAGTGAGGTTGGAAAGTAGAGACATGACTAGAAGAGTCATGTGAAGATAGGGGTTGCTGAACGTAATACCCATATGGATCAACTTGTCGATAAGGGTATTGCTGCCTTAGTGGTGCCAGTTCCCATGATTGTGATTATTGCCACTGTTGATACTACTCATATGATTATGGTGTAGTTCCACTTGGATAATACTATTATTGGTAGTTTAATTTTCTAGGATTTCCTTGAGGTTAAGACAATCTTCTAGGTGTTTGCCCTTATTCTTGTCATGGATTCAAGGCATACATCCTAGACTCCTATAAGTACCACACAATGGGACAACATCCCTTAGGATGTTCATAATAACAAATGTCACACCCACCATCATCATCTAATTTGGTTCTTGTAACTTCCTCTACTGCAGAAATCTTATCCTTACCTCTTGGATTGGCACGTTCAGCTTCCTTGCACCTCCTACGATCATGATCACTACCTTGTTCTTTGGAATCTTCAACAATTTTTAGGACAACTTGAAATCTACTATCCATTGAGTCCCATAACTAATCAACCTTGGCTAAAATTTCAAAGGTTAATTTTTAAAGTGACAAGGTTTTTTAGTGCACCATCTCATCCAATGATGATTCTTCCTCACTATCACACAATCAAACCTCCCTTTTATGAATGGAAGAATCATGGTTATATTCTTTTGCACTTTTGTGTTTCATCAACTCTCTTTCTTCTTTTACTACCTACTCAATCAATTTTTGAATCTAATGGGCTCTTAATTCTAACAATTGTCCTTGGGCATAGACAACAAGAGTTCTCCTCATTTCTGATTAAAGCCCATCTAAGATGTGACAAAGTTTTTTCTATTGAGAATAACCATGGCCAAGACATCTGTGCAATAAGGAATAGTATCGATCTATGGCAGCATCCAAGGGTTCATGTGTTCCTTATTTCCATCCTTGGATTTGCCTCCTAAAATTAGATACTTGAGAGTACATCTAATATTTATCATTGAATAGTTAAAGCATTGTACTATACCATCTGATGGATCCCAATTCTAAGGACTAGTACCAGCTTTCTACTTCTTTAATGGGTGTCTTGGAGAACAACTTAAGCTTTTTCCAATCATTTTCTATATTTTCCAAGGCATATGCATTGTGGAAAGCTTGGAGATGGTTCTACATATTTTAGTTTTATCCCCCTTTAAACTAAGG
The DNA here is from genome assembly GCA_015680685.1 of Gnetum montanum. Classification (NCBI taxonomy): domain Eukaryota; kingdom Viridiplantae; phylum Streptophyta; class Gnetopsida; order Gnetales; family Gnetaceae; genus Gnetum; species Gnetum montanum. The sequence goes on from MNCI01036913.1 coordinate 2,024,424, forward strand.
AATATTGTTCATGTCTAGCCTCTTAATCCGATTATCTTTTATGTTGCTTGTGAGAATTCTCATTGCCTCTGCAATGTTTAGCATGCTTTGGGTAGTAAGCAAAGGCTCATCAAGGCCATGATTCTGATGCCTACAATGCCCTCTGCTACCTTGTTGTTCATGGTGGTGAGTCTCTTGAATGCCCACACCATTGGTCTTAACTTGCTCAATAGTCCCTTTGATCATCTCAGTCCTATTAGCCACCTCCATCATGATCACACCTCCTATGGTTACGTTTATAGCTAGAAGAGGATGATGATGATGATGAAGATCAAGAGTAAGGAGGACTATTACCATCATGGTGCTTGCTACTCCCTCTTCAGTGATCACAGTCATGATCATGATCTTATTTTTTATCTACATCCTTGCCTTGAATCTTCCCCTTGGATCCTCCTTTATCATTGGATCCATTCTTACTAGAACCTAGATTATGGATTGTGGACTGTAGGTTCTAGTTTTGACCTCCTTCACTAAAGTCAAAGAGAGGGATTTCATTGAATGGAAAATCCCTAGAGAAGGGTTCTCCATCATCTTTTTGGTACAATATTTATGGGAAATCATGGAACCATATACCCTTCATAGATTCATAGCATTGTTCTAGCTATCAATCCCTTAGATGTTATCCCTTAGTGGGATGATAATCCCTGGCATTACTATCATACACAATGTACTCACCATGAAGTCCCTAGAGTCCTAATCATATAAGCATTTATTGGAGCATTTCTGGAATGGATTAATCGAGCAGCAACATGATGTTGCCCTCCATGTCATGCCATCACAACATTTTATCCTGGTGGAGGATAAAGGTGAAATTGGATACATACTCATTAGGATGAGCATATACCACTCTATACTGTTGGGGTACCTACTGATTTACTTTTTCAAACTTGGGCATAGAATCATTCTTGTGAGAAGAAGATACGTTGTATTAGAAAATAAGAAATGTAGTGCACTTTCTTAAAATTATTGTAGTTATTTTCAAGTATGATATGACTCTAGGATTCATTACAATGATGGTAAATAATTTTCACTAAATCCTAAATAGTGCACATAACAAAAAAAATTTCCTTAGCAATGATGCCAATGATAAGTGGTGAGGTACCCCTATGCCTAACTATACAAATCACAAGTGTTCACACGTGATTCAGTCAAATTTTGCAGACCTTAAGTTTCTAAGTACACTATTCCAAGATGTGAAATCTAATCATGATGATCATTGTCTTCTCAACTACACCTGTGAAGTTTAATTGTATAGTTAAGTGTAATTGAGGTACATGATTTTTATTATTTTATATTTTATCTATCTACAATTAACAAAAAGTTGAAACTTAATTTCTGAACCACCTTAATTAATCTAATTGCTAATTAATAACTAACTATCCTAACATAAGTATCTAGTTCCACTTTCCACACACATCCTGAACACATATAACATTGTTGGGTTATCAAACATTAAGAATTTCTAGGATTACCAAGCATCATATGCATGCTCGAAGTGATTGTACTTATGTACTTAATTAATTTCTAATTAATTGAACTAGTTTACTTTAGTTTAATTACTTAAGAGCATTAAAGGAAATTGCGTAAGTATTAAATGCATGAATAAAATATTTAAGCTAGCTAAGACAAGGTTTGATTAGAAAGCCCATCTTTATTCCTGCATACACTACCATGCTTAAGCAACAGTGCTCGAACAAATATTGGTACACTCAATGACTCTTGCTATGGACACTTTGGAAAATATTCTAACTCTGGAAAGAAGAAATTGCAAGAGCTCCACTATGCTATGACTCAAAATGATAAAAATTGATGCCCAAGCCCTATATTTATAGGCCAACACACATCCCATGATATCAGATATTCAACATCTTATCTTGGGATCCAATATTGGGTATTTGATATTGAGGCTCTAATATCACATATCTAATATCGAAGCATAACAAAACATAATTCATCAAACTTCATGGATCCCATGACACCTATGTCCAATGGAAAGGCAAACATCATTATAGTAGTTGGCTACTATATCAAATAGGTAGAAGCAGCAACCGTCATTGACTGTACATCATCCACTGCTACTCAATTTATACAATAACATATTGTAAATAGGTTTGGTATGCTACATTCCTTGATTTCAAATAATGAACCACATTTTACAAGTACTGCTTTTCAGAAGTTGATGCAACACTTAGGGGTGGAACATAAATTAATAACACCCTATCACCCCTAAGCCAATGATCAAGCAGAAGTCACCAATAGGGAGATCACAAAGATCTTGACAAGGACCATAAGCAAATATAGGAGAGATTGAGCACAAAACTTAATGATGCCCTCTAGGCCTACTGCTCAATGTGAAAACTCCCTCTAGGCTACTCTCCCTATGAGCTAGTGTACGGAAAACTTCCAATACTTCCAGTCCAATCTGAGCTTGGTATACTTTTAATAGTCAATGATTTGGACCTTGACTTGATCCTAGCACAAAGAGAAATATTGATCAACCTAAATGTGTTAAATAAAAATTGGTTAGAGACCCTATCTTTGAATGAAGTGCATCAGGTATACAATAATAAGTGTCATGACCTTAAAATATGGAAAGTAAAATTTCAACTAGAAGATAAGGTTCTCTACTAAAACCCCACAAACATACCTCAAAAAAAAGTTCCAAACATTGTGTGAAGGACCTTATATAATTGATAAAACCTTTTCTTCTAGGGCCATGTTAATCTACAAACCTAAGAGCCCAAACAAAGGTAGTTGGTCAACATCCAACAAGTGAAGCCTTTCCACAAGCCAAAGTAAGCTAGTGTAATAAATATTTGAATAGATGGACAACCATGCTCAGTTTTTCAAAACTCCTCCTTCTAACTTAGTCATGGGAGAGAAGAACATCCATGCCAATCATATACATGGCTACTCAATTTTTCTATTTTTATTATTTTACATAATTTTTTTTATTTTTTTTTATTTTTTTTTTTTTGCAATTTGTTTCTTTCACATCTTTTTGATTTTCAAAATTTTTTCTATTTTACATCATTTTCTATTTTAAATCATCATTAGTACATTTAAACTTTTATCAAGTATTTTACACTTTCTTATATATTTTACTTTATTTTTTACTAATAAATGTGCTTTATGCCAATAAGACACAGTGGTGTTGTAATTGTTACTAATAGTGGTTTGTGTTTAGTGTTTTGTTTGCTAATGTCTGGTTTCTATTTTTGAATTTTATATTGATGGCTTAGACATTGTTTCTTTTTCATTTAACAAGCAGTGAGTCCATGACATCCATCCATCTACAAACTCTATGGTTTTCCTTATTTTAAAAGTTTAAGGTCCCTTTTCATTAAATAAACTTTTAATAAATTTATGACCTTAGTAGTTTCCAGAATTGGAAAGGACTCAAAAGTTTGAACAGGGTGTGACTTCAAGGGAACTCAATACTCCTTGTACTCTTCTACCTTCTTGGGTGCTTGAGTATTTTCCTAGACTTCTTACTATTCTATGTCAACTAATAATGGAAAGTTGAATAAAGTCTGTACATGGTGTGGTTCCCATCCAAAAAGAAAAAAAATAGAAAAAAAATAAACAAAAATAAAATAAAATAAAACATGATAGGAATTCAAAGCACATCCCTTAGACAAATAAACAAGCGACAAGCACTGGTTATGGGACTAAAAAGACATGTTATCCATGTCTAAAGGTTCCTTATAAATAAGGCCCTCTCTCACTTCCTCCTTCTCTTTCTTCTCTTTAAAGGAATGATGGTTGTTCTGTGGATGCACTTTTGTATCTTAAGGTGGTGGATCGAATTTGGAGTGGTGATGCAAAGTCACTGAAGGTGGTTGGTTTTGGTTTGAACTAAGGATGAATATTCTCAAGTCATTTAAACACAAAATCCACAAGGAACTTCTTATGACCTCAATTTGGAATTCCATTCTACCTCTCCTATCATCCATCTATGCTACCCATAACTCACCTCACTACCAATGTCCATGTTCTTGATTCAATGTCTTTGTCTAACGTACTTGAATTCTTGGGTAGAATCTTTCTCATTTTGGTCCTTAACTTTCATTAACCATTAATTACCTATCGGATCCACGAATACTTTAGGTTAAGGTTATGCAAGTGTAAACAAGACATGTACCTACTATGAGGAGGATCCACTTGCATCTCTTTTGGTTGGGTTTGTTATGTACCTTATCCTTAGACATTCTTGCAATCAAAATATTTCATACATCCATCTTCTACATCAAACCATGTGCTCCTTTCTCTATTTTATGTAATAAACACATTCTCCATCAAATTTTTGAATTTTGAGTTTTCAAGGACCCTCTTTAATGATATCATCATATTCTTGGCTTTTCAGGAAATCCATGGATCCCAAATTCATTCAAAAATTCATTGTATTTTTTGAGATATTCAAGTTTGAAAATTTTGTTTATGGACCCCATAAATAAGGCCCCATCGATGGAGCCCATGCATATGTAAGGCCTTGTATACACAGCCCCATCAATGCAGTGCAAAAATACTATAAATATGCATGACTCCCATTAAAAATTTTCACATTTACTCATAAATGCCAAGGGATTTTTTGCAATTTTTAGAGCTAAGAACCTTCTAGAGCCCATAACTTCTTAACTGTTTGTTCAAATCACTTTGTTTTTCAACCATGCAACTACTAGAGATAAGCTCTTAGTCATGGGGGCCACAAATGTACCATTTTTAGTCAAAAATTTTTCACCATTTTTCTAACTCCCACAAAGGTTTCACTAAGAAATCAACATTCAAACACCAAATTACAAGCGTTAAACCTTTCCAACAAGCTCTGATGACATTTACAATGAATAATTAATAAAATAATTAATTTTTCATGGTCCAAACTTAGTCAAAGTGTAACTAACTAACAAGATAAGGTACTCAAAATATTCCAAGTTACACATTGTATCTACTAATCCATGGATGTGTTATAACCAAAGATGGCACCAAACAAAAAGCACATGCAAGAAGGAGGACCATCTTAACAAAGGGAGATGTAGCCTAGAATGGAAAGGGACCAGGAACAAGCCCAAGAAGAACTAGTTACAACCCATGCCACAAGTCCTCTTAGGGAAGAGGCTAAGGTGGAATCTATTCGTCACATTCCAGAACCAATAGCAGCAACAAGACATTCCCATCAGGATGAGGCATTGACTCAGTAAGCAAATCTTGAGGTGACTTTGACAGAAGCCTATTTGAATCAAATTAGATTAAGGGAGGTCCAAAAAGCAATGCTCTGGGAGTTATACTTTAGTTCTTTCTTGTAGTAAACACCCAAGGAGGGACAAGACCAATTGAAGACCTCTCCAATGTGGCTAATCATCACTTTCATTAGGGAGTGGTATATGGAAGAGACATTCTTATTTTAGAACAATAGGCAGGTTAATTCAATAGTCAAACTCAAGGACATATCAAAGTCCTACTTAGTGCAAGCCATTGCTGAAGTGCTTGGGTTGCTAGAAATAGGAACAAATCTTGTTGAGATTCTAATATAGGTAGACCCCAACATCAAGAAAGAATGGGTGTGATGGTACTATGGTATTAACCAAAAGGAGTATGATGTGCTCACACCAGTGGAAAGCATTCACTACAAGATTGCAATCTTTTACCTAAACCCCATGGTGAGGCCCAACAAAATCACGATCTTTTCTATGCGTGCATGCATTGTTTTGAGTGGGAGATTCCCTGTCAACCTTCTATAGCTGATCTATCTAGAAATAGAGAAGTAGTTTAAAGAGAATGAACATGGAAGAAAGACACTCCCCTTCCCATGCCTCATAAAAAAACTTTATTGAAGGGGAGGAATAGACCAATATACAAACAATGTTTTCAGGTGTGCTTCAACCACTAATTGGATGAAGATGATGAAAGATAAGATGCCTATAATGACCATTCAAGAAGAGGAGTAGCAACCACCACCTCCACCTACCACTTAAACAATTATGCTAGATGTTGCTACAACATCTTAATGATTACATGAATATCAAGAATGGCTCTTTAGCAAATCATAGTAATGAGTAGGCATGAGTGGTGAGGAGTGTACTAACTAGCAATGAGTCACCTAAATGAGGTGGCCTAAACAATTAGCTTGATGGGTGAAGGTAGATCTATTTTCTTGGTCCAAATAATGCAATTTTCTATAAGGTTGAATCCTAGCACTAGAGAGGTCACGATATCTCTCATAGAATAGCAGCCACTCCTAGAAATTTTGTGGAATGCCATGACCTTCTCAATATGCTTACAGGAAGGTGAGGGGGCAAAAGTGTTGGTGATGTAGCACCAAGGGCAAAACTGTTGGCGACCGTTTGGGACGCGACCGCCAACGAGTGTCCTTGAACAGGATTTAGGTGCCTGCTGGTCTCTGGCAACACCAAGGCCCAGATACCTCCAAATAACTC